>JANAVB010012998.1:3191820-3501694 GCA_029216955.1 Iris pallida | reverse complement strand
GCGCAGCCGACCGCGCACCGCACCGCGCGCCGTCGCGGCCGTCGCCATCGCCGACGAGCCCCCCCGGGTTGAGCGTGGGCCAAGCGCACCTTTTTGTGGTGGCCACCATCCTCCGGGATGCGTCGTCTAGGCGATTCATGCATTTCGCACAAAATCCGTCGGCGCGAGCTCGAAAACGAACTCAGAATCGCGTCTCGAACCAGCAATTTCGTACGCATTTTATGAAAAATTAGAATGTTGGATCGATGAACTCTTTGCTCCGTTACAATCTCTGTAGATACCCCTTCACTTCCCTCAAATTTTATCTATTAATTTCTTCGTTTGATAGATCAAAACTGGCCACCAAGTTGACCGTTTAAATTGTGTATATTTTGGACAGTTTTGCGGAGCGAACTTCGCGGACTCGTAACTCCGACATCGCAGCTCCGTTTGGTGCACCACTAATTCCTGTGCGTAGCTGGTATAACCCTCTTCCTGTCCCTTAAGTTTCGTTTTATTGTGAGCACGTTTGGTTGGTTGAATTCGACGCCAAAGTTGGCCGTCCGAATTCGTAATTTTAAGTTGTAAAATCTAATTTTGAAACTGGGACTTCGGATTCAATTTCTGACACCACCAGTAGACTGTGGCATCATTCTGGCACATTTTTACATAAAGTTTGTTAAATTTGGAGGACGTGGGCCATGACACATATTTTGGTACAAAGTGGACCCCATAGTTCGGATCAACGGAACTTTTTGACGTCGGCTCATCGGAATCCAATTCTGGATATACTTGAGTTCGTATCATAATTTGGACTCGTTGACATATAATTTGCTAGGTTTTAGTGGACGTTGGTTCCGACACGTATTTCGGTGCAAGTCGGATACCAATATCCGGGTCAACGGGTCATTTTGAGATCGGCTCATCAGAATCCATTCTGGACATACCATTGAGTTCGTATCGTCATTCTGGACTCGTTAACATATAATTTGCTGAGTTTTGAGGACGTTGGCTCTGACATGCTTTTTCGTGTAAATCATATTCTAATATCCGGGTCAACGGACCAATTTGAGATCGGGTCAACGGAATCCAATTTTGGATATACCGTTGAGTTCGTACGTCATTCTGGATTCGTGGACACATAATTTTTAGGTTTAGTGCACTTTTATTTTGACACATTTTTCGGTAGAAAGTGGGTCCGACACGGACACCATTTTGATCCGAAATTACCTTTTTGCCCCTGTGTCCAAATTGGACTTATGGATAGGCTACTATCTAGCTAATTTGACCATTCTGGACATGTTGGTGATGGTTATTTCACCATCCGAACATCTGTAGGTTTTTACCCTATTATTATAATCTTTCTCCTTTTGTATTTGAGATCCATCGATTCCAGTGATTTCACAACCACTGAAATTGAATGTGTTGACCTGTAGATGTTTATAGAGACTAGCCTTGAGCCTATTTGAGCATGGTTGACTGCTTTGACTGAACATCAAAGTAGAGTCAACATTTGACCTAGTTTAACCTAGAGTTAACCAGTTGACCAAAAGTCAACTGTAAGTCAACCTTTGACCCAGTTTGACCTAGTTTGACTTGGTTTGACTTTCTGTGACCTAGTTTGACCTAGTGTGAATCAGTGTGACCTAGTTTGACTTAGTTGACTGAGTCTGACCTAGATTACGTAGCTTATACTATAGAATCAAGCCTAACACTGTTGAACCCTAATTAGCTATTATATATATATATATATCTTATCTTTAGGTCCGTGGCATCACTCTGAGCATCGACCCCATTTGACAGCTCATGACCGCAGGCGAGTATATTCTCTGATAGTAGTTCCTTGTCTTGATATTTTCTGTATCCGATTCAGTTATAGTGTTTACTTGATCTCGTCACGATGGTACATAAACTAGTATATACCAAATTTCTGTCATGAGATGTCATTCTTGGATTTTCTTGGAATGCTGGTACTTGCTCGATCTTGTTCTCGTACTTGTATTGACACCTATTCCTGAGAAGGAGAGCCACCTTCTTAGGGAATCTCGTGGCATGACGTGCTATGTCCAGATCGTATACATTCGGGAATGGAAATTTTATAGATAGTGTGATTAATGCCCATCTTGAGTTACTACTTGTATCATAGCTATACCCTCACCTCACGATAGGTATAGCCTGACCTGTGCTACTACTTGCTCTATAGTTTCCATTCCGGTCGGGCCGAGTCCACGTACTTGTAGCCGATCGGCTGGAAGCCTGATCTTGACCCATACCGATCACATTATGCTATAATATTCGAGGCACATTTTACATTTATTACATCAGTTACATATACAGTTCAGCTTACTTTCCTGCATGATTCACTTGACATGATTTCCAGTTTATATATCCTGTTTTACTTACAGTCTTGATATATCATCTTGTATTCCATTATGATTATCTCTTACAGCATTTGTCAATACTATGAAACTGTTGTTAGTTTATGTACTCGTTTCCATCATGACTGGATACGTTGATAATATTTTAGGAGTTGTTATACCATTATTGGACTTCAGGATGTTGCTAGCTGAGGTGGATCTCATTATTCTTCTATGTGAGTTGCCTGGTAGTTATCCTTAGTTTGTCTTGTTTTTTCTTTATTTTCCTGTCTTATGATTCCTTCTAGTAGTTTTTGATTGTTCTTATGTCTTAGTTATCTTTCCTGTCTTATCTTCTTTAGATGTTGGGTTGTGATCGAGTACATTTGTCGTTCATGGACCTTCAAGATGTAGTATATTTATTGGTACTAGACAACGTTCTACTGCCGATACTACGACGTAGGCTGGGCGTGGCCCACGTATTTGTATCTGTATATCTGGGTGCGGGTCGTGACATGTTTTAGTGATGGCCCATGCAGGTCAGTCTTTGCAATTAATACAAAGTCATGGTAGTACTTGTGCTTTTCTGTACTACTGCGAGCCTGTCCTAGGATTAAGGTTGAGTCATGGAATATTTTAAGAATTTGGTACTCAGTCACATATTAGAACTCTTGGTAGATTCCAGGGATGACCCCTGGAATCTTATTTCGAACTTTTTAAAACTTTTTCCATTTGTTTCTGTCCGTCCTATTTCTGAAACATCTGTCCGTTACCAACTTTATTCTTTCTTGGAATGAGTTTGGGACCCCAGAGAGAAGGTATAAGTTGAACTTAATATCTTCTAGGTTGAGACAAGAATATGATTCGCCAGTCTCATATCAGGTTGAGATTGTTTTAGATTATATTCCAATGATTTCCTTTTATCTTGACCTAGATAGTACCTTTGGACATCTCCTAAGAATTTTCTTCTAAACCCTATCTCGGAATCTGTTTCTGCTAGTTTCCATTTACTTATCTTTGATTCGTTGTTGAATTTTAAATCTTGATGTTCGTTCATTGTTGAATTCAATTTTGATTTTATTTGAGATAAGTTTTTAAGGATTGAGTTAAGATATCCTGATAAACATATTTGATGGAGACGATGGGAACGGTAAATGTCTACTTTATTCATGGGGTTTAGAATTTATCGCATCCATATTAGCTAGCATGACAGGGACATGGAGCCTGATTTTGGATATACTCCTAGTTATGGAATTTAGATTCTCTTGCAGCCATACCGGTTGGCGTGGTAAGGAATCTAGATAGCATCATTATAGGTGTATACCTTAGTTATGGACTATATCGTTTATTGCAGCTATGCTTACTGGCATGGCGTAAATTCTGGCAGCATGATTTTGGATAGACGTGTATGGTTATCAGGTCGTATTTAAGTTGATTCACTTCTTTTTGACCAAATGATGAGGATAATTCGTACCCTTATTTTCGACTTATCATTATTTCTTTCTCATCGTATGGTGATTTTCTCATCTTGCCATCATTTCCTTTGACTTGTTTAGCTATGTCTTGATTACACAAATCACCTATCTCATATCTACATCTGTCATCTACACTTGAAAACTCTAAAATTTTAAAATTTTTATATCTTAATTGTTTCTTAAATTTTGATATTGTTAAGATTTTGATTCCCTTCTGTCCATGACCAATCAATTTTGGTCGTCTTGTTTATCGTGCCAAAGAGTCTTGGTTGCTGACTAGACTCTAGATGACTTCAAATTCCTTTATGACTTGGATTTTCATCCTGGGATGCTCGTGCCCAGCCTTCGTTGATCTTATTCTCCATCTTGCCCAAATTCTGATTTACTCAAAAGTTGATCAACTTAGATCGTGTTGAGACAAATTTCTTTATCATGGTTGTATTTCAATACTATTAACCCTCGTGCATTGCCTTCTGATTTTGATCATGTTTGGATTTTGAATACTCGTGCCTGAACTCTTTTCGACCTTGATTTAATTTTTGATTATATCTGAACTCATTGTGCTTAGTCGTACCCAGATGACCTGGCGTGACTAAGCTGACTTGAATCATTTGATCGTGATTTTAATGATCATAATTATAGATTTTATCTTGCCTCAAACTCGTGCCTAATTTTTTGACTTTCAATCACGACTAACTAGTGTGACTACGAAATTAGTCGTGTTAGAATTAAACATGTTTGACTTTCTACCGTGCCTAATTGACTTGGGTTCCTTCCTAAATTATGCTTTTAGGACATTGATTTCGAATTCATGATTTTATCGGCATTCACAACTGAACTTGGACCTTGATCGCTTATGTGACCTATAATCTGATTTCTATCAAATCTAACTCTCAATCGTGCTATACTCAAAATTTTCTCTCCATTTGCTTCTCTTAGCCTTGTTTTAGATCATGACTATTCGACTTTGATTTTCATGATCTTGATAATCTTAATCCTCAAATCGTGCTAAAAATCTTTAACCCTAATCGACTGTGTCAAATAGACCCCTTCGTACTTAAATTTTGATTCTCGAGTCACTCGTGGTCAGGTTTCATTCTGATCATGACTAGGGTTGCGATTTTCGTCGCTCTACTCTACTTCGTGCCTAAGTGGTTAATCATTCCAAAATTCTTGAACGCGTCTGGGTCTTGATTTCACTTATGACCAGGTGGTTAAATTCTTGATCAATGTTTGTGCTAAGTATTGTTTATTCTGAACAATGCCTAATCACATCATTTTGAACTTGATCATGCCGATCTACCCAAAAATCTATTTCTTCGACCTGGATCATATTTATCGATGTTTTGACCTGATTCTGACTTGTTCGTAATCGAACGATTCTTGATTTTCTAGTCGCGGCTTCATGCTTACCTACAAAGCTGTGACTATAAATCCCAATCATGCCAAACCTTATTTTGGTCATGGTTAGCTTTCATCTTGATCGGGCCTGTGCGACTTTCGGGTTGATTTCCATCAACCTAAGTCCTACAGATCATCCCGTACTTGAACTTCATTTATATCTTTGATTCTCCTAATCATCTCTAAAATCGTGCCCCAATGACTTGATTTATTCTGAAATCATGCACATATGATTTTGTTCATATCATGATTCTATCGTGCCAAAATCCATCATCATGCTAAAAAATTTTGAATTGATCATCTTGATCGTGCAAAACTCGTCATTCTTGGATCGTGCCTAAAATATTACCTAAATCTTCTATCATGTTTTAACCCCACTACCAATCTTTAATTTCGAGGACGAAATTTTTATAAGGTGGGTAGGATGTAAGCCCCCTGAATTTCCTGGATTTATTTTTGAGTTTTCTAAATGAATTATTTTCGATAATTCATTTTGATTTAATTAATTTTGATTATTAAATGCTCTTTACCGTGACATGGATTTCTAGAGCATCAGGGATGCCAGTCTCTGGAAACTTTCTTCTTGAAGTTTTTAGTAGACGAGATTATCTTCATGTTGATATATCGTGTCCCACTCGAACTTGTTCCCTTGTACTCCATTTGCTTCGTGCAACTTTCGGGTCAACATGAAGATAATCTCGTTGTAGAAGCATGGAAAATAAAAAGAAGAGCCATGCGAACAGGAAACCCATGCGGTTCAGAAAGCCCATGCGGCTCAGAGGACCCATGCGGCTCAAATGCGTCTATACGGCTCTGTGATCTCCATGCGGCTCAGAGAGGTGCCACGTAGCATACAAACAACTCTTCCCTTACTGTATTAATTGCCTTGACGGCTGACAGCTCTGACAAGACGAAAGCCCTGACACAAAGATATAATTATGACTCTGTCATAATGACAGACTCCTGGGAAATGAAGGAGATCTATGACATAATCCCCGAGATCCAGAAAATGCCACGCGACCTAGGCACGTGGACAGTCATATGTCTAGCGGAGACCCCCCATACGGCTCAGGCCGAAGTTGCCTATACGGCCCAGATCGAAACAGCCCTATGCGGCTCAATCAGACACTCCCCCCATGCGGCTCACGAGGATCATCTCCATGCGTCTGACGAAGGGGTTACCCGTTATGCGGCCCTACGTCCATGCCGTCCAATTATCATGTGATTCGAAGGTTCGGGGGCCACTCCCCAACAGCCTTGACACGTGGCCGGGTTTATGCGGCTCAATCCTCATGCGGCTCAGATCCTTCAGTAGCTCCAGGACACGTCATAAAGCCAATCAATTTCCCAGATTTACTGCAATCAAAGATTGGGTCAAATCCCAATAATCTGGGACACGTGGCAGGAGAATGAATTAAACTTATTCATTCAGATGCGCAGACATCAGCAGATCATCATAAGGGAGATTTATTCCAATCAGCATTAATTACTGAGAGGATTTGGCACAATCTACATTAATGGCCCAGATTCATTACACTCAAAACTAATGGCCCAGATTGATCAATCAACAGGCCGCCGCCACTTTAAGGGACAATCATTGTAAACCCTAATGGTAGCATTCCCTTCTTATAAATAGCAAGGTGCCATTCCCTTGCGAAGAGGACCCATTTTGAGATCAGAGAGCACCAGAATACTTGGAGAGAAAAAGCAGAGAGAGAGCAAAGAGAGCATTCTTCAATGCGAACAATCTTGGAGCCAAGGCTGCATACCGATCGTCCAAGGAGTAAGGCAGAGCCCGTCGCTTTTCCGAGCCTCTATCGTCACCCCCCAGAATCTAAAATAAACAATTGTACTTAGACTGTTGTACCTAGTTTTCGTACCTAGGCTTTCTTTGTATAAGCGAGTTTGTAACGTGAAGTCAAAGTCCAGTCCTCGATAATTTTTGCTCTTTTATATTTCATGGCAAATACGATGGCGACTCTGCAGGGAAAAACTTCTCCACGGCTGAGGAGTTGGTGACGCAATCGGATGCAGCCGAACTTGGCTCCACGCAACAGAAGATGGTCGTCCGCTTCGACAGACAGGCGTTTGAAGAAATGCTCTCTGAAGGAAGTACTAGCCCGGTCCAGAAGCGAACTCGCACAAAGAAAGCTCGCTACGAGTGGAGGCCAAAATCATTTGCTCCTCCACAAGCTCTGGACGGGGTACTCTCGGCTACCCAAGACGGCGAAGGCGACACTCATACGGCTCCACTTCGAGCCGTAGAGCACTCTGCTGTCCCTAAGTCCGGCAGAGGAAAGCACTACGATGCTGGACTTGCAGGGACAAAGAGCGACTCTATGCGCCCCAAGAAGAAGCCGAGCACTCCTGTGGCCAAATCTGCCAACCACATGCAGGAGGCTCATGCGAATGAATCTACCAGCCGCATGAAGAAAGTCTATGCGGCCAGATCATCCAGCCGCATGAAGAAAACTCATGCGGCTGAGACCCCCAACCGCATGAAGAAAGCCTATGCGGCTACGTCTGCAGCCGCATGAAGATGTTGAGGACGACAACATGACGCCTACCCCACGCGGCTCAGTCTTCGACCGCCTGTCTTATGGTCCTGATCTCTTGTGCTCCCAAGAAGAAATGTCTGACTCTCTCCAGCATCACCTAGACTCTTCCTACTATGTACCTTTACGCACTAGAGCGAAGAAGTCTAGGGCAGCACGAGCTTGGCACGCTCGGTCCGCTGATCCTATCTCTGATCATCTGAGCGTCCCCATACCGTTATGCGGGCCTCAATGGGAAGTTGTACAGAACCACTCGAGTCCAGCCCCCGGCGGCAATCGGACAGAGAGGTTCGCAAAAGTCTTCCAAAATCAGGGAGCAAACATGGTCGATCCAGACCCGTCTGACTTGCGTGAGGCCATCTTCCACAAACGCAAGGAAAGAGAAAATGCATCGGGGTACAAAGAGTCCTCCCACGGACGCCACTGCACCCAAGTCATTGTTAACTGCTGCTGCAATGATGCGACGGTACTAGAAGATCGGCAGTCCGTCTTTCAAAGACTGCAACAGCCGTCTTCAGAAGACGAGGCACTTCCCGTCGTCTCCTGCAACTCTGCTCAGAAAGTCCCCACTGATGGAAGAAGGAAGAAGACAAATGTTCCCAACTCAAAGATTTTAACCACTTCGACTAAAAGACTGTCGTCTAAACGGGTGCCCACCACCGGAGTTTTCCAAGGCACCTGCTCTAAGACGAAATCTGCTACAGTGGGAGATTGTCGTCCACAACGCAGGGGGGTGCTGGGACTGGGGGTAGCACTCCTCCGAACCTCCACAACAATCCGATGTTCCAAGAAGACGAGCCAGGGAGACAACTCTCCCATCAGATGCAGCAAACCCCGACGTCCCCGAGGACGTCCACAACTCCCAAGACGAGGCAAACTCGGAGACTTGGGGTTCTGTTCCTTTCGAGTCTGAACCAGAGGAGAACATTCCCACATACCCCGACGACTTTCACTACATGGGTATGATTCGGAGGATGCTTCCTACACCGCTCCGTCCATCTCTCCTCATGTGAAGATGGTATTCATGACAGACAGCAGCCAAGGTGGTTCCAGCGATCGCCAATGCATCGACACTCTCGAAGCCATATTGCTTGCCTTGGTCAAGTCTGTGACGAGATCAAAGCGGCCCTTCTAACTATGCAAGGAGGGACGTCTGGCCAAACAAGCACGGGACCTGCGGTCAATGCGAACTCGAATTCGACGACACCGAACCCGGGCAACGATCCTCCTGAAACAACGACCCCCACCGCCGTGGACGAAGCCCGCAAAGCGAGAACAGATGTCCAAGAGCTCCGAGCCATGTTTCACGCTCGAGAAAATTCTCAAGACCTCAGAATACGGCAACCATACCCTGCTGCATGGAGGGATGTCCCCTTCCCGCAAGATATAAGACGTTCACTATCAATCCTTATGATGGCAAGACCTCAGCAAGTCGGTACATTACTTACTTCGAGGTTACCACCGACCATCTGCCCCATGACGATGCCATTCTCACACGATTATTCATCGGGGCATTGGAAGGGGTCGCCTTCGATTGTTATCGCAACCTTCCAGACAACTGCATCAACTCCTTCGCCGGCTTCAAGTGCATGTTCTTGGAAAGATTCTACAAGTAGGGCAGGACATCACAATGTCCACCCTCATGGACGTCGTCTAAGGGAAGAAAGAGCTGACAAGAAACTATATCGAGCGTTTCGCCAAACCGCAACGAAGGTGCCATATGGAAATCCCGATTCCTCCTTGATCGAAATTTGCCAAAAGAGATTGCTCCCAACAATCAGTCTCTGGATGGGCAAAAGTCATTCAAGGACTGAAGACGTTCATCATCAGCGCCCCAAGCGCCGAAGAACGATTTAAGAAGGCTCGCCAATTGGGACTGCACATCTCGGACGGAAGAACAAGGGCAAGCATCCTAACAACGACAATGGGGTAGCCCTCCAACAATCGAGACAGCTGGGGTAAGCAGGCTATGGTGGCCGACACAGTACAGAAACCTGAGCCAAAGCCGGCAGACAAACAATGGCCGCAAATTACTTACTCTTCGAAGACGGTCACGTCAAGCCCATCTTTGACATGCTCATACAAGGAGACAGAATTCAGCTTCCTTCACCAAGACGGGAACCGCGACAGGCAGACATGGAGAACCGAAAGTACTGCCATTACCACCGCTACGTCCACCATGCCACACACGACAGCTACCAACTAAAACGGTACATCCAAAATCTCATCGATTCGAACGCTCTGGCCATCGATTTCGAAGAGGTAACAGTCGCAGCCAATATGGTGTCAGTACAATTTGGCAGCTTCCCTCCGACGAAACTCAAGACGGCATGGTCCCCATCCCTCTGGCGACAATGGAGATTGCTAATCTTCCACCTCCCTGAGATCAGGCTGCGGGTCTAGTACCCCTTACCACATCATGAGGGAGGTCATGTGGGTCCATCCAGACTTGGTATCAGAAGTGACTCAGCCCACAACATCTTCTATTTGCAAGAAGAAGAGTAGAAAAGTCAGGTCCTGCGCACAATCTCGGCAGATATCGAAGAAGCTACAGCCGTAGACACGCGGTCTGGAGCACAATCCCATATGGCTGACAACCCGGCTGAAAATCATCAGCCCGCTACAATGATGCTCCGGGATCGCTCAGCCTCCGACGACCGACAAGCCTAGGCCGAGGGAGACTCGTATTGACAAATCCCTCCGAAAAGAAGCATCACAAGGGCTGGAGAAGCCCTACAACTTCGACATCTTAGCGCAATTGGCCAACACACCAGCCAAATTGTCATTATACGAGCTTCTGAGACTCTCCAAGGATGTTCATGTAGCTTTGAGCGATGCACTCCAAAATGCGACGCATACCTGGCTCAGGTCAACCTCACGGGAGAAAAACGCCTGCAGATCTCCAAGACAACGCCTGCACGGGAGCGATGCCCAACATTGTCTTAACTCTGCAGGACATGCTCATCAAAACCAACCTGCATGATCGCCCGCTATACTATACTGGATACATCGGCGACATAAAGGTGGATCGGATGCACATTGATCCTGGCTCTTCCGTAAGCATTATCCCGAAGGGTCTGCTACATCATCTCTGCATCCCAATGCATCGTCTAACGCCTACAAGTATCGCCATCACGATTTCAATTCAGGCAGAAGCTACCCAATTGGGAGATTCGTCTGAAGTATCAGATT
Organism: Iris pallida; assembly: GCA_029216955.1. NCBI lineage: Eukaryota > Viridiplantae > Streptophyta > Magnoliopsida > Asparagales > Iridaceae > Iris > Iris pallida. The sequence continues at coordinate 3,490,735 of JANAVB010012998.1, read as the reverse complement.
GACGATCTCCAATCAGAAGTCACCTACTACGTTATAGATGCAGACACTTCTTACAACATCTTCTTGGGATGCCCTTAGATACACGATTATATGATCGTACCTTCTACGCTGCACTAGTACTTCAAATATTTCGACAAACATGGCTTTGTGAGGACAGAATTTGCTGATATCGATCCCTTCAAAGGGGTCGAATCCTATTACTCGGACTCCTGTCTATACGAAAAGTCGAAGAGGCACCTTGATGAAGGAGATGTGCAAGCTCGTACCGAGACAGCCACAGGATCAGAAGAACCTCTGACGATCCACCTCCAAGCTCGCAAACCTGGCAAGTCTGTACCCCTTACCGCCACTCTGCGTAAGGACGCAATCAGCCTCTCGGCACAAGAAGAGCAAATGATAATCGGCTGCCAAGGTCCGGTCAAACACCAAGACCCTCAACGGAGCATTGACAATCAGCTGCCGAGAGTCGGCCAACCGCAGACGTAGAAGCTCAATCCCTCCGACAAGCCAATGACGATACGCCTTCCCAAGAAGGGTCGTCTCTCCGATGCAAGGCCTGGAACTTCTAGCGAACCAACCACTCCCCGCCCAGCATCAGCACCAGACTGGGTCGCTAGTTGCCAACAACTCCACGCTCTGCTCCACCAGCTGAACCTCTGACGATCAAGCTGCCCAGGTCATCCTCTCAGTCTTTGTTTATATAGGGGTAGTCGAAGAGGAACCGAGTTAGCCAAGTATGTGGCTGTCCACACTGATGTTCCCTCTGTAGATGATGTAATCCCCTAGAAAGGATACCTTACTTCATCAATAAAGGGCTATCTTTGAACTACCTCGAGCTTAATAAGCTTTGTACAATGTATGCTATGGAACACGGTATAGGCACTCACCTACACACAGGTGACGAATGTGTACTCCGCAATCCAGCTTACTCCAGTGGAAGACGCTTACCGCATAATTGAGGGAGGGGACCATCCGATCATCTTCGGCCGAAAGGACGACCCGCATCCCTTCACCATAGAAGAAGTCGACCTTGGGCCAGATGCCGGGAGACTGCCTCTGTATCTTTATAGCCCCCAATCCAAATATCTCATGCAAAAACAGGATATGATCTGGAGACGACGCCAGGCTTGAACTACGGTACTGGACGACGATTACCTTTGAAGCCACCGGTCCTGACAGGCAAACCACGGGACTACTATAGAAAGACTCGATGTGGATTAGGGTATGTACACCCACGACGACCCCTGAGAGTTCAGATGAAGAATGTGACTGGCATTCACGTTCAACCGGGTCACCAACTTTTGACTCAGATACCAGCATCGAGATGTATTCAGACAAGTCTTGTCAGTCAACATGGATTCGTCGACGCTTATGAAGAAGATGAAGACATCCCTGAAATCTCGAGCTAGAGCCGTGGGCCCAACAGCTGGATGCACAATGGGAAAAGCGTTCGAACAGAGAGAACCTCCTACTGAAGATGAGGTCATACAAGTGGATCTCGAGCGAATCTTCTCCAAAACCGATTTTTGTCAGTAAAAGCCTAACAGACGAAGAGCGAGAATCGCTGCTGGAACTTGTCAAAGATATATTGACGTGTTCGCTTGGAGCTATGAAGACATGCCAGGGTTAAATCCCGATATTGCTTTTCATAAACAACATTCGGTTGGACGCAAAGCCAGTCAAGCAATAACAGCGACGCTTTGCCCAGGCATCATGATGCGATCGAAGCCGAAGTCAACAAGTTGATAGCCAGCGGCTTCATTCGTGAGGAACAACATCTGAATTGGGTCGCCAACATAGTACCAGTCCTCAAGAAGAATGGAAAGATTCGAATCTGTATCGACTTCCGTAATCTGAACGAGACATGCCCCAAAGATAATTCCCCCTCCCTATCACGGACATCATGATTGACAATACCTGCGACTTCGAACGTATGTCATTCATGGATGGCTTCTCGGGTACAACCAAATCAAGATGTCTCCTACGACAAAAAGCATACGTCATTCGAATACCGATTGGCACATACTGCTACACAGTCATGCCTTTCGGTTTGAAGAATGTCGGCGCCACATATCAAAGAGCCATGAGCATCATCTTCAGAGACTACTTACGCAAGACGGTAGAGTGCTATGTTGATGACATTGCCGTCAAGAGTCGCTGTAAAGGAGACCATCTGCAGGATCTGAGGATGGTATTCGACCTGATGCGAGCGCACAATTTGAAAATAAACCCTACGAAGTCCTTTCTGGGCGTATCCAGCAAGTTCTTGGATTTCATCATCATCGCCCAGGCTATCCATGTAGACCCTGAGAAGACAAAGGCAATCATGGAGATGGGTCCCCGAGAAATCTTCGCGAACTCAGAGGCCTTCAAGGGAGGCTAGCTTACATCAGGAGGTTCATTTCTAACCTCTCCGGGCGATGTCGACCATTCACCCACCTCATGAAAAAGGCGTCTCGTTCATATGGGACAAAGAATGTCAGCGGCCTTCGACAGCATCAAAAATATTTGTCGAACCCTCCAGTCCTGGTGGCCCCGGTTGCTGGAAAACCATTCCTGCTCTACGTACGAGCAATGGAGCATTCCCTCGGAGCCCTGCTGGCATAAAATGATGCAGGCCATGAGCAAGCCATATATTACCTCAGTCGAATATGATTAGGCCAGAGCACCGATACACCGCTGTGGAGAAGGAGTGCCTTGCCCTGGTGTTCGCCATTCAGAAGACGCGACACTATGTCCTGGACAAATAATACATGTGATCTCACGAGTCAACCCTCTCAGGGTCCTCATGACTAAACCAGGGGCACTCAGCTCTCGCCTCGCTACATGGGCAATATTGCTGTCCCCTTATCATATGATCTTCGTCCCGTAAAAGGCTGTCAAAGGTCAAGCCCTGGCAGACTTTGGCAGCCCACCCGGGCTCGGAGTCATCCAGAATATATAAAAATCCCAGATGAGGTTGCCGACTCGTATGCAACCTCTCACATGATATATGGCAAATGTTCTTCGACGGTACTTCGAGAATCGGATCCAAGGGCAACATCGTCATCAGAGTCGGGGTGATACTGGTGTCCCCTTCCGGATTGGTGATTAACCGCGCTTATTCTCTCACAGAACCCTGCTTTAACAATATGGCTGAATACAACGTATTGGTCATTGGCCTCCAACTTACAAGGAGCTGGAGGTAGAATATCTGGAAGCATACAGCATTCTCAGTTAATCGTCAACCAGATCCGGGGCTCATACGAAGTCCCCATGAAGACATGATCCCCTATCACCAAATAGCGATCGACATCATCTCGTCGTTCGAGGGGTTCTTCATCGAGCATGTTTTAGACTCTGAAACATCGAAGCCGATGCCTTAGCAGGTCTGGCCACTTCCTAGCAGTGCCAAATCATACTCATCAATCGGTGGACATGATAGGCCACGAACTGGTCTACCCCAAGAACAACGTTCAATTCGTGAGTTACTCCGCTCAGACGATCGATGACATCCCAGATTGGAGACAACTATTCATTGACTTCGTCATCTACGACATCCTGCCCGAGAACCCAAAGGAAGCCACCTCCATCAACGACGTTCTCTCAGATTCTTCTACGATACAGAGATGAAAATACAGTATCGTCGATCCTATGATGGATTATTACTTCGGTGTCTGTCAAACGCAGAAGCCAAAGAAGCCGTACGAGAAGCTCATGACGGTGTCTGCGGGCCCATCAGCCTGGTCCTAAATTGCAAGACCGTCTTCGCCGAATAGGACTACTGGCCCACGATGGTAGAAGATGCGATAGACTATGCAAGAAAGTGCAAAGCCTGCCAAGTCCATACGGACTTCATCTACCAACCATTCGAGTTTCTACATCCGACAGTGGCGTCTGGCCATTTGAAGCATGAGAATGGATATCATCGGTCCGATTACTCTACCTTCCTCCCGAGGACATCGCTTCATACTTGCAATCACAGATTACTTCTCCAAATGGGCGGAAGTGTCCCGCTTGCAGAAGTAAAGACTTCAAACGTGATCAGCTTCTTAAGTATCACGTCATCTATCGCTTTGGACTGCCCCGAAGGATCATCCATATAATGGTCCGCAGTTTGCAAGCCACGCCTTCTATCGGTTCTGCGATAAGCACCGCATCCAGAATATTGCTTCGACACCATACAATCTAGCAACAAATGGGTTGGCAGAAGCATTCAACAAAACCATCATCAAGTTACTCAAGAAGTTCGTATCGTCCAACAAACGCGATTGGAATGAGAAGCTTGGTGAATGCTTATGGGCGTACCGTACCACGGTCCGAGCCACAGGGAACACACCATTCTCCTGGTGTACGGGAGTGAGGCAGTTCTCCCATTAGAGACTCAAATACCCTCACTCTGCGTCGCCCTCACTTATCAATTGACGACGGATGATAACTACTGACGTCGACTACAAGAGTTAGAGGCCTTAGACGAAAAGCGCCTCCTGGCTCAGCAAAGAGTCGAGCTATACCAAGCACGCATCTCCGGAGCCTTCAAAGATGGAAAAATCAGAAATTCCAAGTAGGCGATCTCGTTCTGGCAGTCCGGAGGCCGATGGTCATGACTCACAAGACCGCCGGCAAGTTCCAGCCAAAATGGAAAGGTCCATTTATCATCGAGGCTGTATTCTCCAACGGTGCTTACCGCCTCGCCAAGCAAATGGAGACTTGCTCATGTTGCCCGTCAACGGCAAGTTCCTGAAGAAATATTATGTCTAAACGATACATTCAAGATTATCGAGTCACGTACCCGCTGGTGCCGCTGAACTCACATCCACAACTTTCCAGATTATCGAGTTACGTACCCGCTGGTGCCGCTGAACTAACATCCAAATATTCCAGAGTATCGAGTCATGTACCCGCTGGTGCCGCTGAACTCACACCTTCAAATTCAAATTATCGAGTCATGTACCCGCTGGTGCCTCTGAACTCACATTTCGGTCACTCTTTCAGATAGTAAGTCATGTATGATCATACCCTCTGAACTTTCTTCCTGGAAGAGATCCTCCCTCATGATCCACTACCCGCACCCCAGTGCACAAAAAGGGTAATCAATCCACAAATTTCCAAAACGGCCATGTCCTCATTACCTCTGAGTCGTTTCACTTCCGCCAAAAAAAATCACCCCTTTACATAGAACTTCCATGTCCTCATTACCTCTGAGTCGTTCTATGTACCCTCCTTCATTGAGCCCACTCCTGCCATGTCCTCATTACCTCTGAGTGGGAAGGCTCCGTCGAAGAAACCTTCATGCTTGCCATGTCCTCATTACCTCTGAGTAAGTATGATATTCCCTTTCGACTTATTATCTGTACCCACAACCGGAGTACGCCAAGGATAATAGGTCCACAAATATCATCCGCTGAGTCCACTCCTCTGCCATGTCCTCATTACCTCTGAGTAGGAAGACTCCACGGTAAAACCTCCGTACTTACCATGTCCTCATTACCTCTGAGTATGTATGTTGGTCCTCTCTCGTCTTATTATCCGTGCCCTGAACCAGGGTACGCCAAGGGTAATAGGTCCACAAATGTCCTCTGTTGACCACGAATGTCCTCTGTTGACCACAAAAGTCCTCTGTTGACCACAAATATCATCGTTGAGTCCACTCCTGCCATGTCCTTATTACCTTGAGTAGGAAGACTCCACACAAAACCCTCGTACTTGCCATGTCCTCATAACCTCTGAGTAAGTATGTTGGTTCCCCTTCATCCTATTATCCGTATCCTAAGTCGTGGTACGCCAAGGATAATAGGCCTACAAATGTCCTTTGCTAAGTCTCTTAGTACAGGCCCACTATCCCTCATCATGCCCCGGGAGCCCAGCTGCTCTATGGCATTCTATATTCCGATACTGGGAACGTCCACGACCACCTTGCCGTGGAACTGTTCTAAGTATCCCCAGTCAAACTTGTTACCTGTACCTAAAACCAAGGTATGCCATGGGTAACAGGTCCACAAACAAGTCCCCTATGCGGGGCAAACATCACACACACAATATCACAGGTACAACAAGCAATGCAAATGAAGGATAGAATGAAAGTACTCTTTATTTGAAAGACGAAAAAAGCATTACATGTTTTAGGACCACGTCCCTCTCCAAAAAAAAGTAAAGAAAACAGGAACAAAAAAGAAGAAAAGGCCGACTATAGCTCAGCATTACACAACTCCAGGAGCCGGTTACTCACCAAGGCAGTCCCCCGCTCAAGCCTCTGTTTAGCTCGGCGCTCGGCCTCTTGGAACAATTGCTCTGCGTCATTCAAATACATATACGCCTGCCAGTCGTTCTCTATCTTCTTCAGGGCAAGTTCTAGATTGGCAGAAGCCCTACTAAACTTGTCAGCCTCCTGGATGGCAATCCCTTTCTTAGTACAAGCAGCTTCCAGCTCGAACTCCAAGAAGGCCAGCTTTCTCTGGAGCTCGAGGATTTGCTCCCGGGTGTCGGTTACCCCGCGGGAGGCAGCTGCTTCCCGAGCCGCACAATCTTCAGTCCGACGGCTCTACTGAGCGTACAACCGAGTCAAATCCCGACGGTCCTTCAATATAGCCAGCTTGAGCGATTCCCTGGCAGCTATCACCTTCTCCATCGCGGTAACGAGGAAATTGCGCTCTTAATTTATTATCGTGGGTAAATCAGCCTCTTACAGCATGTAAAACTAGGCCACGAGACGATCAGCCTCTAACAGCTTAGGCTCCAGAAGCGCGACCAATTCCCCTCCACCAGGGAGTGTTCTAAGGATATTGATCTGGCCACCGGCGCATTGACGAGCCAGAGCAAAGGGAGTCCCCCTTTCCACAGCTGCCTCGATTCCCCTCTTCAGGTGGCGGTAGAAACTGTCGACCACGTCCTGGGACACTTCATCCAAAACCTCTATAGAGGATGGCATCAAAAGGAGGGTGGCAGGCAGTACCAAATGAGTAGCCTCAGAACTTGCCATCCCTGCCACCATGGAAACAAATTCTGTGCGGAAAGATGCATGAATGGCAGCTAGCACCTCTTCCACCGCCCGAAGAGCCTGGATGCTGGACAGGACGAAAAGGTTAACCCTCAAAACTATATTGGCAGAAGAGGGTACAGGAGGCATCGTCCCTTGCCCCGGCCGTATTGCCACTTGGGTTCCCGAACTCGACCCGGCTGGAGGCCCCTCATTATCGGTTGGAAAAGAAGGAGGCACACGTGCTTCCGTCCGATCCTCTCCGATAGAGTCCGCCCCGGCGATGACCATCACCGGCAATAAAGGGGTGGGATCTGTACGTCCAAAGTAACCATTAATCGACGTAACCCGAAGGATGGGATGATGGAGTAAACAGGCTTTCTCACAAGTTAATGTTTGACTTATCTTACCAGGGGAAGAACATGGAGGCTGTGGCTCGTTCGCAGCTGGCATAGTTTTCCCACCCGCGGCTTCCGAGCCGAAGTCAATCGGTTCCTCTGTCACAGCCATCCCTGAAAGGGAGCCAGCTAGGACAGTGTCATCCTGTTGAAGTTCAGATGTCTCAGGGACGGGCGTAGTAGAGCCCCCATCCCCCTGGGTTGAGGTCCCACCAAGGTGAGACTCCTCGGCTGCCTCCGAAAGAACCCCGACAGAAATAATAGCAATGCACACATCACTGACCAAATAGGACAAGACCGGATCGACCTCGACAATCGGGTCCTGAGAAGCAAACTCATCTGACGCCTACAAAGAGCAAAAGAAAATGATTAGGCCATAGTTTGGAAAAAAGAAGGAGACGGTAGCTGCAATTCAAATCACCTCAGAAACAGCGTCAGCATCATCAATAAATAGCCTTCGACGTCTTACCGCAGCATGCTTCATGGAGTGGGATCTGCCATCATCAGTATACGTACGCCTGCTCCATTTATGCGAAGGAGCGGGCACAGTAGGTGGTCGATCCTCCACCACCTCGTCCGAACCAGTAGGTGGCTGACCCACCACCCTTTCTTCTAACATAATAGGGGGCTGATTCCCCACTTCCTCGTCTGAAGGATGCGATGAGTCATCAGTGTCTTACTCATCATCCTCTTCGTCCACCGCAGTGGACTCTGAGTCCAGCGCAGGAACCCTGTTCGCCCCTTTCTTCCTCTTCTTGGATCCTTCTGGCTTCTCGGCCAAGCCAGTGCCAGCAATGAAGCTAGTATTCATGTCAAAGTCGACAGGAGGCTTGCTCGCTGCAACATGATAAAGGGCCGCCATATACAAAATATCCCCTGCCGTCTTAGCATCAGGGACCGAGAAGCTAGCCCGGGTATGGACCGTATTGTAATAATGCCAAGCCCGGATGCCATCGAGGACGCTGCCCTCAAAGCCCAGGCAAGCGCTAGGGCAATCAAGGAACAGCTGACTATACCTGATTTGACCGGAAAATCTACTGGGCAGATAAGGCTCCAGATATACGTTATTTCGATAACGATATACCAGGTGCACGGGGCGAATGTTGCGCAGCCAAAGAAGCATCTTCTCAGATAAGAGTTGGGGAGGATCAACGCCATAAACATGTACTCCTCTCACTTCTCTAGTGGTAAACTGAGGGAGAGAGGCAAAGAAGTTGGGCCCGTCAACTCTCGCTAATGCCCTCCGACAGGCTGGCATGGTGTCGTGCTCCCAAGGCTGATGACGGTATCAAAAAAGAAAGGCGTCATCAGCAGTAACATCTTCTTCAGTCCCTGGCATCATCAACGACCGGTAATGCATTAATAACCACCCCATGAGGTAGTGGTATGGTAGTTTTATCCATTCAAAGTCCAGCGTCGTCTCGCAAGCAATGACTTTGGACGAAAAGGTGCGGAGGTCGTGGTGTATGCTACACACCATAGCCGAAAGAAGGGCCAGTCTGACTTTGAAGATCAGCTTCACAGCTGGAAGAATGAAGTGGCGGCTGATCCTTTCAGTAGAACCCGCCTCTCTCGAGACTACGTAATTCCGTAGCCATATCATCAAGAACCCGGCCAAGAGTGCTTTGTCAGACATCTCCCGGGTACCGTTGTGGAAATAACTGAAGGAGTCAGTGCGACTCCCAAATCTGTCGCGGGTGGACCTCGACTTTTTTGCCTTCAACTTCAGGTCCTTTACCTCCGCCTGGGTTTGGGGAACCCGAGAAGAAACCCGGCCGGACGGAAGTAACCTGAAAAGATACGCGACCCAGGCCGTGGTATGGGGGGCGTTCCCTTCCGAACTATTATTCTTCTTGATAGCAGTCTGGTGATAGATGCTATGGTGGCACAGCAGTTCCCGGTACACAGCGACGAAACCCAGGAATCGTCGATCCAGATCATCGAATTCCTCGTTCGTCGGGGTGTATACTTCAAAAGCCTCGCCTCCCCACGGCAGCTTAGAAACAACGTGCATTTCATGGAGGGCAAGTCCCAACTCCCCTTCGGGCGCGAAGAAAGTCCCCGTACGCCGGTTATACAACTCCAAAAGGGCCATGAACAAAGGCTTGTTAATGGGCAATCCGTAACAGGTGCCTCGGATGGCGTAGTAAAGGTCAATCTTCCGAAGGGACTCCCTGTAGTTCTTCAGGATCCATGAGGTAAGATTAGCCCATGTAGGAATAGGGTTTATCCAATTCAGCAGCGACAACCTGCCCACAGGATAAGACCCCTTGCGAGGGAGCTGATTCATAAAGGTATCAGCTCGAGTAAAAGTAAAGTTGGGACCAGTCACGTTTATAAAAGTACCAGGGAGTAGCCCCATCACGCTCTGACTAACTGAATCCTTGCCCGCACATGCTGAACCCGTACGTCTGTTATAGTGGATGTTGCCCACAAACATCCTCGGTTGGGTGGGAGTTAGGAAGCCCACCATTTTCCTGCCCAGCGGTACCATATTGAACCACGAGAGGGGAAAATGTCGCTCCATCTCGGGGATATGAATCTCCACCCTGTCTACAAAAAGTCCCAGTTCTCCGAAACATCCAGCAATCGGAAGTTCTTTATGGAAAAAGTATCTCCAAAGAGAAAAGGCGGTTTCAGATGTTCTCCATCCAGTCTCCCCGAATTCATCATGGTACAAAGGAAGTGGAAAGGCTGGTTGTTGATGACAGCCACCCTCTCCAATGGTTCATCAGCGGGAAGCTGATCTGATATATGTCGAACTAAGCCGTCGAGCCGTACGCCCACGGCAAACTGAGCTGAACCCACTAGAAGCTCTCCGGCCGGGTTAGTTGGGAGGTTCACTAGAAATGCACAAAAGAAACAGGATTAAAAGAATGGTTAAAACGAAGCCACTAAAAAAGTTTCTCAAAAAGAAGTTCCTATGGTCCTATGCGGCTCGGATCGACGAAGCCTTATGCGGCCCAATTCAGTTGGGTTTCATGCGGGACGGCCTTAATAGAGCCTATACGGTTCGGGTCAACACAGCTTCATACGGCCCAACTCAGTCGGGAGTTTCGTGTGATACTGATTCGATGGCTTATGCGGTTCAGATTAAGACTTATGCGGTTCTATCTCACAGAGGAGTTTATGCAGCGGGATTCAGCAAAATTCTATACGGGCCAGTTTGTCAGGAACATATACGGCTCTGGTCAAAGGAGACATTATGCCATTCATGTCCAGAAGTAGTCTTGTGACTCAAAAGTCCTCTCTCATACGGCTCATACAGGGGGAATGCCCTATGCGGCTCAGATACGAGAGGGTCATGCGGCCCATACAAATGCATGCGGCTCCATCATGATCAGGCTTGAGCCATCCAAACGATGAAGGCTTGTGCATAAATCATGCGACAGAGCCATGGGTTCTTAGGGTTCAAAGTGATCAAAAGAGATCCTTACGCTTGAAAGCAGGGCGAACATCAGGATGCACTTCAGGCACGACGGCCGACGAGGAAGCCGCCTTCTTGTCTTTCGCGGCGACAGAGACGGCCTTGGAAGACATAGGAGCCATTTGCTTCGACGGTCGGGAAAAAAGAAGATAAGAAAGAAGAGACAGCAGATAGTTGAATGAAGGAGAGAGCAAAGGAATCCCTCCGACCAAACTCATCCGTATTTATAAACAAAAGTGAGGCGTTTTGATTCCCGTACGTACACGAAGACCGACACTTCAGTTATCAAGGTGAGCCGCCTAAAAAAAAGGCCAAAACTCCTGGGATCTCGCACCAAAAAGTAGCCTTTAAAACTGACAGCAAATCAACAACATTTAATGCAAATGATTACCATACATGGCAACGATGACGTGGCAGAAAGTCCATGCGGCTGAAACATCTATAAGGCTGAAACTTCCGTGCGGCCAAAACCTCATATGCAGCTAGAAAGAGCTTGCACACAGCCATGCTTCTGATTCAAAGTATTTTAATTTTGCAAATTGAAAACTTTGAAGGGGTCTTATAGAAGCATGGAAAATAATAAAGAAAGAGCCATGCGGACAGAAAACCCCATGCAGTTCAGAAAGTCCATGTGGCTCCGAGGACCCATGCGGCTCAAACGCGTCTATATAGCTCTGTGATCTCCATGCGGCTCAGAGAGGTGCCACGTAGCATGCAAACAACTCTTCCCTTACTGTATTAATTGCCTTGAAGGCTGACAGCTCTGACAAGACGACAGCCCTGACACAAAGATGTAATTATGACTCTGTCATAATGACAGACTCCTTGGGAAACGAAGGAGATCTCTGACATAATCTCCCAAGATCCAAAAAATGCCACGCGGCCTAGGCACATGGACAGTCATATGCGGCTCAAGCGGAGACCCCCCATACGGCTCAGGCCGAAGTTGCCCTATGCGGCCCAGATCGAAACAGCCCTATGCGGTTCAAGCAGACGCTCCCCCATGTGGCTCACGAGGATCATCTCCATGCGGCTCACAAAGGGGTTACCCGTTATGAGGCCACCTACGTCCATGCGGTCCATATTATCATGTGATTCGAAGGTTCGGGGGCCACTCCCCAACAGCCTTGACACATGGCCGGGTTTATGCGGCTCAATCCTCATGCGGCTCAGATCCTTCAGTAGCTTCTAGGACACGTGTCATAAAGCCAATCAATTTCCCAGATTTACTATAATCAAAGATTGGGTCAAATCTCAATAATCTGGGACACGTGGCAGGAGAATAAATTAAACTTATTCATTCAGATACGCAGACATCAGCAGATCATCATAAGGGAGATTTATTCCAATCAGCATCAATTACTGATAGGATTTGGCACAATCTACATTAATGTCCCAGATTTATTACACTCAAAACTAATGGCCTAGATTGATCAATCAACAGGCCGCCGCCACTTTAAGGGACAATCATTGTAAACCCTAATGATAACATTCCCTTCTTATAAATAGCCAGGTGCCATTCCCTTGCGAAGAGGACCCTTTTTCGAGATCAGAGAGCACCAGAATACTTGGAGAGAAAAAGCAGAGAGAGAGCAAAGAGAGCATTTCTTCAACGCCGAGCAATCTTCTGGAGCCAAGGCTGCATACCGATCGTCCAAGGAGTAAGGCAGAGCGGCCGTCGCTTTTTCGAGCCTCTATCGTCACCCTCCAGAATCTAAAATAAATAATTGTACTTAGACTGCTGTACCTAGGTTTTCGTTCCTAGGCTTTCTTTGTACAAGCGAGTTTGTAACGTGAAGTAAAAGTCCAGTCCTCCGATAATTGTTCTGCTCTTTTATATTTCATGGCAATTTAGACCAATTTATCGTTTGTCGTAATTCATGACTTAACTTCCAACTTAATTTTTGGGCCCGACATCGGTCCAATCCAGTCGACCCAATATATGGCCCTAGCCTATTTTGAGTCTATTATGCACGTGCCACTTGCGTGCGACCAAATTGATCTCCCTTGTGCTCCCATTTCATCTATGATTTTAATTGATTTAAATTTATGATTTTAATTAAATATTGGCCCCAAGCTTGTCCAAACTTGACCCAACACCCAATCCAATTTGGTATAGGCCCTATCATGTCTATCCATACACCCCACATAATTTCTCTCTTTTTTTTACTCTAAAATATCTATTTTCTCTATCTACTTATTTAAATATCTATACTTAAATATCTACTTCTCTCTTCTTTAATATATATATATATATATATATATATATATATATATATATATATATAAATATCTCTCTCTTCACTCCTACACATAAAGACACACACCCCTCCCCATCACAGCACACCCCCTCTCTATGCTAGCTGACCTCTATCTCTCGCTCTCTCTCTAAATATCTCTCTCTCTTTATATATTATATACACACACACACACACTCATATAATACATATATTCTCTCTTTCTCTCTCTTTCCCATTACTTTCTCTCTTCCACTTATTTCTAACTCACAGCAGCTCCCCTCCAATTTTCCTCCTGCCTTTTCGAGCTCCACAACTACCACCCTCCCCTTAGCTCAGTGCCCATGGCCGAGCACATCTCGAGCTCCTCCTCTACCCGAACTCTCTTCTCCTCCTCCTTCATAGGCCGACCACCACCACCATCAACCACAACCACCGCGCGCCACCACCTCTTCTTCCTCTTCTCCTCCGCGAGCACCACCACTCCGCCGCCACCACTGTCGTGGCCAACTATCCCCGTCGTTGTGACGCTGCCATCATGGCAGTACGTAGCAGCAGCTGCGATAGCACGCAACTGCAGCAGCGCAAAGCAGCGGCAATAGCGCAGCCGCGCGCACGCACCGGCAGCCGCGTGCCGTCGCCGTCACCGACGAGCCCCCCCGTGCTGAGCGTAGGCCGGGTGCACCTTTCCGTTGTGACCACCATCCTCCGGGATGTGCCGTCTAGGCGATTCGTGCATTTCGCACAAAATTTCGTCGGCGCGAGCTCGAAAACGAACTCAGAATCGTACCTCGAACCAGAAACTTCATACGTATTTTTCGAAAAATTCAACTGTTGGATCCGTGAACTCTTTGATCCGTCATAATCTTGGTATATACCCCTTCACTCCCCTCAAATTTTATCCATTAATTTCGTCGTTTGATAGATCAAAACCGGCCACCAAGTTGACCATTTAAATTGTGTATATTTTAGACAGTTTTGCGGAGCCAACTTCGCGGACTTGTAACTCCGACGTTGCAGCTCCGTTTGGCACGCCACCAGTTTTTGTGCGTAGCTGGTATAACCCTCTTCCTGTCCCTTAAGTTTCGTTTTATTGGGAGCACGTTTGTTTGGTTGAATTCGACGCCAAAGTTGGTCGTCCGAATTCGTAATTTCTAAGTTGTAAAATTCTAATTTTGAAACTGTGACTTCGGATTCAATTTCTAACACCAGTAGTAGACTCGTGGCATCATTTTGGCTTGTTTTTATATAAAGTTTGTTAGACTTAGAGGACGTGGGCCCTGGCACGCATTTCGGTACAAAGCAGGCCCCACAGTCCGGGTCAATAGAACTTTTTGATGCCGGTTCATCGAAATCCAATTCTGGATATACTGTTGAGTTCGTATCGTCATTCTGGACTCGTTGATATATAATTTGGTAGGTTTTAGTGGACTTTGATTCCGACACGTATTTCTGTGCAAGTCGGATACCAATATCCGGGTCAACGGATCATTTTGAGATCGGCTCATCAAAATCCAATTATGGACATACCTTTGAGTTCGTATCGTCATTCTGGACTCGTTGACATATAATTGCTGAGTTTTGAGGACATTGGCTTCGACACGCTTTTCTGTGCAAATCGGATTCTAATATCCGGGTCAACGGACCAATTTGAGATCGGGTCAACGGAATCCAATTTCGGATATACCGTTGAGTTTGTATCGTCATTCTGGATTTGTGGACATATAATTTGTTAGGTTTAGTGCATTTTTATTTTGACACATTTTTCGGTACAAAGTGGGTCCGACACGGACACCATTTTGATCCGAAATTACCTTTTTGTCCCTGTGTCTAAATTGGACATATGGATAGGCTATCCTAGCTAATTTGACCATTCTGGACACGTTGGTGATGGTTGTTTCACCATCCGACAACATCTGTAGGTTTTCATCCTATTATTATAATCTTTCTCCTTTTGTTGTATTTTGAGATCCATCGATTCCAGTGATTTCACAACCACTGAAATTGAATATGTTGACCCTGTAGATGTTTATAGAGATTTGCCTTGACCCTGTTTCAGCATGGTTGACTGCTTTGAATGAATGTCAAAGTAGAGTCAACATTTGACCTAGTTTAACCTAGAGTTGACTAGAGTTGACCAGTTAACCAAAAGTCAACTGTAAGTCAACCTTTGACCCAGTTTGACCTAGTTTGACTTGGTTTGAATTCCTGTGACCTAGTTTGACCTAGTGTGACTCAGTGTGACCTAGTTTGACTTAGTTGACTGAGTCTGACCTAGATTACGTAGCTTATACTATAGAATCAAGCCTAACACTGTTGAACCCTAATTAGCTATTATATATCTTATCTTTAGGTCCGTGGCATCACTCTGAGCATCAACCCCATTTGATAGCTCAGGACCGCAGACGAGTACATTCTCTGATAGTAGTTCCTTGTCTTGATATTTTTTGTATCCGATTCAGTTATTGTATTTTACTTGATTCTCGTCACGATGGTACACGGACTAGTATATACCGGATTCCTTTCATGAGATGTCATTCTTGGATTTTCTTGGGATGCTGGTACTTGCTCGATCTTGTTCTCCTACTTGTATTAACACTGATTCCTGAGAAGGAGTAGCTACCTTCTTAGGGAATCTCGTGCCATAACGTGCTATGTCCGGATTCGTATGCTATTCGGGGAATAGGGAATTTTATAGATAGTATGATCAATGCCCATCTTGAGTTACAACTTGTATCAAAGCTATACTCTCACCTCACGATGGGTATAGCTTGACCTGTGCTACTACTTGCTCCATAGCTTGCCATCCCGACAGGGCCGAGGCCACGTACTTGTAGCCGGTCAGCTGGAAGCCTGATCTTGATCCATATCGATCACATTTTGCTATAATATTCGAGGCACATTTTACATTTATTATATCAGTTACATATTACAGTTCAACTTACTTTTCTTGCGTGATTCACCTTGACATGATTTCCAGTTTATATATCCTGTTTTACTTACAGTCTTGATATATCATCTTGTATTCTATTATGACCGTCTCTTACAGCATTTATCAATACTATGAAACTGTTGTTAGTTTATGTACTCGTTTTCATCCTGACTGGATACGTTGATAATATTTTAGGAGTTGTTATACCATTATTGGACTTCAGGATGTTGCTAGCTGAGGTAGATCTCACTATTCTTCTATGTGAGTTGCCTGGTAGTTATCCTTAGTTTGTCTTGTTTTTCCTTCTTTACTTTCCTGTCTTATGATTCCTTCTAGTAGTTTCTGATTGTTCTTGTGCCTTAGTTATCTTTCCTGTCTTATCTTCTTTAGATGTTGGGTTGTGATCGAGTACATTTGTAGTTCATGGACCTTCTAGATGTAGTGTATATTTATTGGGTACTAGACAGCGTTCTACTGCCGATACTGCGGCATAGGCTGGACGTGGCCCACGTATTCGTATCCGTATATCCGGACTGCTCTGCATACGGTGTAGCTGGTTTAGTCCGTTCCCTATTTTTTTAATATTATGGAAGCTGGATGTGACAAAGTACGTGGAAACGAAATAAGAAATATATACAACAAAATAATCATAGTTTACGATCGAATTCACTGTGTTTGTTAGGTTTATAGTTACTTTGTCGGAGGTCATTTCCTATTCTTCTATGGAGCTCTCCTGCTGAACAAATAGGATGACCTAAAGGATGACATGCGGAACCTGCAGGCCAAAGCAGTTGGCTCCATAGAAAAGGATGTTACACCATATATTACTTGGACCCCAAGTCAATTCCTATATTATCAACAAAAAATAAAGTTAGCCCAAGTAAAGTCCTTGCATTTGGACTCGTTTTCCTTTTCTTGCCAAATCACTACAAAAACAAGAGTGAAATATAGATTGAATTTAAAAAAATTCCATAAAATTATGACAGTTCAATACAAAGCACATATACAAATATTTCGTGGTGATAATGGACGTAAATGTGTGAATACTGATTTTCAAAACTTTTTGAATGCTCATGGTATTAACTGTTGGAAATTATTTTCTTTTCTTTCTTTAAAAATCTGCAAACAAAATAAAATAAATGTTACCGGCCTCCGGGAAAGTCGCGCACGTAGTACTGCCCTAAAAGTTGATTCAGGTCTATGTGCAGACTTATTCCGAATGCTCCTAGTGGTGAAACCCCTGCTCTACCGGTATCTCCTCGTCACACACAACTTGGAAAGAGTGATCCGAACATAGCGTTGTCCAGAAAATAACAAGAAACTTAAGGACATCGATTGCTTTTGAATTAAAAGGAGAGTACAAGAGAGAGAAAGAGAGAGAGAGAGAGAGAGAGAGAGAGAAAGAGAGTGTGGAGTTGTCACTTTTTGATAGAAGTTAGGTCTTTGTATAGCATTTCTAAATGCTAATAATAGGATCCAACATACAAGCCAAGAGAATCTCATGGAGAGAACCATTCTCCACCATTAAAAAGCTAAAAGAATAGGTAAGAAGGACTTGGTTTTTGTTTAGAGGACTTGACTTTTGTATGTAACATGCAACAATCTCCAACACCCCCCCAAAAGTCAAGTTTCGAAAAACATAGAAATGACAAAGAAATAAGAATATATAGAGAATTTTTGGACAAGATATACTATGCATAGATGAGATGGACTACAGTCTTGAATCTCACTTAGTGACTATTGTCTTTGTCTGAAGAAGTACATGATGGACTATGCCTTGAATCAGACTTCTTGTACCAAATTCAGAAAATAGCACACTAGAGGTTCTTGGGTCTATCGGGTGGCGCGTTTGGTTGGCCATGTGCACTATTAACATTCATGAGAGTTGTCTAGGATCGCCTTGTACTATAGCCGCCGCCTTCACGACCTCTCATATAGCTAAGTCCTCAAGGGTTGGTGATAGGAGTCAACCCTGCATATCATGCTTGAAGTTATTAAGAGTTTAAACTCA
This sequence comes from Iris pallida, assembly GCA_029216955.1. NCBI lineage: Eukaryota > Viridiplantae > Streptophyta > Magnoliopsida > Asparagales > Iridaceae > Iris > Iris pallida. The sequence continues at coordinate 3,472,775 of JANAVB010012998.1, read as the reverse complement.
CCCTAACCATATCACACCGGAATACTATCACCATAGGGATGGGATATACATTTACACATGTACAGGCTCTTGGGCATTTATTTTAAGAGAATTTTATTTCAGGGTCAGTGTTCCATAATGGTCACCTAGTCCAGCTTGTTTCTACAATTGAACCGGCTTCTTGGGATCTCCAATCAGGCTCGGTTGGGTTGCCACTGCTGGTGACTAACTTATGGGCTTAACCGCATCTCTCTCGATGATTCTAGAATCAATGTCCTAGACAGACCCTTCGTCAAGTGGTCTGCAAGATTCTTTTCTGACTTTATATAGTCAAGAACCACATATTTGCCTAATAGGCTCTTTATTGACTTGAAGCGCAGTTGTAGGTGCCTGTTCATCTTAGCATTCACAGAATCTTGTTTTAGTAGTTTAATAACAAATCTATTATCACAATTGATAGAAATTGCAGGAACATGACTATGAGAAACAGGTATATACATAATCAGATTTTTAAGCCATTCAGCTTTTGTACAAGTAGTGTCCAAAGCTATCATTTCAGAGTCCATTGTACTCCTAGCAATGATAGTTTGTTTACATGATCCCCAGAAGATTGTAGCTCCTCCTAGAGTAAAAGTATATCCAGTAGTGAATTTTATATCATGTGAATCAGTTACACAGTTTGCATCTGAATAACCTTCTATGATATCAGGGTGTCTAGTTAATGAAGTTTATAATCTAGAGTACCCCTAAGATATCTAAATACTCTATCCAATGCAGTCCAATGTGACTAGTTTAGGTTACTAGTATATCTATATAGTCTCCCAATAGCAAATACAATATCAGATCTGGTCCTATTTGTTATGCGCATAAGGGATCATATCATCTGTGAATATCTATATTATTCTATAGGTGATCCTTCATTCTTATTGAGACCAACATTATTGTCATAAGGTGTAAGGGCATTTTTTTGTCAAAATACTCAAACTTTCTTAGCATTTTCTCAATTGAGTGTGCTAAGGATAGAGTATAGCCCTCTTTATATTTGGACACTTGCATTCCTAGGATCAAGTTGGCTTCGCCTATGTCTTTCATATCAAACTGGTTATATAAATAATTCTTAGTGTTATTTATCAGTTCCAGTGAAAATCCTAGAATAAGGATATCATCAACATACAAGCATAAGATAACACAACTTCCATTTATATTTTTAGAATACAAATATTTTTCATATTCGTTTGGTACGAAACCAAAGTCTAAAATAACTTTGTCAAATTTGTTTTGCCATTGCTTGGGAGCTTGTTTAAGACCATAAAGAGATTTTACTAATCTACAAACTTTTTTTCTTGACCTTTAGCAATAAAACCTTCAGGTTGCTCCGTATATATTTCTTCTTCTAAATCTTTATTTAGAAATGTTGTCTTTACATCCATTTGATGGATCAGCATATCATGAATGGAAGCTATGGCTGGAAGGGTTATAGTAGAAGTGATTCTTGCTACAGGAGAGTAGGTATCAAAGTAGTCTAATCCCTTTTTCTGGGTGAAACCCTTTGCTACTTATCTAGCTTTATATTTCTCTATGGTACCATCGGCTCTAAGTTTCTTTTTAAAGATCCACTTACAACCTATGGGTTTACTACCTAAAGGCAGGTCTGCTAAAAACCAAGTATTATTCTCCATAATGGAGTTATACACATTCTTAATAGCTTCTTTCCAGAAAGGAGCATCAGAAGAAGATATTGCTTTTTTGTAAGTTGAGGGATCACCCTCTATCAAATAAGTGAAGAAACCTTCCCCTAAATTTCTTTCAATCCTGCCTCTTTTACTTCTTCTAGGTTTTATATCTTGTTAACTTGATGGATGAATATGAGAACTAGTAGAAGGGGTAAGAAAAGAGCTAGTGGGAGTGGAAGAAATTCTATTCTTAAAAGGAAATATATTTTTAAAGTAAACTGCATCTCTAGCTTCTATAATGGTGTTGTTAGAGATTTATTTACTTCAGAATGTGTTATAAGAAATCTGTTGGCATTGATGTCTAGGGCATATCCTATGAACACAACATCTACAGTCTTAGGTCCAATCTTTCTCTTTTTGGGTTCAGGAATTCCTATCTTAGCTAGACATCCCTAAACTTTAAGGTAATTAATCCTACGAGTTTGGCATTTCCATAAATTATATGGTGTCTTATCATTAGACTTACTGGGTATCCTATTAAGGATATAACAGGCTGACAATAAGGCCTCTCCTTACAGATTATCAGGAGCACCTGAGCTGAGAAGCATTGCATTTACCATGTCTAACAGAGTGCGATTCTTCCTTTCAGCAACTCCGTTGGACTGTGGTGAATAAGGAGAAGTTACCTCATGAATAATTTCATGTTCTTCACAGAAGTTAGACATTTTATTTGAAGTATATTCTCCACCATGATATAATTTAAGAATCTTAATCTTTCTATCTAACCGGTTCTCAGCTACAGACTTGTAGACCTTGAATCTGTATAGAACTTCATCTTTGGTCTTAAGAAGGTAGGTGTAACAATTTTTTGAATGGTCATCTATAAAAGTGACAAAGTATTTTCTATCGCCTCGGGTCAAAATCCTATTGGAATCACAAACGTCACTATGGATATGTTTTAAGAGTTCGGAATCCCTATGGACAGATTTGAAAGGTAATCTAGTCTGTTTGGCTTGAACACAAATCTCATATTTGTGTTTATTATCAATATGAGTCTTAGAAATAAGCTCTAAGTTCATCATCCTTTTAAGAGATCCTAAATTCACATGGCCCAGTCTGCCATGCCAAACATTGGAGGATTCAACATTTGCAATAACAAAAGAAAGATTTGAAATTTTATTCATAGTGCTCAAAATAAAAAGACCATCTTTTACAAATCCTTTTTATATAAATAACTCATTCTTGAAAAAAAAACTACTTTATTAGCCTCCATTACAATTTTGTATCCTGAGGTTACAAGCAGAGATCCACTAACTAAATTTTTTCTAACTTACGGCACATGAAGTACATCATGAAGAGGCAGAATTTTTCCTGATGTCATCCTCAAATCTTTTCTTCCTCTTCCTATAATATGTGCCGCTGAGCCATCTCCTAAGGTTATACTTCCTCCACCTGATTCATGATAGTTTAAAAAACAGGAGCGATCAAATGAAACATGAACATTTGCTCCAGAATCCAACCACCAATCATCAGAATGGTAAGAAATATTAACTAAGGGTTGGTAACTCACCGACCTGAAGGAACTAGAATGTCCTTTTATACTAGTCATGATTTCTATAAAGATAATTAAAGGTCTGCAGGAAAAGTTATATTTATTCAATAAAGTAATTTTCTTTAAGTTAAAGAATAACAGTTTTAGATGATCTTAGTAATTCACCTTTAAAATTTTAGTTTTCAAGTTTTGATCAGGTTGGGTTAGCTGTAGGAGCCGGATCTCAGCAAGCGGAGGTCCACTAGGGACTCTTAAGTATCGGTCGCTTAGACGATCTACGTCTTGTTGACAGAAGGGCCCTTTCGGCTTATACCCAAACAAGTCTCTACTTTAGAACTTTAAAAAATAAAGGAATTTACCAAATCGATAAACTGTTTGTTTTTGCTTAAATTAAAATATTAATTAAGGAAAATTAGTATTGGCAAAAGGTCCTAATACAATATATAACAGTCTTAGAATTGTGTAGGAAAAAAATTGTTATATGACTGATAACAATATATTTGTGCAGATATGACAGTTATTTAAAAAGTAGAAAATAACTTGTTAACAGAAGGCAAAAATATTATTTGATAGATAGCATATACTTGCAGACGTTAAAAAGATTGACCACAAGCAAGTGTGTAGCAGTAGACAAAATTTGAATTGAATATTCGTATGCTAACAATAAGTAAATGGAAGTGAGATATTTGTATTTTAACAAATCAGTAATTTAACACTAGTGATTTACCACATACAAATATTTCTATGTTAAAAAATCAGTAATATACCACTAGTAACAAATATTATATATTATCAGTAAGGCAATATAACTGGAAATGTTGTCAGTAACAAGTGTTGTCGGTTAAGCAAATATTATTAGAAATATTGTAGCAACAAGTTTTATCAGTGAGCAAATTTTCTAATTATTTGAAGCAAATATGTTAACAATTTTGACAGAACAAAATTGTTAAAAATGTAACTCTTAACAGTAGTATTTTTTGCAATGTAACTCTTAACATATTTAACACACAAAAATTATCAATAAATAACAGAACCAAAATTTTGTAGTCTGCAACTGCTAAGTTTGTTGGAAAACAACTCAACACTTAGATTGTTGGAAATAATTTCCTTTTCTTTCTTTAAAAATCTACAAACAAAACAAAATAAAATAAATGTTACCGGCCTCCGGGGAAGTCGCGCACGTAGCACCGCCCTAAGAGTTGATTCGGATCTATGTGTAGACTTGTTCCGAATGCTCCTAGTGGTGAAACTCCCGCTCTACCGGTATCTCCTCGTCGCTCACAACTTGGAAAGAGTAACCCGAACTTAGCGTTGCCCAGAAAACAGCAAGAAACTTAAGGAGATCGATTGCTTTTGAATTAAAAGGAGAGTACGAAAGAAAAAGAGAGAGAGAGAGAAAGAGAGAGAGAGAGAGAGAGAGAGAGAGAGAGAGAGAGAGTGGAGTTGTCACTTTTTAATAGAAGTTAGGTCTTTATATAGCATTTCTAAATGCTAATAATAGCTTCCAACATACAAGCCAACAGAATCATGGAGAGAACCATTGTACACCATTAAAAAGCCAAAAAAGACAATAGATAAGGACTTGGTTTTTGTTTAGAGGACTTGACTTTTGTACGTAACATGCAACATTAACCACCAGACTACATGTCACAACTGAATGATGTTGTAGAACGAAAGAATATACATCTTTTAAATGTGGTTCAAGCATACTTGCTTGCGATAAATGTGTCGTTATCCTATATATATATATATATATATATTTTTTTTTTCCTATATATATATATATTTTTTTTTTCCCTATATATATATAATTGTTCGACGCAAAATAAAATATTTACCATTATAATAATGTATCAATTAAAATATTTTTTGTAGATTTTTTACAGTATTGGAATTATTCAATAATATCGGTCACACATGTAAAATTAATTGTATTGGACTATCTAAATAATTAAGCCAAATTAAAGTGGTCTATTTGAAAAATTAGTTTAAGAGTATAATTGTCATGGAAAGAATGTGTAGATACCGGAGATAAATATAATTTGATGAGGGGCCAAATTGGAAATATCAAAACATACACACACATGTGTGTGTGTGTGTGTGTGTGTGTGCGCGTGCACGCGCTTTAGAATCAACCGGCTGGTTTTGTATTATATACACGCAGGATTGAAATTGTATGGTTGGGATTAAATGACTTAAAAAGGTGGTGGGGTCTACACCTTTTAATCTCAACCACTAAATTCCAATCTAATCCATAAAACATAGGGTGGTTCTATAATATAAAACCATACGACTGGTCTTGGAGCATATATATATATATATATATATATATATATATATATATATATATATATATATATATATATATATATATATATAAAATATATATATATATAAATGGCTGTTGTAGGCGACGATCTAGGGTTAGGGTGCCTGGAGTGGGATCCCGGCGTTCATAGGGCAGACGAGGGCACGACCAACGTGGGGGAGACAGGCGGATCGGCGACGGCGACCAATGGTGGATGGACGACCGTCAGAAGGAGGCGGAAGCCAATAAACAACATCAAGTGATATCTTATGGATCGACAAAGTGCTGGGAGGGGAAGGAGTGATGATGGCCGCCCGGTACGGTGAGGAGGACCAAGCCATCTCGGCGGTCCGACGCAACAGAGACATGATAGGGTTAACTATATTGGGAGGGACGGTCGGTGGAGTACAAATTCAAAAGTAGGGAACATGGGTATCCAACAACAACATCAGGGAGGTAGGCCTGTCGTGTCCGGAGGTGGGGTGGAGGAGGAATCAAGGACAAGACGAGCAACAACGGAAGAAAAAGGAAAAGGAATTACCATGGACCACGTCCGTAGCAAATCTTGGGCAGATTGCGTCCGGCCTTCCCAGCACAATATAGATGGGCAGATGAGGTTTATCGCTCCTAAGAAAGTCATCAATGGGGAGAGGGCCTTGTTCACGAAAGAAGAACTCGAGGAGGCGATTGAGTGCTGGAGTAACACGGTAGGTTTGTATGTGCTGGGTCATCGGCCTTTCTTTGGCCAGATCCGCACTTTTACTAATAGGCTATGGCATCCCAAAGGAAATATGGAGTTCTTTGCTCGGGACAATGGGTTCTACTATGTTCGGTTTCAGTTGTAGGAGGATATAGAGAGAATCATCCAAGGGGGCCCTTGGATCTTCGATGAAAGGCTGATTATTATGAAGGCTTGGACGCAGGATCATCGTTGTGAGAGAGAGAGGTCTTGCACTCAGTTCTGATATAGATACGCCTTTCTGAACTCCCAATTAGAATATAGAGTATCCCAATGATGATGAAGCTTGCCAGTGTCACGCCCCGCTCCCGTAGGAGCGATCGTCCTCGCTAAGTCGTGATGCCGCACGAGCCTAGATTGCGCTCGTGCGAGGCGGGTTCCATAACGGCCGATTTCAGCTGCTGCGATGGGGTCATCGTATAGAAGTCCCAAGCAGAGACATTGAATAATAGCAGCAAAAATTTGAAGCAATACACAAGTTATTCAAAAGAAGCTCTTTATTGATATTGAAACAAAGGTTACAAAGGACGCAATGCCAAGATTACAAGTCACTCGAACTCACTCTTCTCACATTACAAGTCACTCATCTCTCTCTCATCTCTCAAATACAAATCTTGAGCCAACGGATGCTTCCGAAGACGACGTCCATACATTATGTCCCGTATAAGTCTTGACTCCATGCGGCCGTACGCTTCGAATCGCCAAGGAACTCTGTGCCTCGACGCATCCAAGCGAGCTCCGCGCCATGAGCTTCTACCTGTGCCTCCACATGGAAACTATGTGGGTGTCAGTACTCAACTGTGCTGGTAGAATGAGCTCCTCGTCCACCCATACAAAACCAACACGTTTGATTTAGTTTGTACAATATAGTCCCTTCTGATTGTCTTTCTACTCTTGCCTTAGGATTATTTTAGGACCGACGCCTTGTCCTATTCTGTGTCTCTAGACCATCCCGTGCTTGTACCAACAACGTTAACCTATCAAGTCATGCTTGCCTTTCGGCACATAATCAGAGACACGAGCTATGTGATAGTACCCAATTTCCTTGTGACCGTGCTACAAATCCTTTGTGCCGTGCCTCGCAACTTGGTGTAACTTAACCATATTGTCGCCTCACGGCTCTTGCTACTTCAATCACCAAATGACCCAATCAAGACTTGTTGGCTAAATTTCACTCAACCGACTTTGCCTTGCGGCATCTCCTGACTTAAACTCAAGACAACTCAATCATAACTATGCAACTTATATGCCGACAATAAAAGACTCGACGCCACATCTCTTGCCGAAGTACGTCGTCTACATTGCAGTCAAATCTTAGGCCCAACATTTTGTGTTCCAACTGTATACACATATTCAACTCGACTCTTTGGTATACTACACTCAATACTCGACTCAATCCAAAAGCACACACGCGGGTTGCCGCCATGCCGACTCATCTATATGAATTGGTCACTGACTCCTACAGCCATTGTGGACTCCATTTTGCTTTTATTAGACGGGTCCCTTTCAGCACGAGCAGCGAGCCCCGCTGCAAGTCCCCGTCTAACTTGTGCCCAGCACAGCTTTTTGTGAATTGTTTCCTTCCTTTGTCCGTAACGGTCCCGTGGCCCCGGGCCATACGGGGAAAATCTACATTGTCGACAAGTTTTCCATGACCATGCAAGACTCGACTCAAACTTACGTCTCACATAGTCAATCTACTTCAAGTATTACCATCTCTTTCAGGACCAAGTTTAATACTTCTCACATTTGAGACCTTGCTTCGACGACCCAGTCGCGAGCATTCTTCTTTCTTTCCCTATTATTTCATTCAACTCAAGAATCAACTACTTGAAGCACTTTTCCAAACACAATGATTCAACCGTGGCCCGTGCCTTAAAATACTAAGTTCGTGGCACAGTTTCTTAAACCAACTTGAACTCTATACAACACCACCGCCCAAATCATACTCTATATGACGGGCCTTGAGACCGTAAGACTATGTGGTTATACCCAGCCGTAGAACTCATAGGACCGTGCTTGGAATGACTTAGGTCGACCACCATCACTTTTGCCTAACTGCCTACAACTTAACCCAAGGGACGAGCAGAGGCTATGTCATGCCTTGCATCGTGGAAACGTGCATGCTTTATCGAGCATTTATGCGGGCGACACCTATGACTTAGGCTAATCCTTAGCTTGTGTCGAAGACCAACTTTTTCTTCTCCCAAGCCACGGGACGAAGGACCGAGTGTCATTTTCAAAGCACGCCGTGCACCAACTCTAAGCCAACCGTTGGACCTTTCCATATTCTAACTCAATTCGACCCTTCAGGATTACTCCCTTTAGCTATGTGGATTCGTCTCTTTTATTATCAAGCCTACTTGTACAAGTTGAAAACATGCGATTTATTATGTGAAGGCTAAGATGAGGTAAGTTTACCGAAACTATCCCACCTGAGCGAGCGATCGCCTCGACCGAGCGATGTCTTCGAGCAGCCGTTGTAAGGCTAAGTCCGAATGCCGTCGGCGTTCCGATTCCTCCGATTGACTGAGCGGGAAGGGACACTACCTTATACACCACTCAGAAAAAGTATCGTCCTCAAAACTAACTGAGTACACTTATCGACTCATAACTTGATTCAACATTCAGGGACTCTTTCACACACTACTCCTATGTACTTCTTAAATCCGAGCCACGCTCGTGCTACCCATAATCTTTTCCTCAAAATTCACAATCTTAAAATCCTCGACACTTTTCCGTTCCTCAAGTCTCACTTGATTCGGCGTATCACTTAGTTGGATCGTGCACATATCTCAGGCGTCCCCAAAATACATGCATTTTAGCCAAGCCTCGTGATAGAGAATCCGCCATCACCATCCGAGTCGGATCGTGCATATATTCGGACGTCCCTGATATACGTGCATGTCAACCGAGACTCGCGAGTGGTGCCTCCACAAATCCTACCACTTCGCACTCGGACGTCTGTCTAACCGCTAGGCCATGTCTTTCCGTCAGTATTAGAATCATAGTTTCCAAACAACAATATCAACACTGACCCCATCTTAAGGTCAAACCAAGTTGATAGTACAGGATTTTCTACCCAAGCTCGCATCACTCCAATTTCTAAACATCGAGCATTGATTTCCTATACACATCCCAACATTCATCGCACGGGGTCCGAGTCATTCAGCAAAGCCATCATACGATAAGTTTACTCAATCAATACTCGACATGAACATATCGCTCATTCAACAAATCATCATGTATAGTCTATCCCTTCAAACACATTCGATATAGTTTGCCTATCATTCCTTCTCAAATCAAGCACGCTGTGACACAATTCGTCGCTAACCAAAATTTTACATTCCATATTTCCTAAGTCATCTATTCCAATTCACATATTCGATCACAAGCTCATCTAGCTTGACAATATGTTGCGTCCCGATCTCACGCGAGTAAGTTTATCCACGGTGGGCATGAATAACCATGCACGCTCCCGCCGGATAATCATCCTCATCGGGACGTAACTCTTGCTTGAGTCTAGACTAGTTCATTCTCGATACACAGATTAGGCCTACTCAATCCTCAAGTTTATTTCATTCATCAATCGCAAGTCCAAACATCCTCGAATTTTTTCTTCGCATCAAACCAACATGTCGAGACAATCAAAGTTGTTGCGTCCAAAATTTTACGAGTTCAATCATTCCCGTGACATGAATCACCATGTCAGTGCTCAAGCGGAATGATCGTCCTAAATCCGACGCGACGCATGTGCGAGGCTAGAGTCACACTCACGCAAGACAAGAATGTCGACGCTGTGGTTATCCGCGTAACCATCAAGACACTTCTGCTTTAATCTAACATTTATCTCAATCCAAATCCTAAGTATAGCATCCAATCGAACATTAACACTTGCACGATTGTCATTCGTCGAGTTAGAGTACTACCGAGTTATCGCATATTGATCTTTGATACGCCTCAATACCATCGATGATATGCGTAACCTGACGATTTTCCATTGCAACCAATTTTGAGTCGTGCGATTGATGCCATCGTTCGACTGGATAATCTCTTCGACATTCAATTCAAGTTCGATCATTATCCTTCGAATCATTCACAACATCAATTTTCCTCTAACGCAAATTCACATATTGTTCATCTGTCTATCTTAAGTCATCGAGCAATATTTTTCTTCAAATTACATCATTCTCTGGTAACTCAAATCATCAAGCAAACATCCATTCCAATCCTTAGAGTCATTCGTGTAACTTCAAAATCAAACCCTTCATGCACGCTATCTACCTGTTATGCTAACTTTTTGTATACGATTGTGACGCCCCAGAACCAGAATACTGAAGAGCGGGGGCGAACATAGCCAGCTACGTATATTAAAATGGAATCCACCTCGATATACGATCACGGCTGCCTAGATATGAGGGTTTACTACAAGCCAATGGTCTCTTAAGGTCAAGCCTATTGTCTCAATCTCAAGCAAGTAATATAGTTACAAGATGTTTGACCACCAAATATACAATAAAAGGCGTCCCAAATATTACATATTCAGTTAATCATGAAGCTAGTCGTACAAAATACGAGGACTAGAAAGAGTTTAGTCATACATGATCAACCTTAGGATTTGTTAATCATGTTTACAGTCCGTAGGCAGACAGTAAGTAAATATGCATCGAGCTAACAGGTGCTCGTCGGCTAAACGCCTCAAAAAAATAAATTTACAATAGAGTGAGCGAAATAAAATAGAAAATCCACTCGTAGCCCGGATTCCTTCTAGTCGCCACCATCGAGCTGGAGGTTCGGTAGATCCTCGAGAGCTGCTCCGAAATCTGGTCACACAAAACCAGCTGGGTCAAACCCCAGAAAAAGCAAGTGCCACAAAGGAGGCCACAAAATAAGAACAAAAGCCAGCATATCAGAACATAAGAAAATGGAAGAAAGTACTAGTAAATAAGAGTACAACAAGACAATAAACGACTAGGGACATGAAACCATTCCGGAAGCCAGGTTATAACCCGTAAACCAAACAAGGACCGGGGTTGTAACCCTTCGCCTGAATAGCACTTGTCTCTATCCATTTATTGTTTAAGATAAGGAAAACAATCATGTTCAGGAGGACCAGGTATAGGGACTAGACAAGACTTAGACCAGGCTGGACACCATCCAATCACAGCGACCAAGCAATTAATACGGCTTACTACTTTAACTAACTAGGGTTATCACAAGCCTAATTACTAACAAGATGCAAATGAGAATTTCCCAGTCCCAAGCCCTGCAGACTATCCAGTTATCCTTTCGCGGGTTGAGAGTATGGTTGGATACATTGCCCAGGAGACGATATACCCTTAGGTGACTTAGAGGTGCAACACATGACAGTGTGCTGGAAATATGCTCTACTCGTCGGCAAGCTACAAGTCCAATTAAGGCGCCCAGATAACGAGATTTCCTGTGACTGGAAATTCTCCATGTTCTAGTTTAATCTAATCATTAGCCTAATCCATATTAGCGCGAATCCCTGGCCGTGGTACCCAGGAAGTCACGTCCTAGACATGATGCAAGACAAGACAAGTGGATTACACAAGCAAGCAAGTAGGAACACCAACGGTGTCAGAGTTAGTTACAAGAGTCAAGTTAGCCATCGTAACGGCATCAAGTCAAGTCAAGTTACGAGTCAAGAGTGCGCCGCCATGGGCCACTATCAAGTTATCTGGTTACCGAGATAAATCTTGAATCACAGGTTACAAGTCAAGTGTGTACCCCATCGGGTCACTTATTAAGAAAACCAGAGGTACTAAAATCATACTTCACAGGATCAGGAAAACCGTATTAGTCATCAGCAAAATCATCGAAAACCGTGCCAGGTCGTGTTGGGTCAAGATAGTCGTGCTGTGCGGAACAAGATCTCAAAAACCCAATCCACGAAAGAAAAGCCAAGTCCAAGAAAATAAAACCAAATCATTTGGGCAAATAGGTTGCGCAAGGGGTTAGGTTGTGCAAGAGAATGGGCTGTGCAGGGGTGAATGGCGCAGGGGTCAAGTGCGCCGGGGGCGATGACGTACGGGAAGGGTTGCGCCAGGGATGGATGGCGCAGGAGATGGATAGCTCAGGGTGCAGTTTGCGCTGAGTCAGATGGCGCAGGGGGCCAAGTGCGCATGGAGCCAAGTGCGCTGGGTCGAAGGGTGCAGGGGGTTGAACTGCGCAGGATCAAGGTGTACTGGAAGCAAGCGCAAGTCGACCCAGCGCTAAGGAGCACTGGGCGGGGAAGTGTTTGTGCAATCCGGCCTTGCGCTAAAAAGCGCAGGCCGAGAGGGAGCTGGCACAATCAGGCCTTGCGCTAAAGAGCGTAGACCGAGAGGTCTTCTTTTCCAAGGCTGAGATGAACTTCTCAAGAACACCAAAACTTCAAATCTTCATATCTTGGCCAAATCAAAACCAAATTTGGATTTTCAAAGGTCTAACTTGTATAAAATTGAATTCTCTTCCACATCGAAGCATCAAAACAAGCAAAAATTAAAGTTTAATAGATCAAAACCAAGAATTTCAGAAAATGGTTAAAACCTAGATCTAGAAAATGGAAGTTCCAAATCACAAAATGCCAAGTTCTAATGTTGCTCTCCATGACCTAATCTAGCTAATGGACAAATAAAATGTGGTACTTATTTGGTGGCAAAGTGCACTTGCCTATGGTGTTGGTGTTGTGTGGAGGAAGGAAGACGAAAAAGATGGAGAAAAAAAATAAAAGTAAAGAGGAGAGAGAAAAGTTAGGTAGGATTAAATGAGGGTGGGTTGTGGTGGAATGAAGGTTGAGCATAGGCTAAGGTGTTCCAAGCGTATTAAACTAAACCAAACCAATCCTACTCCACAAAATAAAACCAAGCCATGTCAAAACCCATTTTACGAGAAAACCCAAAATCTGCAAGTCGAGAAAATAAAATACATGCCAAAATTCGATTACGAGTATTAATACGAAATACGGGAAACGGGGGTGACAACTCTGCCCACCTTAAAAGAATTTCATCCTTGAAATTTAATCAAGGAGCTAGAGATTGCCACGGCAAGCTACACTAAGCACCAACAACTACACTAAGCAGTTCAATCATACAATCATACATGCAAGCAAGGGATGGAAAGCATAAGGCATAAGGAAGACATTATACCATACGAGTCAAACAAGTAGGGATATCGCGATCGGATATCATCCTCACGCTCCCACGTTGACTCACCTAGAGTGTGATGACTCCAAGCAACACTGACTAAGCTAATAGTCTTGTTCTTGAGTATCTTCTTCCTTCGGTCCAAAATAGACACGGGCTTCTCCTCATACGAAAGGTTGGTACCAACAACCAATTCTGAATGGTCCAGGATATGGCTCGGGTCCGGGACGTACTGTCGTAATTGGGACACATGGAATACATCATGCACCTCACTTAGCGACGACAGAAGAGCAAGACGATGGGATACATCTCCTACTCGCTCCAGGAAATCGAACGGCCCTATATACCTAGGACTAAGCTTTCTTCGCATGCCAAAGCGAATGACGCCGCGGTTAGGCGAGATCCTAAGGAATACATGGTCGCCGATAGCAAACTCTAAGGGACGCCGATGGGCATCGGCCCAATGTCACTGGCGGTCTTGGGCAACTCGAAGATGATCCCTGACTCTTCTGACTACTTCAACTGTCTGGGCAATCATTTCTGGACCGAGCATCTGCCTCTCTCCGATATCGTCCCATACTAGCGGAGACCTGCACTTCCTACCATACAGAGCTTCGAACGGAGCCATCTGAATACTGGCCTGGAAACTATTGTTGTACGAGAACTCCACCAGGTGCATATGATCTTCCTATGACCCACCGAAGTCAAGTGTACATGACCGCAACATATCCTCCAGAGTCTGGATGGTGCGCTCTGACTGACCATCTGTCTGCGGATGATATGCCGAACTGAACTGGAGACGAGTTCTAAAATTCTCTTGCAGGCTATGCCAAAAGTGTGATGTAAACCTTGAATCTCGGTCCGAGGTGATACTGACGGGCACTCCGTAAAGCCTGACAATCTGCCTGAGGTACATCTCTGCTAGCTGAGCCGTAGACTGCCCAACTCTGAATGGGAGAAAGTGAGCCACCTTCGTAAGCCGGTCAACTATAACCCAAATAGCATCTCGACCAGCTGGGGATCTAGGCAGTCCAGTCACAAAATCTATGGTCACATGCTCCCACTTCCACTCTGGAATCGACAAGGGCAGAAGAAGTCCAGCGGGCCTCTGATGTTCAGCTTTAACTTGCTGGCAAACCAAACACTGAGAGACAAACCGGGCTATCTCCCTCTTCATGCCATTCCACCAGAAATGTTGACGAATATCACGGTACATCTTCGTGCTACCGGAATGAATAGAATACTGCGAACTGTGAGCTTCTGCCATAACTTCTTGTCTGATATCTCCACTGGGTAAACAAAGACGAGTGCCATGCCAAAGTGTACCATCTTCATGAATGCACAACTCTGGCCTTCTTCCTGCCTCACACTCTGCTCGGAGTCGCTGAATCTTAGAATCTGTAGACTGCGCCATCCAGATCCTCTCAACTATGCTGGACTGAACCTGTAGACTGGCCATCAGCGCCACGTTGGTAAGAAGAACCACTTCAATTCACATCTTCTGAAGATCTGCCAATAACTCTGGTTGCGCCGTTAGGAAGTAAACTCCGGCTCTCCTGCTCAATGTATCTGCTACAACATTGGCCTTCCCTGGGTGATACTGCAAGTCTATATCATAGTCCACCAGTAGCTCAAGCCATCTCCTCTGCCGCATATTAAGGTCCTTCTGGGTGAAAACATACTTCAGGCTCTTGTAATCTGTAAATATCTCCACTCTATCTCCGTACAAGTAGTACCTCCACAACTTAAGTGCAAACACTACTGCTGCCAGTTCTAAGTCATGGGTCGGGTAATTTTTCTCATGATCACGAAGTTGACGTGATGCATATGGTATTACCTTCCCATGCTGCATCAAGACACACCCCAATCCTCTGCCTGAAGCGTCGTAATAAACTGTGAATCCTTCGGTCCCATCTGGAAGTGAGAGAACGGGAGCCGTTATCAAACCCTGCTTTAACTTCTCAAATAACTCCTGGCACTCTGCTGTCCAAGCGAACTGTATATCCTTGCGGGTCAACTGGGTCATCGGCGCTGAAATCCTTGTAAAATTTGAAACGAATCGCCGGTAGTTGCTGGCCAATCCAAGGAAGCTGTGAACCTCTGCCACTGAGCTGGGTACTGGCCATGACTCGATGGCCACAATCTTCTGGGGATCCACTTCCACTCCTCATCGGTTAATGATGGACCCAAGTACGAAATGTGATCGAGCCAGAACTCACATTTACTGAACTTGGCGTACAACTGATGCTCTCTAAGCGTCTGAAGGACGATTCTGAGATGCTGCTCATGCTCTGCTGCACTCTTGCTGTAGACCAGGATATCATCTAGGAACACGATCACGAACTGATCCAAGTAAGGCATGAAAATACGATTCATGAGGTCCATGAATACGGCTGGCGCATTGGTCGCTCCAAAGGGCATAACAAGGAACTCCCAATGCCCATACCTAGATCAGAAAGCTGTCTTCGGGATGTCCTGCTCTCTAACTCTGATCTGGTGGTATCCTAACTGCAAGTCTATCTTCAAAAATACCGAAGCCCCTCTGAGTTGATCAAACAAGTCATCTATCCTCGAGAGATGGTATCTGTTCTTGATTGTCACTGAGTTCAAGGTACGATAATCTACACATAGCCTGGACGTACCATCCTTCTTTTTCACAAGAAGCATCGGGGCTCCCCAAGGCGATCCACTTGCATGAATGAATCCCTTGGTCCTGAGTTCTTCAATCATCTTGTACAAAATCTCTAGCTCTGAATGTGCCATCCTGTAGACTCGTTTTGATACCGGTGCTGTCCCAGGGATCAAGTCTATAGTGAACTCGATCTCCCGCTCTGGCGGTATCCTTGGAAGTTCTTCTGGGAAGACATCTGGAAATTCTTCAACTATCCTGGGTAAATGTACTGCTTCTACGGCCATCCGCAATACTGGGGATGATGGTTCCACTGCGCCTCTAGAAAATAAAAACTCTGGCTCGCCTGGGATACTAAAGATAACCTTGCCAGCATGGCAGTCTATCCTAGCATACTGGTTCCTCAACCAATCCATGCCTAAGACTACATCATAGTCCACCATAGGGAATTCTATAAATCTAGCGGGGAACTCTCTACCGCTAACTACGATCCGACACGAGGAAAACACTCGATCTACTCCCACAAGACCATTACCAGTAAGTATATTGAGCCTTACTGATAATGACTCTGGCTTCAACCCTATCCGTGTCGTGAATCGTACAGACATGAATGAATGCGATGCTCCAGAATCAAATAATACCAATGCTGGAGAGGAGTTGACGAGAATAGTACCTGCCACCACCTCACCTGGTGCAACTTCTTCTTCCATAGTCATCATCATGGCCTGACCTTGTCCTCTAGCTGCGGGTCCCCTCTGCTGGAAACCTCTCTGCCTGCTCTGCACTTGAGCTTGGGTATACTGCTGCTGGTTCTGTTGATGAAATACCTGGGCCTGAAGCAACAATGGCCTCGGGTACTGCTGCTGCTGCATAGGTGCTGGTCCCCTAACCGATGGACTGGTTAGGTTAGAGGAGGATAAACTACCCCTATTCGGGCAGGCTCCTATCTTGTGATCTGCCGCTCCACAAGCTAGGTACAATCCTTGTGCCCTACGATAATCTGCCACCACATGGCCTGGCTTTCCACAATGAGAACATCCCATCGCGAAAGTCTGCTTCTGCTTCTGCTGCTGCAGGTACGTCGGGGTCGAATGTTGAACCAACGTTACTGAGGTCGCCCGCCTCGGAGTTCCAATAGTCAAACTTCTAGCTGCCGGGACTGGAGCTGATGATTGGTGCATCTGACTGTGGGACCGCTTCCTACCTCCGGTCCTATCTACGATCCTCTGGGAGGTGTACTCATGCCTCCTAGCCGCTCTCAATACTGCATCGAACGTTTGGTGTTCGAACTTCTCGACTGCCAACAAGATCTCCAAATACAGTCCCTGCTGGAACCGCTGGGCCCTATCAAACTCGGTTGCCACCAAAGTGGGGGCAAACCTACTATGTCCAGAAAACTCAGATGCATAACCGTCGACCGTTCTGCCTCCTTACCTCAAGTTGGTAAATCTCGTCTGTAGGTCGTACCGAGCTACAACATCAAAATACTTCGTCAAAAATCTCTCTCTAAATACTGTCCAAGCAATGGGTGCCATTAATCCCATGGCTTGTGCCGTCCACCAACTGCGAGCTAAGTCCAGCAACTGTAGCCGCACCACGGCCACCTTCTCATTCTCAGGTGTTCTAGCTGCTTCCAGAATCACCTCAGTATCCTGAAGCTAAGCATCTGCGGCAATCGCATCTTCACTGCCATCGAAGAAGGGAGGGGTTCAAGCGCTTGAAGCTGTTGGCCGTGCTGTTCCCTGGATGACTACGTCTGGTCAAAGCATCTGCCACTACCTGGTGTAAGGCGTCTCTTCGACGATCCTGGGAAGCTATCAAGGTCCTGATGAGACCTACCAAAGTGCCATCATCCGGCTCAACAGGCTGAACGGGCTGAACTGGGGGCTCTCCTCCAGTGGACACAACTCTGGAGGCTACTTCGGAGTGCTGGGCTTGATCTTCGGGTTGCTGCTGGTCCACGGGAGTTGCTTTGCCTTGCTGATCGACTGGTTCATGAACAATGTCGCTGAAGAAAACGACATAGAAAACAATGAGGAAGGACTAGGACAGATCAACGATACAAGCCTGTGATCAGGTCAAGATTTCGGGGATTCAGAGGATATGAACGGAGATCAAGGACGAGTACTGATTGAGACATCTATTCGGTAAACCCTCACATTTCTTGAATGCCAAGACCTGTATGGGCCACCACTTAAACCATGTGACGCCCCAGAACAGAATACTGGAGAGCGGGGGTGAACATAGCCAGCTACGTATATTGAAATAGAATCTATCTCGCTATACGGTCACGACTGTCTAAATATGAGGGTTTACTACAAGCCAATGGTCTCTTAAGGTCAAGCCTATTGTCTCAATCTCAAGCAAGTAATATAGTTATAAGATGTTTGACCACCAAATATACAATAAAAGGCGTCCCAAATATTACATATTCAGTTGATCATGAAGCTAGTCGTACAAAATACGAGGACTAGTAAGAGTTTAGTCATACATGATCAACCCTAGGATTTGTTAATCATGTTTACAGCCCGTAGGCAGACAGTAAGTAAATATGCATCGAGCTAACAGGTGTTCGTCGGCTAAACGCCTCAAAAGAATAAATTTACAGTAGAGTGAGCGAAACAAAATAGAAAATCCACTCATAGCCCGGATTCCTTCTAGTCGCCACCATCGGGCTGGAGGTTCGGTAGATCCTCGAGAGCTGCTTCAAAATCTGGCCACACAAAACCAGCTGGATCAAACTCCAGAAAGAGCAAGTGCCACAAAGGAGGCCATAAAATAAGAACAAAAGCCAGCATATCAGAACATAAGAAAATGGAAGAAAGTACTAGTAAATAAGAGTACAACAAGACAATAAACGACTAGGGACATGGAACCATTCCGGAAGCCAGGTTAAAACCCGTAAACCAAACAAGGACCGGGGTTGTAACCCTTCGCCTGAATAGCACTTGTCTCTATCCATTTATTGTTTAAGACAAGGAAAACAATCATGTTCAGGAGGACCAGGTATAGGGACTAGACAAGACTTAGACCAGGCTGGACACCATCCATTCACAGCGGCCAAGCAATTACTACGGCTTACTACTTTAACTAACTAGGGTTATCACAAGCCTAATTACTAACAAGATGCAAATGGGAATTTTCCAGTCCCAAGCCCTGTAGACTATCCAGTTATCCTTCCATGGCTTGAGAGTATGGTTGGGTACATTGCCCAGGAGACGATATACCCTTAGGTGACTTAGAGGTGCAACACATGACAGTGTGCTGAAAATGTGCTCTACTCGTCGGCAAGCTACAAGTCCAATTAAGGCACCCAGATAACGAGATTGCCTGTGACTGGAAATTTTCCATGTTCTAGTTTAATCTAATCATTAGCCTAATCTATATTAGCACGAATCCCTGACCATGGTACCCAAGAAGTCACGTCCTAGACATGATGCAAGACAAGACAAGTGGATTACACAAGCAAGCAAGCAGGAACACCCACGGTGTCAGAGTTAGTTACAAGAGTCAAGTTAGCCATCGCAACGACATCAAGTCAAGTCAAGTTACGAATCAAGAGTGCGTCGCCATGGGCCACTATCAAGTTATCTGGTTACCGAGATAAATCATGAATCACAGGTTACAAGTCAAGTGTGTACCCTATCGGGTCACTTGTTAAGAAAATCAGAGGTACTAAAATCATACTTCACAGGATCAGAAAAACCGCATTAGTTATCAGCAAAATCATCGAAAACCGTGCTAGGTCGTGTTGGGTCAAGATAGTCGTGCTGTGTGGAACAAGATCTCAAAAACCCAATCCACGAAAGAAAAGCCAAGTCCAAGAAAATAAAACCAAATTATTTGGCCAAATAGGTTGCGCAAGGGGTTAGGTTGCGCAAGAGAATGGGCTGCGCAGGGGTGAATGGCACAGGGGTCAAGTGCGCCGGGGCCGATGGCGCACGGGGAGGGGTGCACCGGGGATGGATGGCGCAGGAGATGGATGGCACAGGGTGCAGGTTGCGCTGAATCAGATGGCGCAGGGGGCAAAGTGCGCATGGAGCCAAGTGCGCTGGGTCGAAGGGCGCAGGGGGTTGAACTGTACAGGATCCAGGTGTACTGGAAGCAAGCGCAAGTCGACCCAGCGCTAAGGAGCACTGGCCGGGGAAGTGTTTGCGCAATCCGGCCTTGCGCTAAAGAGCGCAGGCCGACAGGGAGCTGGCACAATCAGGCCTTGCGCTAAAGAGCATAGGCCGAGAGGTCTTCTTCTCCAAGGCTGAGATAAACTTCTCAAGAACACCAAAACTTCAAATCTTCATATCTTGGCCAAATCAAAACCAAATTTGGATTTTCAAAGGTCTAACTTGTATAAAATTGAATTATCTTCCACATGGAAGCATCAAAACAAGCAAAAATCAAAGTTTAATAGATCAAAACCAAGAATTTCCAAAAATGGTTAAAACTTAGATCTAAAAAAATGGAAGTTCCAAATCACAAAATGCCAAGTTCTAATTGTTTGCCATTGATTATAAAAGAACAGAACAATTATCGGAGGACTGAACTTAAACTCACAATATAAACTCGCTCGTACAAAAAAAGCCTAGGGACGAAAACCTAGGTACAGCAGACTAAGTACGATTGTTTATTTTTGATTCTGGGGGGTGACGATAGAGGCTCGGGAAAACGATGGCCGCTCTGCCTTACTTCTTGGACGATCAGTATGTAGCCTTGGCTCGGGGAAGATCTGCTCGACGTTGATGAAGAAACGCTCTTCTTGCTCTCCTCGGATTGCTCTCCTGGCTTCTCTCTCTCTGTGATTATCAAGAAGAAAGGGGGAGCTCTCTCTTCTTATTTTTTTTATTCTTTTGTTGTCGACCTCTCCTCTCTCTTTTTTTTTCAAGAGAATGATACTGGCTATTTATAAGAGTGTGGGGGTGATCATTAGGGTTTGCTAATGATTATCTGTTTGAAATGTCGACGCTTCTTCATTCTATCTGAACCCTTGATCCCGATTACAATGAATCTCGACCATTATCGAGGATAGCATCGTATCTCATGAGCAATTAATGCTAGCTGCTTTAAATCCTCGTGATTGATTATGCCAATGTCTGATTGCTCGCCACGTGTCCCATTAGCTTGATGATAAATGATATGCCCTGATCTCAGTAATTATGACGATGATGTCAAATATATTTGTTGAGATTCGGTTAAATCTCTTATTGATCCCATGCCACGTGTCTTAATTGTGAGTCCTGTCAGAGCCGCATAGGATTGACTATCCTCGAACCGCAGAGAGATACTCTTTGTAAGCCGCATAGGACGATGCTTCATCGAGCCGCATATGTGTAATCTTTGTGAACCGTATGAGCTGGTGTTGTATTGGGCTGCAGGGAATGTGTTTCCAGGGAGCCGTATGAGCTAGCGTTGTATCGAACTGCATGGAACGGGTTCTCAGGGAGCCGCATATGATTGATTGCCATGTGGCAATCTGGGACTTCTGACGGATTTGGTCAGAGATTTTCTTCTTTTCCCGAGGAGTCAGTCATTATGGCAAGGCCATTATGAAACTTTTTGTCAGGACCGCCACAGTGAATCGTGCTGGAACAATAAATGAGGCCACTCCTCAAACGACCAGCTGTAGGGAAAGATCACACATGGCGTCTATCGAGCCGCATATGCCTTGCTGAACCGTATACGCTCCCGAGCCGCATGCGATTGAGAGTCTACTTTGAACCGCATAGGGCCGCTCCTGGGTGGGCCGCATAAGCTTCTTACTCAGAGCCGCATGGATCATTATTCTAATATTTTCCATGCTTCTACAGGACCCCCTTCAAAGTTTTCAGTTTATAAAAATTGGAATACTTTGAACAAGAAGCATGGCCCCGTTCATGCCATATAGGATTTTTCTGTCTGCCTGAGCTTCCTAGTCGCATAAGTGCCTTAGCCGCATAAATTCATCTGGCCACATAAACTTGTTGCCACGTGTCCTGAACACGTGTGCAAATCTTCATTAAGTGCCTTTGATTTGATTTAACGCCGCCTTTTGGGGGAGGATCCCTGCTGATGTAGCCCTTTGATTTTTGAATAAATGAGCATGTTTCAACTCATCTTTTCTTTCTTGCACTTGCGGTATTTATGGAATTGGACCTGCTGGAGGATTATTTGTGGACCTGTTACCCTGGGCGTACCTTGGTTTTAGGTACAAGGAACAAGTTTCGGAGAGGAATACCTAGAACAACTTCACGATAAGACAGCTATAGAAGTTTTTGGTATTCGAGAGAATGCCAGGGAGCAACTGGGCTCCTAGACATGATAAGAAAGGGATGGGCGTGTACTGGAGACCCAGTACAACATCTGTGGTCGACTGAGGACATTTGTGGTCATCAGAGGACATTTGTGGTCAACAGAGGACATTTGGGGCCTATTATCCTTGGCATACCCTGGCTTAGGATACGGATAATAGGATGAAAGGGAACCAACATACTTACTCAGAGGTAATGAGGACATGGCAAGTATGAGGGTTTTACCGTAGAATCTTCCTGCTCAGAGGTAATGAGGACATGGCAGGAGTGGACTCAGCGGAGGATATTTGTGGGCCTATTATCCTTGGCGTAACCTGGTTCAGGATACGGATAATAGGATGAAAGGAAAACCAACATACTCACTCAGAGGTAATGAGGACATGGCAAGTACGAAGGTTTTACCGTGGAGTCTTCCTACTCAGAGGTAAAGAGGACATGGCAGGAGAGGACTCCATGGAGGATATTTGTGGTCAAAAGAGGACATTTGTGGTCAACAGAGGACATTTGTGGACCTATTATCCTTGTCGTACTCCGGTTGTGGGTACAGATAATAGGTTGAAAGAGGACCGGCATATTTGCTCAGAGGTAATGTGGACATGGCAAATATGATGATTTCTTCGACGGAGCCTTCCCATTCAGAGGTAATAAGGACATGGCAGGAGTGGGCTCAATGAAGAGTGGGTACATAGAATGACTCAGAGGTAGGAGAATGTGGAAGTTCTATGCGAGGGGGCGGTTTGTTTTTGGTGGAAGTGAAGACGACTCAGAGGTAATGAGGACATGGTCATTTCGAAAATTGGTGGATCGATTACCCTTTTTGTGCACTGGGAGTGCGGGTAGTGGATCATGAGGGAGGATCTCCTTTAGGAAAAAAGTTCAGGGGTATGTTTATACATAACGTTCTCCCTAAAAGAGTGACTGGGATGTAAGTTCAGGGGTACCAGCGGGGGTACATAACTCAATCATCAGGGATTTTTTTTTTTTTGATTTCGTTTCGGACGTAATACTTCTTCAGGAAGTTGCCATTGATGGGCAACATGAGCAAGTCTCAGTGTGAGCAGCCACATACTTGGCCAGCTCCAACTCTTCTTCAGCCACCTCCTGTGTAAATGCAGACTGAGAGGATGATTTGGGCAACTTGATCATCGGGGTTCTGTTGGTGGAGTCGAGCGGGGAGTTGTTGGCAAACTAGCGACCCCCAGTTTGGTAATTGATGCTGGGCGGGGAGTTGTTGGCTCGCTAGAAGTCCCAGACTTTGTATCGGGGTGACGACCCTTCTTGGGAAGGCGTATCGTCATCGGCTTGTCGGAGGGATTGGGCTTCTCCGTTTGGGGTTGACCGACTCTTGGCAGTCTGATGGTAAGTGGCCCCGTTGTGGGTCTCGGTACCTGGCCGGACCTTGGCAGCCGGATTCTCATCTGTTCTTCTTGTGCGGAGAGACTGATTGCGTCCTTACGCAGAGTGGCCGTAAAGGGTACGGAATTGCCCCATTTGCGAGCCTGAAGGTGGATCGTTAGAGGTTCTTCTGGTCCTGTAACCGTCTTGTTGTGAGCTTGCACATCTTCTTCAGCCAGATGCTTCTTTGATTTTTTGTACAGACAGGAGTCTGAGTAATAAGATTCGACCCCCTTGAAGGGATCGATATCGGCAAACTCTGTCCTCACGAAGCCGTGCTTATCGACATATTTGAAGCACTGGTGTAGCATGGAAGGCACGATCATGTAATCGTGTATCCAAGGCCGCCCCGGAAGGATATTGTAAGAAGTGTCGATATCTATGACATAACAGGTGACTTCTGATTGGAGATCGCCGATCTGACACTTTAAACGGATCTTCCCTATTGGGTAGCTCCTGTCCGAATTGAAACCGCTAATGGCGGTGCTTGTAGGTGTCAGGCGATGCATCGGAATACGAAGATGATGTAGCAGACCCTTCGGAATAATGCTTATAGAGGACCCAGGATCAATGTGCATTCGGTCCACCTTTACGTCGCCGATGTATCCAGTGTAGTATAGCGGGCGATCATGCAGGTTAGTTTTGATGAGCATATCCTGCGGAGAGAAGACGATATTGGGCATTGCTCCCGTACGCGCACTATTTTGGAGCTCTGTAGGTTGGTTATCTTCCGTGAGGTTGACCTGAGCCAAGTATGCGTCGGTATTTTGGAGCGCCTCACTTAAAGCTGTACAGACATCCTTTGAGAGCCTGAGGAGTTCATATAAAGACAATTTGGCCAGGGTATTAGCTAATTGCGCTAAGATGTCGAAGTTGTAGGGCCTCTCCAGCCCCTGAGGTGTCTCCTTCCGGAGAGACTTGTCGAAGCGAGTCTCCTTCGGCCTAGGCTTGTCGGTCGTCGAAGGCTGAGCCGGTCCCGGAGCATCATTGGTCGTGGGCGGATGATCATCAGTCGCATTTTCGGTCACTGGTTGGGCTTGTGTTCCAGATCGAGTAGTGACGGCCGAGACTTCCTCTTCTTCCGCCGAGGCAGTGCGGCAGGATCTGACTTTTTCACTTTTCCTTTTAGAAGGTGGAGAGGGCTGTGTTACCTCATGGACTAGGTCCGGATGGACCCACATGACTTCCCCTCGTGATGTGGTGAGGGGTACTAGACCAGCAGCTTGATCGCGAGCAGGCGGCAGATTAGCAATCTCCATTATTGCCAGAGGGATGGGTATAACCCCGTCCTGAGTCTCTGTTGGAGGGAAGCTGCCGAATTGTACGGACACCATGTTGGCTGCCACGGTTACCTCTTCAAAATCGATGGCCAGGGCGTTCAAATCGATGAGGTTTTGGATATACCGTTTCAGTTGGTAGCAGTCGTGTGTAGCATGGTGGACGTAGCGATGGTAATGGCAGAACTTTGGGTTCTCCAGATCAGCCGGCCGAGGCTTCCATCTTGGTGGAGGAAGCTGAATCCTATCTCCTTGTATAAGCATGTCTAAGATAGGCTTGACGTGGCCGTCTTCAAAGGAATAAGTGATTTAAGGCCATTGTTTGTCCGCTGGCTGTGGCTCGGGCTTCTAGGCTGTATCGGTCACCATAGCCTGCTTGCCTTTGTTGTCCCGGTTGTTGGAGGGGCTACCCCCATTGACGTTGCTGGTGTTGGGACGCTTGCTCTTGTTCTCTCCCTACGAGATATGCAACCCCAGTTGGCGAGCCTTCTTCAATCGTTCTTCAGCACTTGTAGCACTGATGATAAAAGCCTTCCAGTCCTTGAACTGACTTTCGCCCATCCAGAGACTAATTGTTGGAAGTAGTCTCTTTTGGCAAATTTCAATCAAAGAAGAGTCCGGGTTGCCAGATGGTAACTTCATTGCGGTTTGACGAAACCGCTCAATGTAATTTCTCGTCAGTTCTTTCTCTCCTTGAACGACGTCCATGAGGGTAGACATCGTAACGTCTTGCCCTATCTCATAGAACCTCTCCAAGAATAAGCGTTTGAAGCCAGCGAAGGAGTGGATGTAATTGTCTGGCAGGTTGCGGTACCAATCGAAGGCGACTCCTTCCAATGTCCCAATGAATAACCGCGTGAGGATAGCATCATCATGGGGCAGATGGTCGGTAGTGACCTCAAAGTAAGTGATGTATCGACTTGCTGAAGTCTTGCCATCATATGGGTTGATATTGAACGGCTTATATCTTGGCGGAAAGGGAACATCCCTCCATTCAGCAGGATATGGTTGCCGTATTCTGAGGTCTTGAGAGTTTTCTCGGGCGTGGAACATTGCTCGGAGCTCCTGAACCTCTCTTCTTACTTCTCGGGCCTCATCTGTCGCGGTAGGGGCCGTTATCTCAGGAGGATTATTGCCCTGGTTTGGCGCCGCTGAATTTGAATCTACGTTGATTGCGGGACCCGTGCTTGTCTGGCCAGGTGTCACTCCCTGCAGAGTAGGAAGTGCCGCTTTGATCTCGTCTACAGACTTGACCAAGGCATACAATATGGCCTCCAACGTGTCGATGCACTGGCGATCGCTGGAACCGCCTTGATTGCTGTCTGTCATGAATACCGTCTTCACATGAGGAGTGACGGAGGGAGTGGTGGAGGATGTACCCTCCGAGTCGTATCCATGCGTCGAGAAATCATCTGGATATGTGGGGATGTTCTCTTCAGGTTCGGACTCGGAAGGAACACTACCCCCAGCTTCGGAGCTTGCTTCGTCTAGAGAATCATGGATGTCCTCGGGGACATCAGCATCTGTTGTACCCGATGGGAGGGTTGTTTCTCGGGGTTCGTCTCCTTGAAATATTGGATTATTGTGGACGTTCGGAGGAGTACTACCCCCAGCTCCTACGACCCTCAGGGTCGGGGGCGATGAGCCTCTTGTTGCAGCAGATTTTGTCTTCGAACGGGTGTGTTGGTATACTCCGGTGGAGGGTAGCCGTTTAGCCGACAACTTCTTAACTGTAGTGGCTGATATCTTTGGACAGGAGATGCTTGTCTTCTTCCCTCTCCCCTCGGCGGGGACCTTCTGAGCGGAATTGCAGGAGACAACAGGAGGTGCCTCATCTTCTGAGTTCGGGTGCTGTAGTCTGTGGAAGACGGACGGACGATCTTCCGTTACTGCCGCGTTGTTGCAGCAGCAATTGACGATGATCTGGGTGCAGTGACGTCCATGTGAGGATTCTTTGCACGCCGAGGCCCCTTCTCTTTCCTTGCACTTGTGGAGGATCGCCTCCCGCAGGTCCGAGGGACCACTCTGTCCGTTCGCCGCCGGGGATTGGACTTGAGCGGTTCTATACAACTTCCCATCAGAGGCCCGTGTGATAATCAGCGGGACGCCCTGATAGTCAGAGGTTGGGGCAGCTGTCTGGGCTTGATGAGCCCGCGCTGCCCTGGACTTCTTCTTCCTAGCACTTGTGGGTACATAATAGGAAGAGTCCAAGTTGAACATCACAGAGTCTGGCTTATCATCCAGAGAGTCATCAGGGTTCGGACCGTACGAGAGATGGTCGAAAACTGATCGAGAGGAGCATGGAGCAGATGCTATGCGGCTGGGAACGGGAACCGTGCAGGCTGTCTGCATGCGGTTGTCTCCTGTTGTCGGACGAGTTCTTATGCGGCTAGGGGTCACGACCGTGCAGGCTGGCCGCATGCGGTTGGCATCTGTGGCCGCATGGGTTTTCTGTAAACGATTGACTTTACTGGCCGCATGAGTCTCATCCATGCTGTCGAGAACTGTAGTCGCATAAGTTATGCGGCTGACAGAAGTAGCCGCATGAGTTTTCTTCATGCGGTTGGCGGATGTAGCCGCATGGGCTTTCTCTTTGCGGCTAATACTCTTCTGCGGTTCGGTCCGCGTAGAGTCCCTTTTTGTTCCTGCAAGTCCAGCATCATAATGTTTTCTTCTGCCGGACTTGGGGACAGCAGAGTTGTCTACGATCTGAAGTGGGACCGCAGGAGAATCCTTCTCGCCGTCTTGAGCAGCAGAGGGCATCCCATCGAGGGCTTGAGGAGGAGCAAATGACTTCGGTCTCCATTCTTTGCGGGCCTTCGTGGTGCGGGTGCGCTTTTGGGCCGGGCCAGTGCTGCCTTCAGAGAGCATCTCTTCAAACGCCTGTTGGTCGAAGCGGACGACCATCTTCTTTTGTGTGGAGCCAAGTTTGGCTGCATCTAATTGCGTCACCAACTCCTCAGCCGTGGAGAAGTTAGTCCCCAACAGAGTCGTCATCGTGTTTGCCATTGATTATAAAAGAACAGAACAATTATCGGAGGACTGAACTTAAACTCACAATACAAACTCGCTCGTACAAAGAAAGCCTAGGGACGAAAACCTAGGTACAGCAGACTAAGTACGATTGTTTATTTTTGATTCTGGGGGGTGACGATAGAGGCTCGGGAAAGCGACGGCCGCTCTGCCTTACTCCTTGGACGATCAGTATGTAGCCTTGGCTCGGGGAAAATCTGCTCGACGTTGATGAAGAAACGCTCTTCTTGCTCTCCTCGGATTGCTCTCCTGGCTTCTCTCTCTCTGTGATTATCAAGAAGAAAGGGGGAGCTCTCTCTGTGTAGATCTCTCTCTTCTTATTTTTTTTTATTCTTTTGTTGCCGACCTCTCCTCTCTCTTTTTTTTTCAAGGGAATG
Organism: Iris pallida; assembly: GCA_029216955.1. Taxonomy (NCBI): domain Eukaryota; kingdom Viridiplantae; phylum Streptophyta; class Magnoliopsida; order Asparagales; family Iridaceae; genus Iris; species Iris pallida. The sequence continues at coordinate 3,444,384 of JANAVB010012998.1, read as the reverse complement.
ATGCTGGCTATTTATAAGAGTGGGGGGGGTGATCATTAGGGTTTGCTAATGATTATCTGTTTGAAATATCGGCGCTCCTTCATTCTATCTGAACCCTTGATCCTGATTACAGTGAATCTCGGCCATTAACGCGGATAGCATCGTATCTCATGAGCAATTAATGCTAGCTGCTTTAAATCCTCGTGATTGATTATGCCAATGTCTGATTGCTCGCCACGTGTCCCATTAGCTTGATGATAAATGATATGCCCTGATCTCAGTAATTATTGACGATGATGTCAAATATATTTGTTGAGATTCGGTTAAATCTCTTATTGATCCCATGCCACGTGTCTTAATTGTGAGTCCTGTCAGAGCCGCATAGGATTGACTATCCTCGAACCACAGAGAGATACTCTTTGTAAGCCGCATAGGACAATGCTTCATCGAGCCGCATATGCGTAATCTTTGTGAGCCGCATGAGCTGGTGTTGTATTGGGCCGCAGGGAATGTGTTCCCAGGGAGCCGCATGAGCTAGCGTTGTATCGAACCGCATGGAACGGGTTCTCAGGGAGCCGCATATGACTGATTGCCACGTGGCAATCTGGGACTTCTGACGGATTTGGTCAGAGATTTTCTTCTTTTCCCGAGGAGTCAGTCATTATGGCAAGGCCATTATGAAACTTTATGTCAGGGCCGCCACAGTGAATCATGCTGGAACAATAAATGAGGCCACTCCTCAAACGACCAGCTGTAGGAAAAGATCACACATGGCGTCTATCGAGCCGCATATGCCTTGCTGAACCGCATACGCTCCCGAGCCGCATGCGATTGAGAGTCTTCTTTGAACCGCATAGGGCCGCTCCTGGATGGGCCGCATAAGCTTCTTACTCAGAGCCGCATGGATCATTATTCTAATATTTTCCATGCTTCTACACTAATGTTGCTCTCCATGACCTAATCTAGCTAATGGACAAATAAAATGTGGTGCTTATTTGGTAGCAAGGTGCACTTGCCTATGGTGTTGGTGTTATGTGGAGGAAGGAAGAAGAAAGAAATGGAGTAAAAAAATAAATGAAAGTAAAGAGGAGAGAGAAAAGTTAGGTTTGATTAAATGAGGGTAGGTTGTGGGGGAATGAAGGTTGAGCATAGGCTAAGGTGTTCCGGGCATATTAAACCAAACCAAACCAATCCTACTTCACAAAATAAAACAAAGCCATGTCAAAACCTATTTTACGAGAAAACCCAAAATCTGCAAGTCGAGAAAATAAAATATATGCCAAAATTCGATTACGAGTATTAATACGAAATACGGGAAACGAGGGTGACAACGATCGTATCAATTTCCTCGATCAAGTCATCCATCCGTACACCCTATCTTTTTCTCGATTCGATTTCACCTACTCAATCATTTTTGCGTTTCATACTTCGCACAATCCTCAATCCCGTGCACGTTCCGTGCGCATAAATTTCTAGGTTGTTTGAATCAACTCGTCAAATCTCAAGACTGTAACTTGTTCAACGACACTCAATATAAGGCTTGCATAACGCGACGGTTGCTGATAGACCCATTGGCACCCCGTATCCTCAATCCATCGATCAACATTCCTGAGGCTATCGTATACACCACTCAGGAATGAAGTCATTCAATAAATCCTCAACTTATCATTCGATTCACAATCTACTTCCTCAAATTTTTGTCCGAACAATTTCTTAAATTTCAAGCACGCTCATCTTATCGTACCGACGATAACATCGTCGTTCGATAGCACCCCTATCGATAGTAATCTCATTTACTCAATCAAGTCTAACTCATTCTTGCTCGAAACATTACGAATCTTGCACTCGACTTTTCTAAGGTCAACACAAATCCTTGGTGTATATGCCCAGCCCGACTTAGCCAACCGTACTTTTATGAATCATCTTTTATTTTATCAAAAACTGTTCTCCTACGTTTTACGAAATATATTTACTTATTGTATGGACATCCCGTGGGACAATTGAGAGAGAGTGCACCAACAATATCAACTTTGCGGAAGCAACAATTTAGAGTTTGCGGAGGCAACAAAGTTAAAGAATTCAATCAATAGTCCAAGGACATAAAGTCGTGCTCTGATACCATTATGTCATGCTCCGCTCCCGTAGGAGCGATCATCTTCGCTAAGGCGTGATGCCGTACGAGCCTAGATTGCACTCGTACGAGGCGGGTTCCATAACGGCCGATTTCAGCAGCTGCGATGGGGTCGTCGCACAGAAGTCCCAAGCAGAGATATTGAATAATAGCAGCAGAAATTTGAAGCACTACACAAGTTATTCAAAAGAAGCTCTTTATTGATATTGAAACAAAGGTTACAAAGGGCATAAGGCCAAGATTACAATTCACTCGAGCTCACTCTTCTCACATTACAAGTCACTCAGCTCTCTCTCATCTCTCAAATATAAATCTTAAGCCAACGGATGCTTCGGTAGACGACGTCCATACATTATGTCCCGTATAAGTCTTGACTCCATACGACCGCACGCTTCGAATCGACAAGGAACTCTATGCCTCGATGTAGTGCCCTGTCCCTACATCGTGCCCCGTACTCCGTCCGCGGGATACGCGAGAAAGGAACACTGTCGCTATCGATTCAGTCGGGACCGATAGGTCGGGATCGATCGAATCGATCAAATGGCAACGGTTGAATTAAGATCCATTCCCCATTATGGAATGGTTTCTTCGGAACCAAAGTCCCATATTCAGCGGGTTGCGCCTCAAGGATTGACACTGCGGCTGAGTCGGGAGAGACCTCCCGTTGATCTGCTTTTTACGCCGCTTGCGTTGGTTTTGGCTTTATTTTCTGAATGCGTTTTCGTGAATATTTTCGAATGTTTTCATGACTTGCATTTCGAACTCGCATTTCCTATTGAACTTCTTGAATAATGCAGTATTCTAATCGGTTGCTTGTTCGATTTTAGGTAATCGCGTAGGCGACGTCTAGCGCGACCAATAAGTTCTCTCGTCTAAAGTAAACTCAAGGTGAGTGGCTGACCCTTCTCTTTTCGACCCCCTTCCTAGGTAAATCGATAAATGTTGTTGAAAGGCTAAATGCAAGGGCACGAACACGAGAAAAGGATTGAGTTTTCAAAGAGAATGTCGGCTATCTCTTAATAACTAAATGGAAAATATGTCTTCGTACGGTTATGGACAACTTATCGACAAGGCGATAGTTTCCTCGAGTGGCAACCCGGGGCCACGGGACCGTTTCGGCCTAGGAGGAAACAGGGTATAGTCGTGCATAAGGTTTCAACACAGGTTAAGCGGGGACTTACAACGGATCTAGCTACTTGAGTTGAAAGGACCCCGATTAACAAAGCTATACGTCCAGGATGGCTTGTGATGCCAGTGACAAATCACACGTAATATTGCACTTGGTATGAAAAATGTTAACAATTGACAGGGAAGAACCTGGTAAGTTTCATAAGGCGCGGCACAGTCCATCGCGGGTAAGTTTCAACGTAAATTTTATTGCTTGTCATATGCTTGTTGAAATTCATTAGGATGGTTAGAAACATTCATACATTAAGTCATATAAACTCTTCAACCAAATGAGAGCTTGGAACTTAAATAGCTACGCACCAGTACAAAATATAATGTACTGATCCTCGCTCTCCACGCAGGTACCTCAAACCACGAAAGGCGTGCCGCTTAAATCTCAAGGCGGTGTGGACACTTTTGAAGCCTCGTCCGCGTGTGAAGGCTTGTGTTTTGAAATCCTTTTGAAGACTCCGCACTCAGTACAAAGAAGAATAGATGGCGACTCGGCTTCCCTCGATCGCAGGTGGAAAGTGTAACTATTTTGTATGTAAAAAGGGATGTAATGTATGGAATGACTATCTCATCAGCGTTCGTTTTGTAAGTCGAGTCATGTTGTAGCTGTAGAAGCATGGAAAATACTAAAGAAAATGACTCATACGGACAGGAAAGATCCATACGCCTCAGAAAACTCATGCGGCTCAGGGAGTCATGCGGCATAAGGAGCTATGCGGCCCGAGGCATTCCATACGGCTCAGAAGACACGTGGCCTGACAGTGCTCCCCTCCGACCCATGCTGCATTAATTGCCTTGACGGCTGACCCCTCTGAAAAGTTGACTGCCCTGGCACAAAAGCAGGTAATTATGACTCTGTCATAATGATGAATCTCTAGGAAAGAGAAAAGAAATCTCTGACACAAATTCCCCGAGAGCCATAAAAATGTCACGTGGCCTTGCCACGTGGGCGTTCGTATGCGGCTCACTTCTCATGCGGTTCAGAGGGAATCTGTCCTATACGGCTCAGGCCAAGAAAGCCTCATGCGGCTCGAGCAAAGAACTTCTCATGCGTTCAGAGTGAATCTGTCCTATGCGGCTCAGGCCAAGATCATGCGGCTCGAGCAAAGAACTTCTCATGCGGTTCAGAGTGAATCTGTCCTATGCGGCTCAAGCCAAGAAAGCCTCATGCGGCTCGAGCGAGGACTTCTCATGCGGTTCAAGAGGATCATGTCCATGCGGCTCAGACGAATATATACCTATGCGGCCCACAAGGATTACTCCCCTGTGGTTCGAGGGCTCAAGTGAGGGCCACTGCCCAGGCAGCCCTGACACGTGGGCTTAACCATATGCGGCTCAAATTCATATGCGGCTCACTCGTCATGCGGTCCAGATCCCCCCAACAGCTCTTAGGACACTTGTCCTAAACCGATTAATTCCTCAGATTTGCTGCCATTAAAGATTGGGTCAAATCCCAATAATCTGGGACACGTGGCAGAAGAATAAATCTAATTTATTCGCAGATATCAGAAGATCATTATAAGGAAGATTTATTCCAATCAGCATTAATTGCTAATAGGATTTGGTGTAATCTACACCTAATGGCTCAGATTCGTCACAATCAGAAACGAACGGCCTGGATTGACCAATCCCTAGGCCGCCGCCATCTCCAAGATGTAATCATTGGCAACCCTAATGATGACATCCCACTATTATAAATAGCAGGGTGCCATTCCCTTGCAAATATATACAATATCAGAGAAAAATACGTATATACAGAGAGACTTTCCCCCATAGTCAGAGAGAAAATACACAGAGAGAGAGAGAAGCCAGAAGAGCAACAGAGGAGCAAGAAGAGCATTTCTTCATCAACGCTAACCATCTTTTCACAAGGAGCCAAGGCTGCATACCGATCGTCCAAGGAGTAAGGCAGGGCTGCCGTCGCCTTCCCGAGCCTCTATCGTCACCCCCAGAATCTAAAATAAACAATTGTGCTTAGACTGCTGTACCTAGGTTTTCGTCCCTAGGCTTTCTTTGTACAAGCGAGTTTATAACGTGAAGTAAAAGTCCGGTCCTCCGTTAATTGTTCTGTTCTTTTATATTTCAAAGGGGTCGAATCCTACTACTCAGACTCCTGCCTATACGAAAAGTCAAAGAGGCACCTTCATGAAGGAGACGTGCAAGCTCATACCGAGACAGCCACGGGATCAGAAGGACCCCTGACGATCCACCTCTAAGCTAGCAAACCAGGCAGGTCCGTACCCCTTACTGCCACTCTGCAGAAGGATGCGATCAGCCTCTCGGCGTAGGAGGAACAGATGATAATCCGGCTGCCAAGGTCCGGCCAAGTGCCGAGACCCACAACGGGGCCACTGACAATCAGACTGCCGAGAGTCGGTCAACCTCAAACGGAGAAGCTCAATCCCTCCGATAGGCCACTGACGATACGCCTTTCCAAGAAGGGTCGTCACCCCGATACAAGGTCTGACACTTCTAGCGAACCGGCCACTCCTTGCTCCACCTCGAGTGCCAAACTGGGGGTCGCTAGTCTGCCAACAACTCCACGCTCAACTCCATCAACTGAACAACTGACAATGAAGCTTCCCAGGTCGTCCTCTCAGTCTTCATTTACACAGGGAGTAGCCGAAGAGGAACCGAAGCTGGCCAAGTATGTGGCTGCCCACACTGATGTTCCCTCCGCTGATGATGTAATCTCCCTAGAAAAGATACCTTACTTCATCAATAAAGGGTTATCTTTGAACTACACCGAGCTCAATAAGCTATGTACAATGTATGCTATAGAACACGGTATAGAAACTCACCTGCACACACAAGTGACAAATGTGCACACCGCGATCCAGCTTACTCCAGTAGAAGACGCTTACCGAATAATCGAAGGAGGGGACCATCCAATCATCTTCGGCCGGACAAACAACCCGCATCCCTCCACCACAAAGGAAATCGACCTTGGGTCAGATGTCGGGAGACTGCCTCTGTATCTGTATAGCCCATAATCCAAATATCTCATGCAAAAATAGGGGTATGATCTGGAGACGACGCCGGGTTTAAACTACGGCACTGGGCGACGATTACCTTTGAAGCCACCAGTCCCGGTGGGTAAACCACGGGATTACTACAACAAAACTCGATGCGAGCTAGGGTATGTAACGCCCACTACGACCCCCGAGAGTTCAGATGATGAATACGACTGGCAATCACATTCAACCGGGTCACCAACTTCTGACTCAGATACCAGCATCGGAGACATGTTCAGACAAGTCATGTCAGTCAACATGGCATTCGCAGACGCTTACGAAGAAGACGAAGACATCCCCGAAATCCCCGAGCTAGAACCGTGGACCCAGCAGTTGGACGCACAATGGGAAAAGCGGTTCGAACTGAGAGAACCTCCTACTGAAGATGAAGTTATACAAGTTGACCTTGGCAGCGAATCTTCTCCAAAACCAATCTTCGTCAGTAAAAGCCTAGCAGACGAAGAACGGAAGTCGCTGCTAGAACTTGTCAGAGAATACATTGATGTGTTCGCCTGGAGCTATGAAGACATGCCAGGGTTAAATCCCGATATTGCTCTTCACAAACTCAATATTCACCCAGATGCGAAGCCAGTCAAGCAACAACAGCGACGCTTCCGTCCAGGCATCATGGATGCGATCGAAGCCGAAGTCAACAAACTGATAGCAAGCGACTTCATTCGTGAAGAGCAACATCCCGATTGGGTCGCCAATATAGTACCCGTCCTCAAGAAGAGCGGGAAGATTCGAATCTGCATCGACTTCTGCAACCTGAACGAGGTGTGCCCCAAAGATGAATTCCCCCTTCCTATCACAGACATCATGATCGACAATACCTGCGGCTTCGAACGTATGTCATTCATGGATGGTTTCTCAGGGTACAACCAAATCAAAATGTCTCCTGACGATGAAAAGCATACATCATTCCGAACACCGATTGGCACGTACTGCTACACAGTCATGCCTTTCGGTTTAAAGAATGCTGGCGCCACATATCAAAGAGCCATGAGCGTCATCTTCAGAGACCACTTACGCAAGACAGTGGAGTGCTATGTTGATGATATAGCCGTTAAAAGCTGCTGCAAAGGAGACCATCCGCAGGATCTAAGGACGGTATTCGACCTAATGCGGGCACACAATTTGAAAATGAACCCTACGAAGTCCTTTCTGGGCGTATCCAGCGGGAAGTTCTTGGGCTTCATCATCACTGCAAAGGGTATCTATGTGGACCCTGAGAAGACGAAGGCAATCATGGAGATGGGTCCCTCGAAAAATCTCCGCGAACTCAGAGGCCTCCAAGGGAGGCTAGCTTACATCAGGAGGTTCATTTCCAACCTCTCCGGGCGATGCCGACCGTTCACGCACCTCATGAAGAAAGGAGTCTCATTCGTATGGGACGAGGAATGCCAGCGTGCTTTCGACAGCATCAAGGAATATTTGTCAAATCCTCCAGTTTTAGTGGCCCCGGTTCCTGGAAAACCATTCCTGCTCTACGTACGAGCAATGAAACCCTCCCTTGGGGCTCTGCTGGCACAGAACAACGACGCAGGCCATGAACAGGCCATATATTACTTCAGCCGAATGATAATTGGTCCAGAGCATCGATACACCGCTGTAGAGAAGGAATGCCTCGCCCTGGTGTTCGCCATTCAGAAAATGCGACACTATGTTACCGGACAAACGATACATGTGATCTCACGAGTCAACCCTCTCAGAGTCCTCATGACTAAACCAGGGGCACTTAGCTCTCGACTCGCTACATGGGCAATATTGCTGTCCCCTTATCATATGATCTTTGTCCCACAAAAGGCAGTCAAAGGTCAAGCCCTGGCGGAATTTTTAGCAGCCCACCCAGGCTCGGAGTCCTCCATAATATATGACGAGATCCCAGACGAGGTCGCCGACTCGCATACAACCTCTCACGAGGCTATATGGCGAATGTTCTTCGACGGTGCTTCGAGGACCGGACCTAAAGGCAATATAGTCGTCGGAGTCGGGGTAGTGCTAATCTCTCCTTCCGGATTGGTGATTAATCGCGCTTATTCCCTCACCGAGCCCTGATCTAACAATGTGGCCGAGTACAACGCTCTGGTCATCGGCCTCCAACTTGCAAGAGAGCTGGGGGTAGAATACCTTGAAGCATACGGCGATTTCCAGCTAATCGTCAATCAGATCCGGGGCTCATACGAAGTCTGCCACGAAGACATGATCCCTTATCACCAAATAGCGATTGACATCATCTCGTCGTTCAAGGGGTTCTTCATCGAACATGTCCCCAGACTCCGAAATATCGAAGCAGATGCCTTAGCCGATCTTGCCGCTTCCCTAGCAGTTCCGAATTATGATCGCCAAGCAGTGGATGTAATAGGCCACGAACTGGTCTGTCCCAAAAATAATGTGCAATTTGTGGCGAGTTATTTCACACAGACGATCGATGATACCCCAGATTGGAGACAATCATTCATCGACTTCGTCGTCTACGACATCCTGCCCGAGAACCCAAAGGAAGCCACTTCTATCAGACGGCGTTCTCTCAGATTCTTCTACGATACAGAGACAAAAATGCTGTATCGCCGCTCCTACGACGGATTACTGCTTCGGTGTCTGTCAAATACAGAAGCCAAAGAAGCCGTACGAGAAGCTCACGACGGTGTCTGCGGGGCCCACCAGCCCGGCCCAAAATTGCAAGACCGCCTTCGACGAATGGGCTACTATTGGCCCACGATGGTGGCAGATGCGATATATTATGCTAGAAAATACAAAGCCTGCCAAGTCCACGCGGACTTCATTCACCAACCATCCGAATTTCTACATCCGATAGTGGCGTCCTGGCCATTCGAAGCATGGAGAATGGATATCATTGGCCCAATCACCCCACCTTCCTCCCGAGGACATCACTTCATACTTGCAATCACTGATTACTTCTCCAAATGGGCGAAAGCTGTCCCACTCATAGAAGTTAAGACTTCGAACATGATCAGCTTCCTTAAGCATCACGTCATCTACCGCTTTGGACTGCCCCGAAGGATGATCCATGATAATGGTCCGCAGTTTGCAAGCCACGCATTCTATCGGTTTTGCGATAAGCACCGTACTCAGAATGTCGCTTCGACACCATACAACCCGGCAGCAAACGGGTTGGCAGAGGCATTCAATAAAACAATCATCAAACTCCTCAAGAAGTTTGTCTCCTCCAACAAACACGACTGGAACGAGAAACTCGGCGAATGCTTATGGGCTTATAGCACCACAATTCGAACAGCCACTGGAAATATGCCATTCTCCCTAGTGTACGAAAGTAAGGCAGTTCTCCCATTAGAGACTCAAATACCCTCACTCCGCGTCACCCTCACTTATCAATTGACGACGGATGACAACTACCGACGTCGACTGCAAGAATTGGAGGCACTAGATGAAAAGCGCCTCTTTGCTCAGCAACGAATTGAGCTATACCAAGCACGCATCTCTGGAGCCTTCAACAAGAAGGTCAAAATCAGAACATTCCAGATGGGCGATCTCGTTCTGGCAGTACGGAGGCCGATGATCATGACTCACAAGACCGCCGGCAAATTCCAGCCAAAGTGGGAAGGCCCATTTATCGTTGAGATAGTATTCTCCAACGGTGCTTACCGCCTCGCAAAACAAAACTGAGACTTGCTCATGTTTCCCGTCAACGGCAAGTTCCTAAAGAAATACTATGTCTAATTGACATTCCAGATTGTCAAGTCATGTACCCGCTGGTACCGCTGAACTCACATCCACAACATTCCAGATTATCGAGTCATGTACCCGCTGGTACCGCTGAACTCACATCCACAACATTCCAGATTATCGAGTCATGTACCCGCTGGTACCGCTGAACTCACGTCCACAACATTTCAGATTACCGAGTTATGTACCCGATGGTGCCTCTGAACTCACATCCCGGTCACTCTTTCAGATAGAAAGTTATGTATGATCATACCTCTGAACTTACTTCTTGAAGGAGATCCTCCCTCATGTTCCACTACCTGCACTCCCAGTGCACAAAAAGGGTAATCGATCCACAAATTTCCAAAACGGCCACGTCCTCATTACCTCTGAGTCGTTCTACTTCCGCCAAAAACAAATCACCCCTCACATAGAACTTTCATGTCCTCATTACCTCTGAGTCGTTGTATGTGCCCTCCTTCATTGAGCCTACTCCTGTCATGTCCTCATTACCTCTGAATGGGAAGGCTCCGTCGAAGAAATCTTCATACTTGCCATGTCCTTATTACCTCTGAGTAAGTTTGATGATCCCCTTTCGACCTATTATCTGTACCCACAACCGGAGTACGCCAAAGGTAATAGGTCCACAAATGTCCTCTGTTGACCATAAAATGTCCTCTGTTGACCACAAATGTCCTCTGTTGACCATCAATATCCTCCGTCGAGTTCACTCCTGCTATGTCCTCATTACCTCTGAGTAGGAAGACTCGACGTTTAAAAAACCTTCCTACTTGCCATGTCCTCGTTACCTCTGAGCAAATATGTCGGTTCCCCTTCATCTTATTATCCGTATCCTAAACCAGGGTACGCCAAGGATAATAGGCCCACAAATATCCTCAGCTAAATTTCTCAGCATAAACCTATCACCCCATCAGGCCCCAGGAGCCCAGCTGCTCTACGGCATTCCTTTTCTCAATACCAAGAGCACCCATGACCACGTCGCTATGGTTGCTTCAGGTACCCTGACCAAAACTTGTTATCTGTACCTAAAAGCAAGGTATGCCATGGGTAACAGGTCCACAAATATATCCCCTATGCGGGGGAGAACATCACCACAATATCATAGGCGCAGCAAGCAATACAAATGAAGGGTAGAATTGAAAGTACTCTTTATTTGAAGGAAGAAAAAAGTATTACATATTTCGGGATCACAGAAACAAAACAAGAAGAAAAAGCCGACTATATTTCAACATTGCACAACTCCAAGAGACGGTTTTTCACCAAAACAGTCCTCCGATCAAGCCTCTGCTTAGCCCGACGCTCGGCCTCTTGGGATAATTGCTCTGCGTCATTCAAATGAATATACGACTACCAGTCGTTCTCCATCTTCTTTAGGGCAAGCTCTAGATTAGCAGAAGCCCTACTGTACTTGTCAGCCTCCTGAATAGCAATCCCTTTCTCGATACGAGCAGCCTCAAGCTCTGATTCCAGGAAGGCCAGTTTTCTCTGGAGCTCGAGGATCTGTTCCCGGGCATCAGTTACCCCGCGGGAAGCATCCGCCTCCCGAGTCGTGCAATCTTCAGTTCGACGGCTCCATTGGTCATGCAATCGAGTCAGGTCCCGGCGGTCCTTCAATATAGCCGGTTTAAGCGATTCCTGGGCAGCCATCACCTTCTCCACCACAATAATGAGGAAGTTGCGCTCTTGATTTATGACCGCCGGTAAATCAGTCTGTTGCAACAAACGAAACTGGGCCACGAGACGATCAGCTTCTAATAACTTCGGCTCCAGAAGAGCAGCCAATTCCCCTCCTCCAGGGAGGGTCTTAAGGATATTAATCTGGCCACCGGCACATCGACGGGCCAGAGTAAAGGGAATCCCCCTTTCCACTGCTGCCTCGACCCCCCTCTTCAAGTGACGGTAGAAACTGGCAACCATATCCTGTAACGCGTCATCCAAGACCTCTGTAGAGGACGGCATCAGAGGGAGAGTGGCAGACGATACCGGAGGAACAGCTTCAGAAGTTACTGCACCCGCCACCAAGGAAGCAAATTTTGTACGGAAAGATGCTTGGATGGCGGCTAACTCCTCTTCCGCCGCCCGAAGAGCCTGGATGCTCGGCAGAGAGGAAAGGTTGACCCCCGAAACTACATTCGCAGAGGAGGACGTAGGGGGGCATCGTCTCTTGTCCCAGTGGCACTGCTACCTGGGACCCCGAGCTCGACCCAGACAAAGGTCCCTCGACACAGAGAGGTTCTACCAGGCCCTCTCCGGTAGGGTGCGACCCAGCAACATCAATCACTGGTATAGAAGCATGGAAAATACTAAAGAAAATGACTCATGCGGCCAAAGAACCCCATGCGGCTCAGAAAACTCATGCGGTTCATTGAATCATGCGGCACAAGGAGCTATACGGCCCAAAGCATTCCATGCGGCTCAAAAGACACGTAGCCTGATAGTGCTCCCCTCCACCCATGCTGCATTAATTGCTTTGACGGCTGACCCCTCTGAAAAGTTGACAGCCCTGACGCCAAAGCAGGTAATTATGGCTCTGTCATAATGATGAATCTCTAGGGAAGAGAAAAGAGATCTCTGACATAAATCCCCCGAGAGCCATAAAAATGCCACGTGGCCTTGCCACGTGGGCATTCGTATGCGGTTCACTGCTCCTGCGGTTCAATAAATCCCATGCGGCTCAGAGCGAATCTGTTCTATGCGGCTCAGGCCATGAAAGCCTCATGCGGCTCGAGCAAAGGACTTCCCATGCGGCTCAGAGTGAACCTATCCTATGTGGCTCAGGCCATGAAAGCCTCATGCGGCTCGAGCGAAGACTTCTTATGCGGCTCGGAAGGGTCATGTCCATACGGCTTAGGCGGATATGTACCTATGCGGCCCATAAGAATTACTCCTCTGTGGTTAAAGGGCTCAAGTGAGGGCCACTACCCACGCAGCCCTGACACGTGGGCCTAACCATATACGGCTCACATTCATATGCGGCTCACTAGTCATGCGGTCCAGACCCCCCAGCAGCTTCTAGGACACGTGTCCTAAACCAATTAATTCCTCAAATTGGCTGCCAATAAAGATTGGGTCAAATCCCAATAATCGGGGACACGTGGCAGTAGAATAGATCTGATTTATTTGCAGATATCAGAAGATCATTATAAAGAAGATTTATTCCAATCAGCATTAATTGCTCATGGGATTTGGTGTAATCTACAGCTAATGGCCCAGATTCATCATAATCAAAACGAATGGCCTGGATTGACCAATCCCCAAGCCGCTGTCATCTCCAAGAGCAAATCATTGGCAACCCTAATGATCACATCCCACTATTATAAATAGCAGGGTGCCATTCCCTTGCGAGATATACAATATACAACATCAGAGAGAAAAATACAGAAATACAGAGAGACTTTTCCTCCATAGTCAGAGAGAGAATACACAGAGAGAGAGAGAGAGAAGCCAGAGGAGCAACAGAGGAGCAAGAAGAGCATTTCTTCGTCAACGTCAACCATCTTTTCACAAGAAGCCAAGGCTGCATACCGATCGTCCAAGGAGTAAGGCAGGGCTGCCGTCGCCTTCCCGAGCCTCTATCGTCACCCCCAGAGTCTAAAATAAACAATTGTACTTAGACTGTTGTACCTAGGTTTTCGTCCCTAGGCTTTCTTTGTACAAGCGAGTTTGTAACGTGAAGTAAAAGTCCGGTCCTCCGATAATTGTTCTGTTCTTTTATATTTCATGGCAAACACGATGGCGACTCTGCTAGGGACTAACTTCTCCACGGCTGAGGAGTTGGTGACGCAATCGGATGCAGCCGAGCTTGGCTCCACTCAACAAAAGATGGTCGCCCGGTTCGACCCACAGGTGTTCGAAGAGATGCTCTCCGACAAGAGCACTGGCCCGGTCCAGAAGCGAACCCGCACGAAGAAGGCCCGTAAGGAGTGGAGACCCCGATCCTTCATTCCTACTGAAGCTCTTACGGAGACACCCTCTGCTGTTCAAAACGGCGAGCAAGATTCCCCTGCGGCCCCACTTCAGATCGTAGACAACTCTGCTGTCCCCAAGTCTGGCAGAAGAAAACACTATGATGCTAGACTTGCAGGGGCAAAGAGGAACTCTATGAGATCCGAGCCGCATAAGGGTATCAGCCGCAGGGAGAAAGCTCATGCGGCTACATCCTCCAGCCGCATGAAGAAAACGCATGCGGCAATATCTGTCAGCCGCATAGCTTATGCAGCTACAGTTGCCAACCACACGGATAAAACTCATGCGGCTATGGGAGTCAACCGCTTGCAGAAAACTCGTGCGGCCACAATTGTCAACCGCATGCGGCCAGCCTGTACGGTCGTGACTCCTAGCCGTACAAAAACAATTCATCCGACGGCAGAAGACAACCGCATGCAGACAGCCTGCACGGTACCCAACCCTAGCGGCATAGCATCCATTTCACGCTTCTCTCGATCAGTCTTCGACCGTCTCTCATGCGGTCCTGACCCTGATACTTCTTGGATGATAAGCCAGACTCTCTGTTATTCAACTTGGACTCCTCCTATTACGCACCCGCAGGTGCTAAAAAGAGGAAGTCTAGGACAGCACGGACTCATCGGGTCCAGTCAGCTGTCCCAACCTCTGACTATCGGGGCGTCCCGTTGACTATCACACGGGCCTCGAATGGGAAGTTGTATGCAACCACTCGAGTCCAGTCCCCGGCGGCAAATGGACAGAGTGGTTCCTCTGACCTGCGGGAGGCGATCCTCCACAAACGCAAGGAAAGAGAAGAAGTATCGGCGTGCAAAGGGTCCTCGCTTGGACATCGCTGCACCCAAATCATCGTCAATTGCTGCTGCAACAACGCGGCAGTGACGGAAGATCGGCCGTCCGTCTTCCAAAGGCTACAGCACCCAAACTCAGAAGATGAGGCACCTTCTGTTGTCTCTTGCAATTCTGCTCCAAAGGTCTCCGCCGAAGGAAGAAAGAAAAAGACGAGTATCTCCAGTCCCAAGATATTAACCAGTACAGCTAAGAAACTATCGTCTAAACGGTTGTCCTCTACCGGTGTATTCCAACACACCCGTTCGAAGACAAAATTTATCGCGATGGGAAATTCATCATCCACATCGCTAGGGGTTGAAGGAACTGGGGGTAGCACTCCTCCGAACATCCACAACAATCCGATGTTCCTAGGAGCCGAGCCCGGGGAGACGACTCTCCCTTCAGGTACGACAGGCACCGATGTCCCCAAGGACATCCATGATTCTCAAGATGAAGCAAGCTCTGAAGCTGGGGATACCGTTCCCTCCGAGTCCGAGCTCGAAGAGAACATTCCCACCTATCCCGATGACTTCTCGATGCATGGGTACGACTCGGAGGGCACATCCTCCACCGTTCCTTTTATCCCTCCTCATGTAAGGACGGTTTTTATGACGGACAGCAATTAGGGAGGGTCCAATGATCGCCAGCGCATCGACAATCTCGAAGCCATATTACTTGCTTTGGTCAGGTCTGTAGACGAGATTAAAGCGGCCCTGCCCACTCTACAAGGAGGAACGCCCGGTCAAACAAGCACAGTCCCCGCGATCAATGTAGATTCGAACTCAGCGGCACTAAACCCGGGCAATAATCTTCCCGAAATAACAGCCCCTACTGCGACAGATGAGACCCGAGAAGTAAGGAGAGAGGTCCAGGAGCTCCGAGCCATGTTTTATGCCCGAGAAAATGCTCAAGATATCAGAATACGGCAACCATACCCTGCTGAATGGAGGGATGTTCCATTCCCACCAAGATATAAGCCGTTCAATATCAACCCGTATGATGGCAAAACCTCAGCAAGTCGGTACATCACTTACTTCGAGGTTACCACCGACCATCTGCCCCATGATGATGCTATCCTCACACGGTTATTCATTGGGGCATTAGAAGGGGTCGCCTTCGATTGGTACCATAATCTACCGGATAACTGCATCCACTCCTTCGCCGGCTTCAAGCGCCTGTTCTTGGAGCGATTCTACGAAGTAGGACAGGACGTCACTAAGTCCACCCTCATGGACATCGTCCAAGGGGAGAAGGAATTGACAAGGAACTACAACGAGCGGTTCCGCCAGACCGCCATGAAGCTGCCCTCCGAAAATCCAGATTCCTCTTTGATTGAGATCTACCAAAAGAGAATGCTTCCTACGATCAGTCTCTGGATGGGCGAAAGTCAATTCAAAGATTGGAAGGCATTCATCATCAGTGCCACAAGCGCCGAAGAACGACTAAAGAAGGCTCGCCAATTGGGATTGCATTTCTCGGAAGGAGAAAACAAGGGCAAGCGTCCCAACAACGATAATGGGGGTAACCCCTCCAACAATCGGGACAGCAAGAGGAAGCAGGCTATGGTGGCCGACACGGCACAAAAGCCCGAGTCACAACCAGCAGACAAACAATGGCCTCAGATCACTTACTCTTTCGAAGACGGCCACGTCAAGCCTATCTTGGATATGCTCATACAAGGGGGTAGAATTCAGCTTCCTCCACCAAGAAGGGAGTCTCGGCCGGCTGATCTGGAGAACCCAAAGTTCTGCCATTATCACCGTTATGTACACCATGCTACACACGACTGCTACCAACTAAAATGGTACATCCAAAGCCTCATCGATTCGAACGCTCTGGCCATCGACTTCGAAGAGGTAACCGTAGCAGCCAATATGGTGTCCGTCCAATTCGGCAGCTTCCCTCCGACGGAGACTCAAGACGGTGTAATCCCCGTCCCTCTGGCGACAATGGAGATTACCAATCTTCTACCTCTCCGGGAACAGGCTGCTGGTCTAGTACCTCTCACCACCTCACGAGGGGAGGTCATGTAGGTCCATCCAGACTTGGTATCAGAAGTAACTCGGTCCACACTATCTCCCACCCATAAAAGGAAGAGTGGAAAAATCAGGACTTGCCACACAATCTCAGCAGACAACGAGGAAGCCACAGCCGTCGTCACTCGGTCTGGAGCACAATCCAAACCTGTGGTTGACAACCCAGCCGAAAATCATCAACCCACTACAACTGATGCTTTGGGACCGACTCAGCCTTCGACGACCGACAAGCCTAGGCCGAAGGAGACTCGTTTCGACAAATCTCTCCGAAAAGACGCAGCCCAAGGGCTAGAGAGGACCTACAACTTTGACATCTTAGCACAATTGGCTAACACTCCGGCCAAATTATCACTGTACGAACTCCTAAGGCTCCCCAAGGACGTTCGTATTGTATTGAGCGAAGCACTCCAAAATGCCGATGCCTATCTGGCTCAATCCAACCTCACCGGGGAGGACTCACCTGTGGATCTCCAGGATAGTGCCTGTACGGAAGCAATGCCCAACATCGTCTTCACTCCGCAGGACATGCCTATCAAAACCAACCTACATGATCGCCCACTATACTACACAGGATACATCGGCGATGTGAAGGTGGATCGGATGCACATTGACCCTGGCTCTTCCATAAGCATCATCCCAAAGGGTCTGCTACATCATCTCCGCATCCCAATGCATCGTCTGACACCTATAAGCACCGCCATCAGCGGTTTCAATTCGGGCAGGAGCTACCCTATTGGGAAGATTCGTCTGAAGTATCAGATTGGCGATCTCCAATCCGAAGTCACCTGCTACGTCATAGATGCAGACACTTCTTACAATATCCTCTTGGGGCGCCCATGGATACACGATTATATGATCGTGCCTTCTACGCTACACCAGTGCTTCAAATATGTTGACAAACACGGCTTCGTGAAGACAGAATTTGCTGATATCGATCCCTTCAAGGGGGTCGAATCCTACTACTCAGACTCCTGCCTATACGAAAAGTCGAAGAGGCACCTTGATGAAGGAAATGAACAAGCTAGTACCGAAACGGCCACGGGATCAGAAGGACCCCTGACGATCCACCTCCAAGCTCGCAAACCGGGCAAGTCTGCACCACTTACCGCCACTCTGCGGAAGGACGCGATCAGCCTCTCGGCGCAAGAGGAGCAGATGATAATCCGGCTGCCAAGGTCCGGCCAAGTACCGAAACCCACAACGGGGCCACTGACAATCAGACTGCCGAGAGTCAGCCAACCCCAAACAGGGAAGCTCAATCCCTCCGACAAGCCGCTGACGATACGCCTTCCCAAGAAGGGTCGTCACCCCGACGCAAGGTCTGACACTTCTAGCGAACCGGCCACTCCCCGCTCCACCTCGAATGCCAAACTGGGGGTCGCTAGTCTGCCAACAACTCTACGCTTTGCCCCGTCAACTGAACCACTGACAATCAAGCTTCCCAGGTCGTCCTCTCAGTCTTCATTTACACAGGGGGTTGCCGAAGAGGAACCGGAGCTAGCCAAGTATATGGCTACCCACACCAATGTCCCCTCCGCTGATGATGTAATTCCCCTAGAAAAGACACCTTACTTCATCAATAAAGGGTTATCTTTGAACTACACCGAGCTCAATAAGCTATGTACAATGTATGCTATGGAACACGGTATAGGCACTCATCTACACACACATGTGACAAATGTGCACACCGCAATCCAGCTGATTCCAGCAGAAGACGCTTACCGCATAATCGAGGGAAGGGACCATCCAATTATCTTCGGCCGGAAGGACGATCCGCACCCCTTCACCATAAAAGAAGTTGATCTTGGGTCAGATGCTGGAAGATTGCCTCTGTATCTTTATAGCCCCCAGTCTAAATATCTCATGCAAAAATAGGGGTATGATCTGGAGACGACGCCAGGTTTGAACTACGGCACTGGGCGACGATTACCTTTGAAGCCACCAGTCCCGGCAGGCAAACCACGAGACTACTATAGCAAAACTCGATGCGGGCTAGGGTATGTAACCCCCACAACGACCCATGAGAGTTCAGATGAAGAGTGTGACTGGCAGTCACATTCAACCGGGTCACCAACTTCTGACTCGGATACCAGCATCGGAGATATATTCAGACAAGTCCTGTCAGGCAACATGGCCTTCGCCGACGCTTACGAAGAAGATGAAGACATCCCCGAAATCCCTGAGCTAGAGCCATGGGCCCAACAATTGGACGCACAATGGGAAAAGCGGTTCGAACTGAGAGAACCTCCTACTGAAGATGAGGTCATACAAGTGGATCTCGGCAGTGAATCCTCTCCGAAACCAATTTTCGTCAGTAAAAGCCTAACAGACGAAGACCGGGAGTCGCTGCTAGACCTTGTCAGAGAATACATTGATGTGTTCACCTGGAGCTATGAAGATATGCCAGGGTTAAATCCCGAGATTGCTCTTCACAAACTCAACATTCGGACAGATGCGAAGCCAGTCAAGCAATAATAGCGACGCTTCCGCCCAGGCATCATGGACGCAATCGAAGCCGAAGTCAATAAACTAATAGCCAGCGGCTTTATTCATGAGGAGCAACATCCTGACTGGGTTGCAAATATAGTACCCGTCCTCAAGAAGAATGGGAAGATTCGAATCTGCATCGACTTCCGCAACCTGAACGAGGCGTGCCCCAAAGATGAATTTTCCCTTCCTATCACAGACATCATGATCGACAATACTTGCGGCTTCGAACGCATGTCATTCATGGATGGCTTCTCGGGGTACAACCAAATCAAAATATCTCCTGACGACGAAAAGCATACATCGTTCTGAACACCGATTGGCACATACTGCTACACAGTCATGCCTTTCGGTTTAAAGAACGCTGGCGCCACATATCAAAGAGCCATGAGCATCATCTTCAGAGACCACTTACGCAAGACGGTGGAGTGCTACATTGACGATATAGCCGTTAAGAGCCGTAGCAAGGGAGACCATCTGCAGGATCTAAGGACGGTATTCGACCTAATGCGAGAGCACAATTTGAAAATGAACCCTACGAAGTCCTTTCTGGGCGTATCCAGCGGGAAGTTCTTGGGCTTCATCATCACTGCAAAGGGTATCCATGTAGACCCTGAGAAGACAAAAGCAATCATGGAGATGGGTCCCCCGAGAAATCTCCGCGAACTCAGAGGCCTTCAAGGGAGGCTAGCTTACATCAGAAGGTTCATTTCCAACCTCTCCGGGCGATGCCGACCATTCATGCACCTCATGAAGAAAGGAGTCTCATTCGTATGGGACGAGGAATGCCAGCGTGCTTTCGACAGTATCAAAGAATATTTGTCAAATCCTCCAGTTCTGGTAGCCCTAGTTCCTGGAAAACCATTTCTACTCTATGTACGAGCAATGGAACACTCCCTCGGGGCTCTGCTAGCACAAAACAACGACGTAGGCCACGAGCAAGCCATATATTACCTCAGCCGAATGATGATTGGGCCAGAGCACCGATACACCGCTGTGGAGAAGGAATGCCTCGCCCTGGTGTTCGTCATTCAGAAAATGCGGCACTATGTTACCGGACGAACGATACATGTGATCTCATGAGTCAACCCTCTCAGAGTCCTCATGACTAAACCAGGGGCACTTAGCTCTCGCCTCGCTACATGGACAATATTGTTGTCCCCTTATCATATGATCTTTGTCCCCCAAAAGGCAGTCAAAGGTCAAGCCCTGGCGGACTTTTTAGCAGCCCACCCAGGCTCGGAGTCCTCCAGAATATATGAAGAGATCCCAGACGAGGTCGCCGACTCGCATGCAACCTCTCACGAGGCTATATGGCGAATGTTCTTTGACGGTGCTTCAAGGACCGGACCTAAAGGCAATATAGTCGTCGGAGTCGGGGTAGTGCTGGTCTCTCATTCCGGATTGGTGATCAACCGCGCCTATTCCCTCACAGAATCCTGCTCTAACAATGTGGCCGAGTACAACGCTCTGGTCATTGGCCTCCAACTTGCAAGAGAGCTGGGGGTAGAATACCTTGAAGAATATGGCGATTCCCAACTAATCGTCAATCAGATCCGGGGTTCGTACGAAGTCCGTCATAAAGACATGATCCCTTATCACCAAATAGCGATCGATATCATCTTGTCATTTGAGGGATTCTTTATCGAGCACGTCCCCAGACTCCGAAATATTGAAGCCGATGCCCTAGCTGGTCTTGTCGCTTCCCTAGCAGTTCCGAATTATGATCGCCAATCAGTAGATGTGATAGGCCACGAACTGGTATGTCCCAAAAACAATGTACAATTTGTGGTGAGTTATTCCATACAGATGGTCGATGATGCCCCAGATTGGAGACAACCATTCATCGACTTCGTCGTCTACGACATCCTGCCCGAGAATCCGAAGGAAGCCACTTCCATCAGAAGGCGTTCTTTCAGATTCTTCTATGATACAAAGACGAAGATGCTGTATCGCCGCTTCTACGATGGATTACTGCTTCGGTGTCTTTCAAACGCAGAACCCAAAGAAGCAGTACGAGAAGCTCATGACGGTGTCTGCGAGGCCCACCAGCCCGGCCCAAAACTATAAGATCGCCTTCACCGAATGGGCTACTATTGGCCCACGATGGTGGCAGATGCGATAGGTTATGCTAGAAAATGCAAAGCTTGCCAAGTCCACGCGGACTTCATCCACCAACCATCAGAATTTTTACATTCGACAGTGGCATCCTGGCCATTCGAAGCATGGGGAATGGATATCATTGGTCCAATCACCCCACCTTCCTCCTGAGGACATCACTTCATACTTGCGATCACTGATTACTTCTCCAAATGGGCGGAAGCTGTTCTGCTTGCAGAAGTCAAAACTTCGAACGTGATCAGCTTCCTCAAGTATCACGTCATCTACCGCTTTGGACTACCCTGAAGGATCATTCATGATAATGGTCCGCAGTTTGCAAGCTACGTATTCTATCGGTTTTGCGATAAACACCGTATTCAGAATGTAGCTTCAACGCCGTACAACCCGGCAGCAAACGGGTTAGCAGAGGCGTTCAACAAAACAATCATCAAACTCCTCAAGAAGTTCGTCTCCTCCAACAAACGCGATGGGAACGAGAAGCTTAAGCTCGGCGAGTGCTTATGGGCTTATCGCACCACAGTTCGGACCGCCACTAGGAATACACCATTCTCTCTAGTATACGGAAGTGAGGCAGTTCTCCCATTAGAGACTCAAATACCCTCACTCTGCGTCGCCCTCACTTATCAATTGACAACGGATGATAACTACCGACGTCGACTGCAAGAGTTAGAGGCCTTAGATGAAAGGCGCCTCCTAGCTTAGCAAAGGATCGAGCTGTACCAAGCACGCATCTCGGGAGCCTTCAACAAGAAGGTCAAAATTAGAACATTCCAGGTAGGCGATCTCGTCTTGGCAGTCCGGAGGCCGATGGTCATAACTCACAAGACTGCCGACAAGTTCCAGCCAAAATGGGAAGGCCCATTTATCATCGAGGCCGTGTTCTCCAACGGTGCTTACCGCCTCGCCAAGCAGAACGGAGACTTGCTCATGTTGCCCGTCAACGGCAAGTTCCTGAAGAAATATTATGTTTAAACAACATTCTCCAGATTTTTGAGTCATGTGTCCGCTGGTACCACTGAACTCACTCCATAAATTCTCCAGATTTTCGAGTCATGTGCCCGCTGGTACCACTGAACTCACTCCATAAATTCTTCAAATTTTTGAGTCATGTGTCCGCTGATACCTCTGAACTCACCCTCATAGTTTTCCAGATTATTGAGTCATGTGCCCACTGGTACCACTGAACTCACTCCATAAATTCTCCAGATTTTTGAGTCATGTGTCCGCTGATACTACTGAACTCACCCTCATAGTTTTCCAGATTATTAAGTCACGTACCCGCTGGTACCACTGAACTCGCTTCATAAATTTCCAGATTATCGAGTCATGTATCCGCTGATACCGCTGAACTCACACTCACCATTCCTAAATTTCCAAGTCATGTATCTGCTGGTACCTCTGAACTTACACTTTGATTCTAACATTCATGGATTGTCGAGTTATGTACCCATCGGTACCTCTGAACTTACGTCCTGGTCACTCTTTTGAAAGAAAGTCATGTATAACCATACCGCTGAACTTTCTTCCTACAAGAGATCCTCCCTCATGATCTAACACCTGCACTTCCAGTGCACAACAAAGGTAACGGGTCCACAAACTTCCAAGACGGCCATGTCCTCATTACCTCTGAGTCGTCCCACTTCTACCAAAAACAAATCACCCCCCTACATAGAACTTCCATGTCCTTATTACCTCTGAGTTGTTCTATGTGCCCTCCTTCATTGAGCCCACTCCTGTCATGTCCTCATTACCTCTGAATGGGAAGGCTCCGTCGAAGAAATCTTCATACATACCATGTCCTTATTACCTCTGAGTAAGTATGATGATCCCCTTTCGACCTATTATCTGTACCCACAATCGGAGTACACCAAGGGTAATAGGTCCACAAATGTCCTCTGTTGACCATCAATATCCTCTGTCGAGTTCACTCCTGCCATGTCCTCATTACCTCTGAGTTGGAAGACTCTACATTAAGAAAACCTTCCCGCTTGCCATGTCCTCGTTACCTTTGAGCAAGTATGTCGGTTCCCCTTCATCCTATTACCCGTATTCTAAACCAAGGTACGCCAAGGATAATAGGCCCACAAATATCCTCATCTAAATTTCTCAGCACAAATCTATCACCTCATCAGGCCCCAGGAGCCCAGCTGCTCTACGACATTCTCTTTCTCAATACCAAGAGCACCCATGACCACGTCACTATGGCTGCTTCAGGTACCCTTACCAAAACTTGTTACCTCTACCTAAAACCAAGGTACGCAATGGATAACAGGTCCACAAATATGTCCCCTATGCGGAGGAAAACATCGCCACAATATCACAGGCGCAGCAAGCAATACAAATGAAGGGTAGAATTGAAAGTACTCTTTATTTGAAGAAAGAAAAAAGCGTTACATACTTTGGGATTATGTCCCCTTCAGAAAGAAAGAAAACAGAAACAAAACAAGAAGAAAAAAGCCGACTACATGTCAGCATTACTCAATTCTAGGAGGCGGTTTCTCACTGAGGTGGTCCCCCGTTCAATCCGTTGCCGAGCGCGACACTCGGCCTCCTGGAATAAATGCTCCTCATTATCCAAGCCCAAAAATGCTTGACAGTCATCTTCCAATTTCTTCAAGGCAGTCTCCAGGTCAGTCGAAGCTTGAGTAACCCTGTCAGCCTCTTGAACAATTAGTCCCCTGTCATTGCGGGTAGTCTCGAGTTCAGACTCCAAGAAAGTTAACTTCTTCTAAAGCACAAGGATCTGCTCCCGCGTCTCAGTAATCTCACGAGAGACAGATTCCTCCCGAGCCACAACGTTTTTGGTCGCATAACTCAATTGATCATACCGATCAGCTAAGTCACTGAGATCCTTCAGCGCGGCCGGTCTGGTCTTATCTCAAGCCGCTCTGGTCCTCTCTATAACAGCAATAAGGGAATTTCGCTCCTCGTTTATAACAGCAGGCAGATCAGCCTGCCGCAATGCTCGAAGTTCAGACACCAGCTGATCAGCCTCCAGCAATTTCGCCTCCAGAAGCGAAGCCATCCCTGCATCATCAGAAAGATCCCTAAGGATGTTTATTTGACCATGGGCGCATTGTCGGGCCATGGTAAAAGAGGTCCCTCTGTCTACAGCGATTCCTCTCTTCAATTGACGATGAAAACTGGTAACCACGTCCTGTAACGCGTCGTTCAAGATCTCAGCAGAGGAGGGCGTCAAGGGAAGCCGGAGCGGCAATGTCGGAGGAGTAACGCTAGAGTTCGCCATCGGGGGAACGGAGTCCGAGAAGAATGATGCATGGATAGCGGCCAACTCGTCTTCCGCCACCCGGAGAGCTTGGATGCTCGGCAGAGAAGAAAGGTCGACTCTCGAAGCCATCGGAGCATAGGATGATGCAAGGACCATCGTTCCCTGCCCCGACTGCCCCGAGAATTGGCCCACTAAACTCGGGCCCCCAGAAGGCCCATCAAGACGAGTCGGACAGTGAGGAGGTACACCTCTTTCTATCGATGCCCCTTCGGTTGGGATTGTCTCAGCGACGTCCATCCTCGGCATTGGAGGGACAGGACCTGAATGTCCAAAATAACAATCAATCGACGTGACCCGAAGGACGTGATGATAGAGCAGATAAGCTTCCTCACGGGTTAAGATTGGGCTAATCTTACCATGGGAGGGGCATAAAGGTCGTGGCTCATCCACAACTGGCATAGTCCCCTCACCCGCGATCCCCGAGTTAAGCTCAGCCACGTCCCCTGCCCCCGTCACCTCGAAGGAGGATACAGATTGATCTGCGTTCTCTTGAATAGGAGCAGGCTCATGGGAGTCCCCGTCACCCTGGGTCACCGCCCCGACATCCTGAAACTCTTCTTCTTCTTCTGACACCTAAAAGAGGGAACGAAGACAGTCAGGATTAAAACTCAAAGAAAAGAAGGAAGAAGGGATCGAGAGCAGTTTTGTTACCTCTGACGTAGGGTTGACTTCTTCTCCACCTTCTTTTATGGCTAGCGGACGGTGCCTAGTCGCAACCAGCTTCCGGGATCGAGAAGCACTGCCTATGGGAGAAACTTGCCTGCTACGTTTCGGAATTGGACCAGGCACAACAAGAGACTGATCCCTCAGCACCTCATCTGATAAAACATGCGACTGACCGACCTCTGCGCCTACCACTGGAAGGATAGAGTCATCTTCATCACACTCATTGCCTTCGCCACCCTCAGCAGCGGAATCCAAAACTGGCACTTCGGCTCTAGTCTTTCTTTTTTTGGCTCCTTGAGAGCCTTCCTCCAGACCGGTACCGACAATAAAGCTGGTACCTGGGATAAAACCGACTGGGGGCTTGTTCGCCATGACATGATACAGAGCTGCCATGTACAAGATCTCCACTGACTCCTTAATGGCAGGGACCGAGAAAATGGTGCGAGTGTGGAACGAATCATAATATTGCCAAGCTCTGATACCATCAAGAAGACTACCCTCGTAACCCAGACAAGAACTGGGGCTGTCTAGAAAAAGTTGGCTGTATCCAAACTGTCGGGCAAACCTGCTAGGTAGATAAGGCTCCAGAAAAACAGCATTGCAGTTACGGTACACTAGATGTGCAGGACGGATGTTACGCAACCATAAGAGCATCTGGCCATCCAGAAGCTGAGGGGGCGCGATACCGTCAATATGTACAGCCTCTATGTCCCTGTCAGTAAAACGAGGGACGGATACGAAGATATGATACTTATCTGCCCTCGCCAATGCCATCCGGCAAGTCCGTATGGTTTCACATTCCCAAGGCTCGTCACGATAGCAGAAGATAAATGCGTCATCATCAGTCACACCGCCTTCAGAGCCCGGCCTCATCAAAGACGGGTAATGTATCAGCAACTACCCCATCAAATAGTGATAGGGCAACTCAGTTCGTTCAAAATCCTTGGTCACGTCGCGAGCAATGATTTTGGACGTGAAGGTGCGAAGGCCACGGTGTATGCTACACACCATGGCCGGGAGGAGAGCTAGCCTGATTCGTAAAACTAACTTCACAGCCGGAAGGATGAAGTTACAACTAATTCTCTCAATAGAACCGGGTCCTCCCGAGACTACACAGTTTCGTAGCCAGATCATCAAAAATCCTGCCAGAAGCGCTTTCTCAGACAGCTCTTGAGTATCCTGGTAAAAGTAATCGAAAGTTTCAGTCTGGCTCCCGAATCTGTCGCTGGTAGTGGCCGCTCCCCTAGCCGACGACACCAAGTCCTCAACCGCTTCCCGAGGTCGAGGGCGACGAGAGGTGACTTCACCTAAGGCATCTACCGAGAAGAGATAGTGCTCCCAATCCCTGGTATAGGGAGCATTCCCTTCCAGGTTACTATCCTTTCGGGTCATCTGATAATATGTGTTATAATGGCACAATATCTCCTGGTAAAGGGTCGCGAAGCCAGGATACCGGCGTTCCAAATCTTCGAGTTCCTCATTAGTTGGAGTATATGCTTCAAACGCTTCATCCCCCCAAGGAAGCTTGGAGACCGCGTGCATCTCATGGAGCGCGAGTCCCATCTCCCCCACAGGTGTGTAAATGGTCCCTGTACGGCAATTATACATTTCCAGCAGAGACATGAACAGCTTCTTGTTTATGGACAAGCCATGACTGGTGCCTCGGATAGCGTGGTACAGGCCAATCTCGCACAAAAAGGCCTCATACTTCTGCAAGATCCAAGTAGACAAATTGATCCACGAAGGAATAGACTGCACCCAACCAGGGAACGTCAACCGACCGACGGAGTAGGAGCCTTTCCGAGCAAGCTGATTTATAAAAGTGTCGACGGTAGAAAATGAGAAATTAGGGCCCGCCACATTCAGGAAAGAACCTGGGACCAACCCCGTCACAGAACGACTAGTGTGCACTTTGCCGGCAATCACGGACTTCAGATTGTTATTATAATGGATGTTCCCTACAAATATCCCACCTCTGGTAGGGGTTAAAGTCTCCCCCATCTTCCGATCTATCGGGAGCATATTAAACCAAGATAGTGGGAAGTGTCGCTCCATTTGGGGGATGCAAATCGCCATCCCGTTAGAAACAAAGCTCCAGTCCTCTGACACCTCCAGGACATGATCGTTCCCTACGGGCAAGGCGTCTCCAAAAAAGAATGCAGGCTTCAAATACTCCCCTTCAAATTTCTCGGAGTTCATCATAGCATTAAGGAAGTGGAAAGACTGATTCTTGATGGCGTTCAATCTAGCCGTAGGTTCATCGCTCGGAAACTGGTTAGCCATATACTGAACAATATGGTCGTACCTATAGCCGAGAGCGGCTTGAGCGCTACCCACCAAGAGTTCTCCAGCAGCGTTAACCGGCAGGTTCACTGAAGAACAGACAGAAAAAAGTAAGTTAAACGGAAGAATAAAAAAAGGAAGCCGATTGGGTGCTCCAAAAAAAGCCCTATGCGGCTCAAGAAAACATCCATGCGGCCCCATCAAGCTCAGAAGAACACTTATGCGGCTCCATACAATAAAAAGTCTATGCGGCCTAACGTCACTTATGCGGCTTCGCCGACAAGGCAAACATACAGACGCGATGGTCCTCTTATGCGGCTCGCAGCTCAGCCGTAGGGCGAACATGCGATTTACAAAGGAGGCGGGAGAAGGAGAACACGTGGGCCAATGATCGACTCATAAAGAGCGAAACCGACTCCTTGGGTTTCATGTCCAGGATTTCCCAAGGCGTCAAATCCGAAAGATTTAATAAGCTGACTCTTGGGATTCTCCGCTACAAAGACGGCGCTGAAACAAATTCGAGGCAATTAAAGACCTGCACATGTGGCAAGAAGCTATGCGGCTGAACAGTCTCCTGCGGCTGAGCTACCTATGCAGCTGAACAATCCATGCGGCCAAGACTTCTGTGCGGTCAGAATTCCATATGCGGCTAGAATAACGCAGCCATGCTTCTTATTCAAAGTATTTCAATTTTACAAATTGAAAACTTTGAAGGAGGTCCTGTAGAAGCATGGAAAATACTGAAAAAAATGACTCATGCGGCCAAAGAACCCCATGCGGCTCAGAAAACTCATGCGGTTCAATGAATCATGCGGCACAAGGAGCTATGCGGCCCAAAGCATTCCATGCGGCTCAAAAGACACGTGGCCTGATAGTGCTCCCCTCCACCCATACTGCATTAATTGCTTTGATGGCTGACCCCTCTGAAAAGATGACAGCCCTGACGCAAAAGCAGGTAATTATGGCTCTGTCATAATGATGAATCTCTAGGGAAGAGAAAAGAGATCTCTGACACAAATCCCCCGAGAGCCATAAAAATGCCACGTGGCCTTGCCACGTGGCCTTGCCACGTGGGCATTCGTATGCGGTTCACTGCTCATGCAGTTCAATAAATCCCATGCGGCTGAGAGCGAATCTATTCTATGCGGCTCAGGCCATGAAAGCCTCATGCGGCTCGAGCAAAGGACTTCCTATGCGGCTCAGAGTGAACCTATCCTATGAGGCTCAGGCCACGAAAGCCTCATGCGGCTCGAGCGAAGACTTCTTATGCGGTTCGGGAGGGTCATGTCCATGCGGCTCAGACGGATATGTACCTATGCGGCCCACAAGAATTACTCCTCTGTGGTTAAAGGGCTCAAGTGAGGGCCACTACCCACGCGGCCCTGACACGTAGGCCTAACCATATGCGGCTCACATTCATATGCGGCTCACTAGTCATGCGGTCCAGACCCCCCAGCAGCTTCTTGGACACGTGTCCTAAACCAATTAATTTCTCAAATTGGCTGCCATTAAAGATTGGGTCAAATTCCAATAATCGGGGACACGTGGCAGAAGAATAGATCTGATTTATTTGCAGATATCAGAAGATCATTATAAAGAAGATTTATTCCAATCAGCATTAATTGCTCATGGGATTTGGTGTAATCTACACCTAATGGCCCAGATTCATCATAATCAAAACGAATGGCCTGGATTGACCAATTCCCAAGCCGTCGTCATCTCCAAGAGCTAATCATTGGCAACCCTAATGATCACATCCCACTATTATAAATAGCAGGGTGCCATTCCCTTGCGAGATATACAATATACAACATCAGAGAGAAAAATACAGAAATACAGAGAGACTTTTCCCCCATAGTCAGAGAGAGAATACACAGAGAGAGAGAGAGAAGCCAGAGGAGCAACAGAGGAGCAAGAAGAGTATTTCTTCGTCAACGTCAACCATCTTTTCACAAGAAGCCAAGGCTGCATACCGATCGTCCAAGGAGTAAGGCAGGGCTGCCGTCGCCTTTCCGAGCCTCTATCGTCACTCTCCAGAATCTAAAATAAATAATTGTACTTAGACTGCTGTACCTAGGTTTTCGTCCCTAGGCTTTCTTTGTACAAGCGAGTTTGTAACGTGAAGTAAAAGTCCGGTCCTCCGATAATTGTTCTTTTTTTTATATTTTATGGCAAACAACTGGCAGCGAAGGGTTGGGATCTGAACATCCAAAGCAACCATTAGTCGACATAATCTGAAAAAAAAGATGACAAGAACATATAGGCCTACTCACGAGCTATGGTTTGATTTGTATTACCAGGGGAGGAGCATGGGGACGACGGCTCGTTCACAGCCGGCGTAGTTTTCCCATCCACGGAGTCATCATGTTGGGGTTCGAATGTCTCAAGGACGGGCGCGGTAGAGCCCCCGTCCCCCTGGGTTGGCGTTCCAGCAAGGTGTGAATCCTCGGCCGCAACCGGAAGCACCCCAGCAGCAATGATAGCCGTGCACATGCCACTGACTAAGTAAGGCAGGACCAGATCAGCCTCGGTAATCGGGTCCAGAGGAGCGAGTTCATCCGACGCCTATAAAGAGCAAAAGGAACAAGTAATTAGGCCATAACAAAGAAGAAGAAGAAAGAAAACAGCTGAAGCCCAAATCACCTCAGGAACAACGTCCTCATCATCAATAACAGTCTGCGACGTCTTACCGCAGCATGCTTCGTAGAATAAGTTCGATCATCAGCGGTAATCACGCGCCTGCTTCGCTTACGCGAATGGCCAGGTACCGCAGGTGGTTGATCCTCTACCACTTTGTCAGACAAAGTAGACGATTGACCCACGACCCTTTCAGCTGGCACGACAGGGGGTTGATTCCCAACCTCCTCGCCCGAAGAATGAGATAAGTCATCAGTATCCTGTTCGTCGTCTTCTTCATTCGCCCTAGTGGACTCTGAGTCCGACACAGGAACCCTGTTCGCCCCCCTCTTCCTCTTCCTGGACCCTTCTGGCTTCTCAGCCAAACCGGTGCCAGCAATGAAGCTAGTATCCATATCAAAACCAACAGGAGGCTTGCTCGCTGCAACATGATAAAGGGCCGCTATATACAAGATATGACCCTCCACCTTGGCATCAGGGAGTGAGAAGCTGGCTCGGGTATGTGTCGCATTATAATAATGCCAAGCCCGGACGCCATCGAGCACACTGCCCTCGAAGCTCAAGCAAGCGCTAGGGCGATCCAGGAACAATTGACTATACCCGAATTGACGGAAAAATCTACTGGGCAGATAAGGCTCTTGGTATACTCTATTTCGGTAACGATACACCAGGTGCACGGGACGGATGTTGCGTAACCAAAGAAGCATCTTCTCAGATAAAAGTTGGGGGGATCAACGCCGTCAACATATACCCTCCTCACATTGTCGGGGGTGAACTCAGGGAGAGATACGAAGAATTCGGGCCCATCAATTCTTGCCAACGCCCTCCGGCAGGCCGGCATGGTATCATGTTCCCAAGGCTGATAACGATACCGAAAAAGGAAGGCGTCATCAACAGAAACGTTTTCATCAGGTCCCGGCATCATCAACGATCGATAGTGCATCAATAACCACCCCATGAGGTAGTGGTATGGTAGTTCTATCCGTTTAAAGTCTATCGACACATCGCGAGCAATGACTTTGGATGAAAAGACGTGAAGGCCGTGGTGTATGCTACACACCATGGCCGGAAGGAGCGCCAGTCTTACCTTGAAGACCAATTTTATAGCAGGAAGAATGAAATGGCGGCTGATCCTTTCTATAGAACCTGCGCCGCCCGAGACTACACAGTTGCGTAGCCACACCATCAAGAACCCAGCTAAGATCGCTTTATCAGACATCTCCCGGGTACCATAGTGGAAATAACTGAGGGATTCAGTGCTACTCCCAAACCGGTCACGGGTAGACTTCGACTTCTTGACCTTCGACATCATATCCTTCACCTCCTCCGGGGTTCGAGGAGTGTGAGACGAAACTTGACCGGAAGGACGCAACTTGAAAAGATACAAAATCCAGGCCTTGGTGTGAGGGGCGTTCCCTTCTGAACTATTTACTTTCTTGATAGCCATTTGATGGCAGGCGCTATGATGACACAACAGTTCTTGGTACACGGCGACGAAACCAGGAAACCGTCGATCCAGCTCTTCGAGTTCTTCGTTCGTCGGTGTATATACTTCAAAAGCTTCACCTCCCCACGGCAATCTAGACACAATATTCATTTCATGAAGAGCAAGCCCCAGTTCTCCTCCGGGGGCAAAGAAAGTCCCTGTACGCCGATTATACAGCTCCAACAGAGCCATAAACAAGGGCTTGTTAATGGGCAACCCGTAGCAGGTACCCCTGACGGCGTAGTAGAGATCAATTTCGTGAAGGAAGTCCCTATACTTCCTCAAAATCCATGAGGTAAGATTAGTCCATGTGGGAATGGGGTTGATCCAATTCAGCAGCGACAACCTGCCTATGGGATAAGACCCCTTGTGAGCGAGCTGATTCAGAAAAGTATCAGCTAGGGTGAAGGTAAAATTAGGGCCAGTTGTGTTTACAAAAGTGCCCGGGAGCAGCCCCATCACAGTCCGACTCACGGATTCCTTGCCCGCACATACTAAACCCGTGCGTCTGTTGTAGTAAATTTTGCTCACAAACATTCCCTGTTGGGTGGGAGTCAGGGAGCCCACCATAGTCCTGCCCCACGGTACCGTGTTAAACCATGAGAGAGGATAATGCCGCTCCATCTCAGGGATATGAATCTCTACCCCCGTCTACAGAAAAATCCCAGTGCTCTGAGACATCAAGCAATCTGGAGTTCTTTATGGAAAAGGCGTCCCCAAAGAGAAAAGCTGGTTTCAGAAATTCTCCATCCAACTTCCCGAATTCATCATTGAACAAAGAAAGCGGAAAGGTTGTTTATTAATAGCAGCCACTCTCTCCCTAGGCTCATTGGTGGGAAGCTGATCCCCTATACGACGGATTAATTCGTCAAGCTGCACGTCTGCGGCATACTGAGCTGAACCCACAAGGAGCTCTCCTACTGGGTTGGTTGGGAGGTTCATTGAAAAGAAAAAAAAAGAGAGAAAGAAGAAACAGGATTAAAAGATGACTAAAACAAAAAAATTACTGAAGCTCTCACAAGCCTATGCGGTTCAGGTCAATAATGTCTTATGCGGCTCCAGTCCAGTTGGGTCTCAAGAAATACAGTTTCGAGGGAGCCTATGCGGTTCGAGTCAATACAGTCTCATGCGGCCCAAATCAGATGGGAGTTCCATATGACTCTAGCTCGATAGCTTATGCGGATTGGACGAGTATACACAGTTCTAACAGAAGAACTCATGCGGCACAAAACGCTATACGGTTCAGCCTGCTAAAAACATATGCGGCTCCGTTCAGAGGAGACTTTATGTGTTTAAAATCTTCTGCGGTTCAAACATGGGGCATTGCCTATACGGTTCGGGCATAAAAAAGTCATGCGGCCCATACAGCATATGCGGCTCTGCCATCAACTTGGGAGGAGGCTTGTGCATAAATATGCAGCAGAGCCATCATGAGTACTCAAGATCCAAATGCAACCCTTACCCTTAAAGGCAGGACGAACGTCAGAGGGAACTTCGGGCGCTTCAGGCTCGACGGCTGACGAGGACGCCACCCTCTTGTCCTTCGCGGCGGCAGAAATAACTTTAGAAGACTTAGGAGCCATTGCTTCGATAAGAAGACAAGGAAGATCAGAAAGAGAAGACAGGAAAAAGAGTGAACGAAAGAGAAAGTAAAGAAGTCCCTCCGACTAAAGTCACCCGTATTTATAAACAAAGACGGAGCATTTCGATCCCCGTGCATACACTAAACCGACTCTTCGGTTATCAAAATAAGCCGCCAAAAATGAAGGCCAAGCTCCTCGAATCCCGCACCAAAAAGCGGCCTTTAAAAAATCAACAACAACATTTAAGTGCTAAAGATTGCCATATGTGGCAAATAACGACGTGGCAAGAAGCTATACGGCTGAACAGTCTCCTGCGGCTGAGTCACCTATGCGGCTGAACAATCTATGCGGCCAGGACTTCTATGCGGTCAGGATTTCATATGCGGCTAGAAGAACACGGCCATGCTTCTTATTCAAAGTATTTCAATTTTACAAATTGAAAACTTTGAAGGGGGTCTTATAGAAGCATGGAAAATACTAAAGAAAATGACTCATGCGGCCAGAAAAGATCCATACGGCTCAAAAAACTCATGCAGCTCAGGGAGTCATAAGGCACAAGGATCTATGCGGCCCGAGGCATTCCTTGTGGCTCAGAAGACACGTGGCCTGACAGTGCTCCCCTCCGACCCATGCTGTATTAATTGTCTTGACGGCTGACCCCTTTGAAAAGTTGACAGCCCTGGCACAAAAGCAGGTAATTATGATTTTGTCATAATGATGAATCTCTAGGGAAGAGAAAAGAAATCTCTGACACAAATTCTCCGAGAGCCATAAAAATGCCTCGTGGCCTTGCCACGTGGGCGTTCGTATGCGTCTCACTTCTCATGCGGTTCAGAGGAAATCTGTCCTATGCGGCTCAGGCCAAGAAAGCCTCATGCGGCTTGAGCAAAGAACTTCTCATGCGGTTCAGAGTGAATCTGTCCTATGCGGCTCAGGCCAAGATCATGCGGCTCGAGCAAAGAACTTCTCATACGGTTCAGAGTGAATCTGTCCTATGCGGCTCAAGCCAAGAAAGCCTCATGCGGCTGGAGCGAGGACTTCTCATACGGTTCAAGAGGATCATGTCCATACGGCTCAGACGAATATATACCTATGCGGCCCACAAGGATTACTCCCCTGTGGTTCGAGGGCTCAAGTGAGGGCCGCTGCCCAGGCAGCCCTGACACGTGGGCTTAACCATATGCGGCTTAATTTCATATGTGTCTCACTCGTCATGCGGTCCAGATCCCCCAGCAGCTCTTAGGACACGTGTCCTAAACCGATTAATTCCTCAGATTTGCTGCCATTAAAGATTGGATCAAATCCCAATAATCTAGGACACGTGACAGAAGAATAAATCTAATTTATTCGCAGATATCAGAAGATCATTATAAGGAAGATTTATTCCAATCAGTATTAATTGCTAATGGGATTTGGTGTAATCTACACCTAATGGCTCGAATTCGTCAGAATCAGAAACGAACGGCTTGGATTGACCAATCCCCAGGCCGTTGCCATCTCCAAGATGTAATCATTGGCAACCCTAATGATGACATCCCACTATTATAAATAGCA
Organism: Iris pallida; assembly: GCA_029216955.1. Classification (NCBI taxonomy): domain Eukaryota; kingdom Viridiplantae; phylum Streptophyta; class Magnoliopsida; order Asparagales; family Iridaceae; genus Iris; species Iris pallida. The sequence goes on along the minus strand of JANAVB010012998.1, from coordinate 3,409,437 downwards.
GGGTGCCATTCCCTTGCAAATATATACAATATCAGAGAAAAATACGTATATACAGAGAGACTTTCCCCCATAGTCAGAGAGAAAATACACAGAGAGAGAGAAGCCAGAAGAGCAACAAAGGAGCAAGAAAAGCATTTCTTCATCAACGCCAACCATCTTTTCACAAGGAGCCAAGGCTGCATACCGATCGTCCAAGGAGTAAGGCAGGGCTGCCGTCGCCTTCCCGAGCCTCTATCGTCACCCCCCAGAATCTAAAATAAACATTGTACTTAGACTGCTGTACCTAGGTTTTCGTCCCTAGGCTTTCTTTGTACAAGCGAGTTTGTAACGTGAAGTAAAAGTCCGGTCCTCCGATAATTATTCTGTTCTTTTATATTTCATGGCAAACAGTAGCCCGCGCGACAATGATTGTAATAGAGTCAATGTAAATGAAATGTTAATATCAATGAAAAGTCTACTTCTATTTTAAATGTGTCAATCAATTTCTCTGCGTACTCTAACTTGATGTTGTGTTTCAGATAACATTATGACTACGCCTTGTGCGATTGCAACTTAGGTTCGCACGGCATCATGCCCGGGGGACGACTATCGATTCTACGAATCGGGGCATGACATAATGGTATCAGAGCACGGCTTTACATCCTTTGGCCTCATATTTAGAGTTTCAGACCTTTGACCTCGCTTCAATGAGATAAGTTGTTCCATATATGAATCTGTAATAATTTGTGACTGATGTGTTTGCTTTCGTATCGCAGAAGTGCCGGAACCCACGGCGGGCAAGAGCAGAGCGCTTCTAGTGGCTCAAGTAGTTCGCATCGTTCGCGGGCCGGACCTTCTAACGATACCATCGAAAGGATGCTGCGCATGATGGAGGAGCAGCAAAACCAGTTCGAGAACCAATCAATAGACAGAGGAACGATGCACATGCGAAACTTCAACAAAAATAGCTGGATACCCTGCAGCAGATCGTCTAGACAATGGCGGCCAACAAAAATTCTGCGACTGCGCCTACCGTTACCGTACCTACTGCCACCGTGTCGACGATCCAACTCATTAAAGTCGACACGGAGGAGCCCGAGCGTCAACCAGCGGCACCAAAAAAGGACAACTTTAAAGTGTCAGAATTCAAGAAGGCGTGTCGCCCTTCTTTCAGCGGTACCAAAGGCCGTTCCATGGCAATCGACTGTTTAAAAGCTGAAGATCAATTCGAGATCCTCGACATTGAAGAATCAAAGCAAGTCGCCTGCGTACAACTTCAGCTACGGTTGAATGCGTACGACTGGTGGACCGTGCATAAACGAGCGATCCGATGCGACAACAACTCAGTGCCGATCTCTTGGGCCACATTCCGTAAAGCTTTTGAAGTCGAGTACCTTCCGTCAGCCGTTTGTTAAGCGAAGGAGAATAAATTCATGCAAATGAGGCAGGAACCGGACTGTAGAATAGTACGCCGCATAATTCAATAAGTTGTCCAAATTTGCTAGTATATTTCTGCCTACAGAGGAGTGCCGTGTACGACGGTTCGAAGTGGGTCTATGACGCTCTATCAGTACGCATGTCGGGGTCCTCGAGTACAAGACCACGGGCAAGGCTCTGAATCACGCTCTTCGCCTTGAGAGCGAATACCCTTCCGGTGCTGTCGACGTTGTGCGTCACTCCAATCACAAACGTCCTAGCTATACGGAAGGCAACAATCACGTGTCAAAGCGTCTGAACCATGGCGGTTACCAGGGACATAACCTATCATCGCGATGTGCCAAGTTTAATTCCTTTTGGCATGAGACGAGCAAGTGCTTTGTCTTCGAAGGGGATGCTTCGTTTGCGGACAGAAGGGACACCTAAAGCGAGATTGCATGGCCCGTAGATCAAATCATTCCAACTCACCACAACAACAATACCGCCAAGAGAATCGAAGACAGGTGCCCCGACCTCCTCAGCCCACTCAACCCGTACCGCAAAATGGCCAAGACCGTCGCCCCAACACTCAGGGCCGCATCTACGCCATGACTCGAGATGAAGCCCTGGCATCAGATACAGAAGTGTTAGGTATACTAAGTTTTAATAATGTGCCTGCTCGTGTGTTATTTGATTCAGGCACTTCGTATAGTTTTATATCGGTGGACTTTGCGTCGAGCACAAATTTCCTGTAATATCATTAGATCTCGACCTTAGCTTAAGTACAACTTCGGGCACACCAATACTCACAAACTTAGCCTATGCCGACGGGATTATCTGTATCGGCGGTCAAAAGATCGGTCTTGACGTGATAGTTCTAGATATGAAGGACTTTGACATCATTCTGGGAATGGATTGGCTTGGGCTGTGCAACGCAACCATAAACACGCCGGAAAGACGATCACCTTTCGCATACCAGGAGTGCCTGAATTCTGCTTTTCGTGTGGTGAGGCGTCGTCGACCTGCATGCTGATCTCGGCAATTTTTGTTCGGAGGATGCTGCATTCTGGATGCGAAGGCTATTTGGCGTCCGTCTGAGACATACGACAGGATGGTACAAACGCGGGTCAGACCGACGTTGGCAGAATCTCTTATGTGTTCCTGGACGAGCTACCCGGCATGCCCCCGATCGAAAAATTGAGTTCAGCATCGATACATTCCCCGATACTCGACCGATTTCTAAGGCCCCTACAGAATGGCCCCCGTCGACCTGAAGGAACTCAAGGTCCAGTTACAAGAGTTACTCGACAAAGAATTTATTCGGCCTAGTATTTTGTGGAGAGAACCCGTGTTGTTCGTAAAGAAAAAGGATGGGTCCATGCGTCTGTGCGTCGATTACCGAGCTGAACAAGGCCACCATCCGGAACAAGTAACCATTGTCCCCAAGACGACTTAATCGATCAGCTGCAAGGCGTCTCGGTATTTTCGAAGATTGATCTCCGCTCGGGCTATCATTAACTCAAGATCAAGTCAGACGACGGACAAAAGTCAGCCTTTCGCACTCGGTACGGCCACTACGAGTTCCTAATGATGCCATTCGGCCTGACGAACGCCCCTACCGCCTTCATGGATCTAATAAATTGGGTATTTTGACCTTTTTTTGATAAATTTGTGGTAGTCTTTATTGACGATATTCTCGTCTACTCGAAGGACAGGGCGCAGCATACAGAACATCTACGGGCCGTGCTCCAGACACTTCGAGAATGAGTTGTATGCAAAGCAGAGTAAGTGCGAATTTTGGCTAAGCAGCGTATACTTTCTTGGTCGCATCGTTTTGTCCGAAGGCATTGCAGTCGATCCGAAGAAAGTGGAAGCTGTTGCTGATTGGAAGAGGCCTGTCTGCTAGTGAGATTCGAAGCTTTCTTGGTTTGACGGGATACTATCGACGCTTCGTGAAAGACTTAGCGAAGATTGCATCGCCGTTGACTCGCCTCACTCAAAAGGGAGTCGTTTATGAGTGGTCGGATGACTGTGAAGCTTCCTTCCAGAGCTAAAACAGCGACTAATTTTGGCACCTATACTTGCACTTCCAATGGGCCAGAGGGTTTTTAGATATTCAGCGATGCTTCAGGCCAGGGCTTGGGATGATGCTCATACAGCGAAACAAGGTGATATCCTTCGCCTCCAGACAGTTGAAGCCGCATGAGAAGAACTATCCTATGCACGACTTAGAGTTAGCGGCGATTGTGTTCACGTTAAATTATGGCATCACTATCTATATGGCGTGGCGTAGCGATCTATACCGACCACAAGAGCCTCAAGTATCTCTTCACCCAGAAGAATTTAACTTGCGATAGAGGCACTGGCTCGAACTGATCAAAGACTATGACTTGACGATCGACTACACTCTAGGCAAGAAAAATGTTGTGGCGACGCTCTGAGTCAAAAATATCTTGCCTCGCTATCCATCAACGCAGACTACTACAAGATCTAGAAGAAATGAAATCGACCTCCGGGTTCATTCAGGGATGTATGGTTGGCGCAGCTGCAGTTACAGCCGAGTTTGCTGGAAAAGATCATGACCGCTCAGAAGGATGATCTGTACCGAAGAAAATGCATGAGCGAATTTCAACAGGTAGTGCGACGACTTTGTGGAAGATAAGACCGACGTGCTGAGATTGAATGGCCGACTATGTGTTCCGGATGATTCAGAAATACGAAAGGAGATAATGTCGGAGGCGTATTATACAAAATATACCTGGCATCCAGGCAGTACCAAGATGTATAAGGTCCTCCGTACGACCTTCTGGTGGCACGGGATAAAGATGTGGCGCTCTCGTGTCACAATGTATGGCATTCAGCAGGTGAAAGCTGAGCATCAGCGACCGGGCGGGAAGATGCAGAACCTTGTTATTCCAGAGTGGAAATAGGATCACGTCACTATGGACTTTATTGTTAGCCTGCCGAAGATACCACGGGGAACGATGCCATCTGGGTCATCGTCGTCGATCGATTAACCAAGTCAGCGTACTTTATTGCCATCAAAGTTACTTGGAGCGTTGATCGCAGGCGCAGATTTATCTTAACGAGATAGTACGACTGCACGGAGTTCCAGTATCCATCGTCTCTGATCGGATTTATGGTTTATGTCGCAATTCTGGAGTAGCCTTCAGTTGGCTGGGTACCAAGTTGCAGTTCAGCTCAGCTTACCATCCTCAGACCGACGGCCAAACGGAGCACGTTAATCAGATTCTCGAAGGCATGCTACGACTCTGCAATTGACTTCAAATCAAGCCGGGACGTCCACCTACCGCTGGCAGAATTTGTATACAACAATAGCTACCAGTCCAGCATCTAAATGGCACTGTATGAAGCTTTGTACGACGAAAGTGCAGATCGCCCATTTGCTGGATGAAATCGGGGAACGGAAGATACTCGGCCCGGAGCTGAGGGAATAGAATATTGAATAGGTCAAGCTAATTCGAAAAGACTGAAGATTGCACAGATTCGGCAAAAGAGCTACGCCGACACCTATCGAAGACCGCTTGAGTTCCAGGTAGGCGATCACGTGTTCCTGAAGGTGTCACCCATACGAGGAGTTACTCGGTTCGGCGTGAAGGGAAAGTTGAGTCGAGATTCGTTGGGCCGTTTGAAGTACTCGAGCGGTCGCCCCAGTAGCCTATAAAATTGTCCTACCGCTGATTGAAGGTGTACACAATGTCTTTCACGTCTTCAATTGCGAAGTGTCACAACCCGTACCCTGTGTAGGGACACGAAAAGTGGGTACGTCCAGTCTACGCCACAGTGTCGACGGTAGAACGCTGTCCTAGGTTACTATCTAATCAACAACTCACGCAATTATATAATATACTTTCAAATCTCAACTCCGAACGGAGGACAAGTATAAATATAATGAAATCTCAATCAGTCTAAGAACGATAAGATATCACAGAAGTTTATAACTAAAGACTAAATAACAACATTTATAAACTACTAAATAATAATATCTCAAACAAACTCAAATACAAACTAGTATCTCAAGTTATTACAATTCAAGTTCTAAAACATGAAAACTAAACCAAGTCTACTAGCTAGTCTCCCGATCACTCTGAGTGTCGGGGCCATAGGTATCTAAGACTCTCCTGCTCCAAGGCAAGTAGGGCAAATGTCCTCAGGGCAATCATCTGTAATATTTTCAACATGTCCAGTCAGGACAGGAACGACTACAATTCATCAAGAAATTCCAAGTAAATGACAAAGAACTATAAAGCAGTTATAGACAGTTTTATTGATAAACATGGTAGTTTGTATACAGGTGATGGTATAGAGAAACAGTTAAGATACAAAGAAAGTAAGGTAAGTAAAACAAGAGAAGAATCATAGCAATGAAGACTATAAATATAATCTTGCTGAACTAGAGTAGCATGATATAAGTTCAGACAGTAAATGTAGACAAGTGTAACTCCAATGTAAGTCCAGTACAAGACGAATCTAATACAAGATGAATCCAGTAAGGGACGATTCCAGTCATAGTGATCAATGATTCCCGGGTGAGTCCAGCCTATACTCTAACAGTGTGTTTTAAAATACTGAGATCGACATGTAAACGACTGTAGGTAATACGGCACACCGCATACTCGACCGAATATGGGATGGCTATCATTCTAGTATAATTCCAAGGGAGTGGTTCCAGTATTTGGGAATGTTCACATGGCTACTCTAATATTTCCCCGTCCACAAGTTAAGTGAATCCAAAAAACACAGAAATTGAGATGAGTCCAGCCAAACATAATGATACCAGCAAAAGATTCCAGAGTGATTCTAGTAGGTGGTTCCAGTAGTGATTCCAGAAGGTGATGCCAGTAGTGGTTCCAGAAGGTAGTGCCAGTAGTGGTTCCAGAAATAGAGGCCAGACAGATGGTATGTGTGTCGCATACATGAATCCAGAAATATCCATACGTGATGTAAGAATCACATAAAACTAACTAGAACTGAAGTACAGTAATTGACAAGTAAATGAAAGAACTATCAGAGAATGTACTTGCCTGATACTCTGAAAAGAGTAATGTAATATCAGATGTCTGCACCGGAGTCACAATGTCCTAAATAGAGCAATATAGGTTATGACATCCAGAATGGTAAATAAGACATACAATACAATCTACATATTTCTAGGTCAGTTTAGGTCAAAGTCAACTCTTGGTCAACTTGGGTCAAACCAAGTCAAACATCTAGTCAACTAGGTCAAACTGCTCAACTACCTAGGACCAGTCAATTCTGGTCACAATGGTAACATCCAGTCAACTAGGTCAACTTAGACTAACTAAGTCAATCCTAAACTATTTGGTCAACTTGGTCATTCTAGGGTTTTTGGTCAAGCTCTAGTCAACTCTAAGTCATCCTTGATTTAATTAGTCAATATTTAGGTATGGCCACATAGGCTATAGTGTGAGTGCTAACATGTAGCATTTATATCATATTCAACCTTAGGTCTATATCTAAAATATATACCCCATTAGGAACCATAGGCCTATGCCATAAACCATGTGTTTACTTCACATATTAAAATATATCTAACAAAATACACATAACACATGGGCCACATAGGCTATAGACAATATATATATATATATATATATATATATATATATATATATATATATATATATATATATATATATATATAGAGGAGGGAGGGGTAATGACATGTGTGTCTATGTATATGGCTATAGCAATAGGTGTCAAGTGGTAGGAATGAGTTTAGTAAATGTATATTCAACCAATTCGTTTCAGTTAAATCTCAGTTTTGTGTGTTGACAGGATAGAGGGTGTGGGTGTGCATAAGACAGGGGTATATAGTGTGTGTGCAATGTGTGTGTTAGGATATGGGACTGTCCAGTGTTCAGATTATGAAAAGGAAAGGGATTAGTTTCCTGTGTTCTCTGAATGGCAGTGTGTGTTATCTGAAAATTAGTAAAAATAAGAATCAATGTGATACAAAAAGGGGCAGGGCAACACATTTCAGATATGGCAATAAGTTGTGTGTAGTGAAGGGTGTAGTGTCAATAGGGAATGTGAGCAAAAGTGTGTGTTAACAGTGAGGGGGAAACAAGTAATGTGTGTGACTGTTCTCAAAAAACATGACAGACAGTTAGTAAAAAATAGTGTAGAATGGTTCAATGTAAACAGTAAAAGAACAGTGAGTGTAGAGGGTGTATAGTGGATTAACATCTCAGTTATGAATTTAGTGATTGACAGTTATGTGAAAGGAACTCAGGAATCCAATGTTCTTAGGAATGGCAATGACAGTTTTATGAAAGTTAACATTCTCTCCAGTTTAACATTCTCAGAAAAACCTATCATGCACTGCATTTGAATTCTCAGAAAAATCTGAACTAAACTCACAACATCAACCCCAAACCTGAGATTGAAATGGCCTAGCCATTCAAACCCCAAACCTCAGTCATTTTATTTAACAGTGAATCAAAACCGATTTCAGTTATTTCCTAACAAAACTAACATGTATCAAAATCTTAAAACCAACCTAATTCTCAGGAAACTCATAATTGTTATCTCAGTTAACAGGTTCAGTTTAGAAAGGAAATTAGAGTTCAGGGTTAAAAAAAGTGTGTAGTATCAGCGAATACATACATAACAGTTCAACATCCAAAACTTAATTCGAAAACCTAAATTAAACCATAGAATTTTACAAACAGGTGCATAGATATATACATATGTCAGGTGTCTAGGGGATGCCATTCGTGTCCATAAATGGGACACGAATGTGTCCAATAAACCAAATACCCAAAATAACTGAACTGACAGCAGTGTCGTGCGGCGGATAGAGCCTCGTACTCACGACACAGAGGGACGCATCTCGTGCTCGTGTCTGTGGGTTCGCCTAGGATAGGGCTACACCCCAAACATAGCACGACATATCCTAGTTGTGTCACACGCGGATACGAACCCCGTATCAGAGGGGATTCTCCGCGTGCACAGCTAGTACAAAACCTGCACATGGGATTTCTCCCCACACGACACAAGATGACACGAAACTTAATGGGTGTGATGTCAGTCCCTGCCCCTTGGTCTGTGCCAAGTGGCAGGCCGCCATGTGGCGTTTCGTGTCCATACGAGAGGTCGAGTAGCAGGACACTGAACGGGTCAGCGCGCGGGCGGTGCGTGTCCAATTTGGACCAAAAAACACAGTGATCTCGACTCAGTCAAATGGATTCGTGATCTAAGTCTAAGACCTAAATTTTTATTCAATTAATTTTTGAAAATAATACTATTTAACTCTCACAAGCATTTCATCAAACACGTTATTAAAAACACCGATACGTGTTCGATACGGACACGAAATGGACACGAACTCCTACCAAACTTGGGCTACACCTAGGAACCCTAAATGAATGCATCTATGGAAAGAAATCAGATTTTCTAGGGTTTATAGGGTTTTACCTATTGAGTGTTAAAACTCAATGTAAAGAGCCTCGATTTGATGTCTTCCATTTTCTTCGGTTCAACCGTCCTCGAACCTTGCTAGCAAGCACCCACAAGTATCCTCTACTGTTGGGGATAATGATGCAATTGATTTGACTCAATTTGGGCTAAATTTGGATTAATTGGAAGTTTTAGGGAAAACAAAGTAGGGCTTTTTTCTAGGGTTTGTAAAAGAGGCCAAGGCTTTGTTAATGTGACTTTTATAGGAGGGGGGTCTTGTGTGGCTGTTGAAATGAGTAGGGTTAGGGTTTTAGATGAGTGGTTAGGATCACTCCACCCAATTCCAAGGCTTCCTATTGGTTAAGGCTTCTTTTTACAAATATCTCAAAAAGAAAATATCCTTCCTAATAATATCTAGATATTACTAACCTTGGCACTTAGTAGGAATGTTCTGACCTTAATTCTATCCTCATGACTAATCTAGGTTAGATTAACTTCTAGGTTAAGGCTTCACTAAAAGACTAGCACAATATTTAATTAATAAAATTATAATTTCACAAAATTGTCAAAATGACCAAAATACCTTAGGCTAAAAATTGGTAATATAAAATTCTAATCACGTGACTGTGCTCCCTTGGTCAAGGTTAGTCTCTAGGATTAGCAATACTAGGGTTACACTAGTTAACCATCAAAATCACCAATCAACATTTTAAATAGTTTTTAAAATAATTAAAAATTTCCAAAAATTATAATATGATTTAAATATCATTATTAAATGATTATAATCACAAAATTTCAAATTTACCCTCATTTGGAAAACTGGGTGTTACAAGTCTACCCCCCTTAGAAAAATTTCGTCCTCGAAATTAAGATGATCGTACTCCTCCTAGGTCAAAGCCCCAATCAAACAAGGCGAAAGATAACATGCAATCATAGCCCTACTGGTCGTGATTCCAAGTATCGAACAGATAACTACGCTATCTAGCATATCATAAGAATATTCTGACAGGTACTATTGGAAGTCACACATGAAGGTGGAAGAGAAGAATAAGGAGGTCAAACCTGCTAACCCGTCACCTGCAACGTCGTCTCCTCGACTGCCATAGCAAAAGCTCCACCCCTCTGGTGCTGAGCTACAGGTGGCTAGCTCCCCCAAGAGAGGTGCAACGGGACAACCTATCATCTTGTGAGCACCAGACCCACAGAATAGATAAACCTTCAGTCTCCTCCTACAAGACTCCCAAACATGCCCTGCCTTCTTGAGTAGGCACAAGTTGGCACCCTGAGGTCCTGTCCTCTAGGCTGATGCTGTGCCTGCTGAAGCTGTACGTGAGGCCTCTTGCGGACCTCCACTGCTACTGGCTACATGAGTATCTCGACCCCTCTTCAGTTTAACCCTAGATCATCCTCTGCTGCCATAGCTACTGTAAGATCTCTGCGAAAGAAGCATCCCTGTCACTCTTGGTCAATGATCGACCTCTCTGATCAAACCTCTACGGAACTTCCTCGTCTTCATCTTCTCACTCAAGTCCTCAATGAATCTGCTCAGTCGGCAGAATTTTCCCGCATATTCCCCGACTGTCTGGCTCCCCTGAGCCAGGCTCTCAAACTGTGCCTCTATGCCTCCAAGTGCTACATCTGGAAAGAACTGCTCCTTTAACAACGTCTTGAAGGCTGCCCAAGTCTGTCCCTCGGTTCCCACTCGGGGTCTGTCTCGTACCAGGTGCGGGCCAGGTCCTACATCTGGCTGCCCGCCGCCTCTATCTGAAGTTGGACTGGTTTCTCTGCTAGCTGAAATATCTCATCGATGTGCTCTATCCAGTCATCCATATAGTGGATACCCTCTGTACCAAAAAAAAATCCCTCGGACGTATCTTCTGAAACTCCTGAATACCCGGTGTCTTCTGATGGCACTGATGTGTCTGTCCTCCCTGTGGCTGTACGGTAATCATCTCCACTGTCGTCTGACCAGCTGGTGACCCTCGTGTATACCCTGACAAAAATTGGCAGTCTGACGCTGCTGCTGGTGCTGGTGGGACTCCAGGATCCTCTTCACAAATAAAAACAGGTACGCAGCATCAACCAATCCTGCAGGTGGATGCTGATGCTGCTGCTGAAACATCTCAGAATGACTGAGTCGTCCTCTGAACAGGTGGAGGCATACCCCCAATGGCTACAACAGCTCTGTCTGATCAGGAACAAAAGGTACAGTCTCAACAGGCTACTGCAATGGATGAGAGGTGGCAGACCCCTCCAGCGGCTACTGTACCAGAGCGATGTGATCGTGTCTCCACCATCCTGAAGACAGATCAAAAGGAAGTCAATACTGAGCAGGAATCGATAAAATCAAAGGAGGACAGTTTATTTCAAAGAAGGCAAATCAGTACGATATGTAGATGGCATGATTTAAAGCAGAATTTTTCTAACTGTGATTGAGTACCTCTCCGTTTAAGCCTATTTCTCAAATCCTGCCGCAGGCTGTAGTGATACTCTAGTTCGAATACCACTACATAAACTCGATCTGTAGGCCACCACTAAAACGTGTCACGACCCGCACCCTGTGTAGGGACACGAAAAGTGGGTACGTCCAGACTATGCTGCAGTGCCGACGGTAGAATGCTGTCCTAGGTTACTATCTAATCAACAACTCACGCAATTATATAATGTACTTGTCAAATCTCAACTCTGAACGGAGGACAAGTATAGATATAATAAAATCTCAATCACAGTCTAAGAACGATAAGATATCACAGAAGTTTATAACTAAAGACTAAATAACAATATTTATAAGCTACTAAATAATAATATCTCAAACAAACTCAAAAACAAACTCGTATCTCAAGTTATTACAATTCAAGTTCTAAAACATGAAAACTAAACCAAGTCTACTAGCTAGTCTCTCGATCACTCCTGAGTGTCGGGGCCATAGATAGCTAAGCCATCTCCTGCTCCAAGGCAAGTAGGGCAAATGTCCTTAGGGCAATCATCTGTAATATTTTCAACAGGTCCAGTCAGGACAGGAACGAGTACAATTCATCAAGAAATTCCAAGTAAATGACAAAGAACTATAAAGCAGTTATAGACAGTTTTATTGATGAACATGGTAGTTTGTATACAGGTGATGGTATAGAGAAACAGTTAAGATACAAGGAAAGTAAGGTACGTAAAACAAGAGAAGAATCATAGCGATAAAGACTGTAAAATATAATCTAGCTGAACTAGAGTAGCATGATATAAGTCCATACAGTAAATGTAGACAAGTGTAACTCCAATGTAAGTCCAGTACAAGACGAATCTAATACAAGATGAATCCAGTAAGGCACGATTCCAGTCATAGTGATTAATGATTCTAGGGTGAGTCCAGCCTATACTCTAACAGTGTGTTTTAAATACTAAGATCGACATGTAAACGGCTGTAGGTAATACGGCACACCGTACACTCGGCCGAATGTGGGATGTTTATCATTCCAGTATAATTCCAAGGGAGTGGTTCCAGTATTTGGGAATGTTCACATGTCTACTCTAATATTTTCCTGTCCACAAGTACAAGTGAATCCAGAAAACGATACGAGAAATCGAGATGAGTCCAGCCAAACATAATGATACCAGCAAAAGATTCTAGAGTGATTCTGTAGGTGGTTTCAGTAGTGATTCCAGAAGGTGATGCCAGTAGAGGTTCCAGAAGGTGGTGCCAGTAGTGGTTCCAGAAATAGAGGCCAGGCAGATGATATGTGTATCGCATACATAAATCCAGAAATATCTATACGTGTTGTAAGAATCACATAAAACTAACTAGAACTAAAGTACAGTAATTGACAAATAAATGAATGAACTATCAGATAATGTACTCGCCTGATACTCTGAAAAGAGTCATGTAATACCAGATGTCTGCACCGGAGTCACAATGTCCTAAATAGAGCAATATAGGTTATGACATGTCCAGAATGGTAAATAAGAACATACAATGCAATCTACATAATTTCTAGGTCAGTTTAGGTCAAAGTCAACTCTTGGTCAACTCTGGGTCAAACCAAGTCAAACATCTAGTCAACTAGGTCAAACTGCTCAACTGTCTAGGACCAGTCAATTCTGATCACAATGCTCAACATCCAGTCAACTAGGTCAACTTAGACTAACTAAGTCAATCCTAAACTATTTGGTCAACTTGGTCATTCTAGGGTGTTCTACTTCACACATTAAAATATATACCCTATTAGGAACCATAGGCCTATGCCATAAACCTTGTGTTCTACTTCACACATTAAATATATCTAACAAAATACACATAAACACATGGGCCACATAGCCTATAGACAATATATATATATATATATATATATATATATATATATATATATATATATATATATATATATATATATATATATATAGAGAGAGAGAGAGAGAGATATATAGAGATATAGAGAGAGATATAGAGAGGGAGGGGTAATGACATGTGTGTCTATGTATATATGGCTATAGCTAATAGGTGTCAAGTGGCAGGAATGAGTTTAGGAAATGTGTATATTCAACCAATTCGTTTCAGTTAAATCTCAGTTTTGTGTGTGTGTGTTGACAGGATAGAGGGTGTGGGTGTGCATAAGACAGGGGTATATAGAAGTGTGTGTGCAATGTGTGTGTTAGGATATGGGACTGACCAGTGTTCATATTATGAAAAGAAAGGGGATTAGTTTCCTGTGTTATCAGGAATGGCAGTGTGTGTTATCTGAAAATTAGTGAAAATAGGAAATCAATGTGATACAAAAAGGGGCAGGGCAACACATTTCAGATATGGCAATGAAGTTGTGTGTAGTGAAGGGTGTAGTGTCAATAGGGAATGTAAGCAAAAGTGTGTGTTAACAGTGAGGGGGAAACAAGTAATGTGTGTGACTGTTCTCAGAAAACATGGCATGACAGTTAGTGAAAAATAGTGTAGAATGGTTCAATGTAAACAGTGAAAAGAATAGTGAGTGTAGAGGGTGTATAGTGGATTAACATCTCAGTTATGAATTTAGTGATTGATAGTTATGTGAAAAGGAACTCAGGAATCCAATGTACTTAGGAATGGCAATGACAGTTTTATGAAAGTTAACATTCTCTCCAGTTTAACATTCTCAGAAAAACCTATCATGCACTGCATTTGAATTCTCAGAAAAATCTGAACTAAACTCACAACATCAACCCCAAACCTGAGATTGAAATGGCCTAGCCATTCAAACCCCAAACCTCAGTCATTTCATTTAACAGTGAATCAAAACCGATTTCAGTTATTTCCTAACAAAACTAACATGTATCAAAATCTTAAAACCAACCTAATTCTCAGGAAACCCATTAATTGTTATCTCAGTTAACAGGTTCAGTTTGGAAAGGAAATTAGAGTTCAAGGTTAAAAAAATAGTGTGTAGTATCAGTGAATACATACATAACAGTTCAACATCCAAAACTTAATTCGAAAACCTAAATTAAACCATAAAATTTTACAAACAGGTGCATAGATCTGTTCTCCATATGTCAGGTGTCTAGGGGATGCCATTCGTGTCCACAAACGGGACACGAATGTGTCCAATAAACCAAATACCCAAAATAACTGAACTGACACAGCAGTGTCGTGCGGCGAGGATAGAGCCTCATGCTCACGACACAGAGGGACACGCACCTCGTGCTCGTGTCTGTGGGTTCGCCTAGGATAGGGCTACACCCCAGACATAGCACGACGTGTCCTAGTTGTGTCACACGCGGATACGAACCCCGTATCAGAGGGGATTCTCCGCGCGTGCACAGCTAGTACAAAACCCGTGCACATTGGATTTCTCCCCCGACACGACACAAGATGACACGAAACTTAATGGGTGTGATGTCAGTCCCTGCCCCTTGGTCTGTGCCAAGTGGCAGGCCGCCACGTGGCATTTCGTGTCCACACGAGAGGTCGAGTAGCAGGACACTGAATGGGTCAGCGTGCGCGCGGTGCGTGTCCAATTTGGACACAAAAAATGCTGTGATCTCGACTCAGTCAAATGGATTCGTGATCTATAATCTAAGATCTAAATTTCCATTCAATTAGTTTTTGAAAATAATACTATTTAATTCTCACAAGAATTTAATCAAATACGTTATTAAAAATACCGATACGTGTCCGATACGGACACGAAATGGACACGAACTCCTACCAAACTTCGGATACACCTAGAAGAACCCTAAATGAATGCATCTATGGGAAGAAATCAGGAATTTACTAGGGTTTGTAGGGTTTTACCTATTGAGTGTTAAAACTCAATGTAAAGAGCCTCGATTTGACGTCTTCCTCAATTTTCTTCGGTTCAACCGTCCTCGAACCTTGCTAGCAAGCACCCACAATATCCTTTACTGTTGGGGATGATGATGCAATTGATTTGACTCAATTTGGGCTCAGTTTAGATTAATTGGGAGAGCTTTAGGGAAGAACAAAGTAGGGCTTTTTTCTAGGGTTTGTAAAAGAGGCCAAGGCTTTGTTAATGTGACTTTATAGGAGGGGGGGTCTTGTGTGGCTGTTGAAATGAGTAGGGTTAGGGTTTTAGATGAGTGGTTAGGATCACTCTACCCAATTCCAAGGCTTCCTATTGGTTAAGGGTTCTTTTACAAATATCTCAAAAAGAAAATATCCTTCCTAATAATATCTAGATATTACTAACCTTGGCACTTAGTAGGAATATTTTGACCTTAATTCTATCCTCATGACTAATCTAGGTTTGGTTAACTTCTAGGTTAAGGCTTCACTAAAAGACTAGCACAATATTTAATTAATCAAAATTATAATTCCACAAAATTGTCAAAATGACCAAAATATCCTTAGGCTAAAAATTGGTAATATGAAATTCTAATCACGTGACTAGGCTCCCTTGGTTATGGTTAGTCTCTAGGCTTAGCAATACTAGGGTTACACTAATTAACCATCAAAATCACCAATCAACATTTTAAATAGTTTTTAAAATAATTAAAAATCACCAAAAATCACAATATGATTTAAATATCATTATTAAATAATTATAATCACAAAATTTCAAATTTTCCCTCGTTTGGAAAACTGGGTGTTACAGGAAGTATGTGCATGACCCTGGCCACGTGGTGGATTTTGGCCAGCTGGAGCTGAAGTTCGACTTATCCTACGTTGAAGAGCCAGTTCAATTCTTAGAACACAAGGATAAGCTGCTGCAAAATCGAACGAACCCTCTTCTTCCCTTCCTCGGGAGAAACAATTCGGTCGAGGAGTTGACGTGGGAGCTCGAGTCAGAAATGAAGGAGAAGTTCCCTTTATTATTCTCGTAGAGGTAGGTTCTATTCTTAAGTTTCAAGGATGAAACTTTTTCTTAGTTGGTTATGGTATAGTGCCCCGTCCTTACATCGTGCCCCGTAATCCGTCCACGGGGTGCGCAAGAAAGCAACACTGTCGCTATCGATTCGGTCGGGACCGATAGGTCTGGATCGATCGAATCGATTGAACGGGAACGGTTTGAAGATTGACTCTGCGGTTGAGTCGGGAGAGACCACCCGTTGCTATGCTTTTCACGTTGCTTGCGTTGGTTTTGACTTTGTTTTCTGAATGCGTTTTCATGAATGTATTCGATGGTTTTCATGGCTTGCATTTCGAACACGCATTTCCTATCGAACTTTTTGAATAATGCAGTGTTCTAATCGGTTGCTTGTGCGATTTCAGGTAATCGTATAGGCGACGTCTAGCGCGACCAACAAGTTCTCTCGCCTGATTTTCTTAGATGTGTTCTCCATAGCTTGTGTCGAAGACCAACTTTTCTTCTTCCAAGCCACGGGACGAAGGATCAAGTGTCATTTTCAAAGCACACCGTGCACCAACTCTAAGCCAACCGTTGGACCTTTCCATATTCTAACTCAATTCGACCCTTCGGGATTACTCCCTTTAGCTATGTGGATTCGTCTCTTTTATTATCAAGCCTACTTGTGCAAGTTGAAAACATACGATTTATTATGTGAAGGCTAAGATGAGGCAAGTTCACCGAAACTACCCCACCTGAGCGAGAGGTCGCCTCGATCGAGCGATGTCTTCGAGCAGCCATTGCAAGGCTAAGTCCGAACGCCGTCGGCATTCCGATGCCTCCGATTGACTAAGCGGGACGGGACACTACAGCCAGCATGATATGGATCCCGATCAAAGCGGATGAGTCTACCAAGCACAGGGCAAGACTAGGATACGCACGTATCTTCGTGGAGATTACGGCGGGATGCGATCTTCCTAGAGAACTAAAGTTCGAGGTTCCGTCTGGAGAAGTGTATAGACAACGGATCAAGTATGAATGGGTGCCACCAACGTGTCTTAAATGTAATTGCTTTAATCATCCGCCTAGGGAGTGCCCCATGGGAGTAGTGACAGCACATAAGAAGAGTGGAGAAGGAAGGAGGTCTGATATAGGGGAGGAAGACAGAAGGGAAAGAGAGAACACCGACAATGACATTGAACCTGAAGGTAGAGTAGTAGAGCAAGAAAATGGTAGCATGGAGATGGATATGGACAACGGACTGATGAGGGCCACCGTAGTCAGCAAAAAGGAAGGGCACCCGAACATAGGGTCATCAGCAGGCAAGCATGTTCAAACGCCGGGTGTAGGGTCTATGGAGGGGGGTATGGTGGTGTTCCAAGCGAAGGCAACCGCTCCTAAGGTGTCAGCAGAAAAGACTAGGGGGAAGAGCACCCAGGCGGAAGGCAGGGCTCCTAGATTATAAAGTCATATGAGCTGTTTGCCATAAACAGAGGAGAAACCGATGAGCGGGGCTGCCTAGCCCAGTCGAAAGAGACATGTTAGGTCCATGAACGAGGACGCAGCAAGGCCGCGGCATCCGTAGTTAGGAGGACTGGAGGAGCTTTGTGAAGACAACCCTCGATGGTTAAAAGCCCACCAGTTGGGAGCGACGAGCGGAGGAGCCACAGGTACCCCTATGGAGATGTTCAGCAATGAGTTGAATAATCCCCCAATTATTAACTCGGTTGGAGTAGATGGGGACGTCTATCATATTTAATGATGATTATGTCTTGGAATGTGAGGGGGGCGTCTTCGTTGGAAAGATGGAAGAAAATAGGTGAGGTGATCAGTAGAAAAAAGTATAGCATTGTTGCCCTTCTAGAGACGAAGATCAAGTCCTCTAGGATGCTAGCCAGAAGAACTCCGGAACCATGTAAGGAAATCAATAATCTGTAGATTTGTGACATGTCCTGTATCTGGATCCGGTGGGATTCTAGCTGTTGGGATGGCGATATAGTACATATTGTGATACACTTTCTGAATAAAGGTGGTTTGTGTTTCGTGTTCGGAACGGCTTACGGACACAATAATAGAATCTGCAGATGAGGCTTGTGGGAGGAAATTGTCAGAGTCAGTTCCTCCACCAATCAATTGCGAGAAATCCTGTTGATAATCATGGGTGACTTTAACGCATTCCTGTCCAACTCTGAGATGGTGGGTAGAAGGGCGATTCCTGAACCGATTCTATAGGAATTTCAAACTTCTCTTCTTCAATCGAGTCAACAAATGCTAAACTGGATGGTACATTTGTAGACGTGGCACAATAGGGCCTCATATAATAGAGTTGCATGGCAGCTCGATTGAGCTATTGGCAATAGAGCATGGTTCGACTTCTTCCCTACTATATGTACGGAGGGAGACTTATGGCGGGTACTAGCGACCATTTCCCGGTGTGCGTTCGACTCCTTAACTGACTTAAAAATGTGGTGGGGTCTACACCTTTTAATCTCAACCACTAAAATCTAATCTAATCCATAAAACATAGTGTGGTTCTATAATATAAAATCAGACGGCTGGTTTTGGAGCATTTATGTATATATATATATATTTTTTTTTCTGTATATATATATATATATATATATATTTGAAAGAAAATATATATATATATATATATTTGAAAGAAGGTAATTGTGGCGAACGCTCCCACCGGGAATCGATCTTCTGACCACTCGGGCCGCATGTATCTCTCTTAACCACCAGGCTAGAGGTCATTTGCATACATACATATATATATAATAATAATAATAATATATAAATAGCTGTTGTAGGCGATGATGTAGGGTTAGGGCGCCTGGAGTGGGATCCTGGCGTTCATGGGGCGGACGAGGGCTCGACCAACGTGGGGGAGACTGGCAGATCGGCGGCGGCGGCCGATGGGGGATGGACGACCGTCAGAAGAAGGCAAAAGCCAATAAACAATATCCTATGGATCGACAAAGTGCTGGGAGAGGAAGGAGTAATGATGGCCGCCCGGTGCGACGAGGAGGACTAATCCATCTCGGCGGTTCGATATAATAGGACCAAGTCATTCCCCGGTGTGCGTTCGATTGTTGGTGAAGGACACTCCTAAAAACTGGCCATTCCTGTTCAATAACAAATGACCTAAAATAGAGGGTTATGCTGACATCATTGCGACGAGACTGGGTAGTTCGGAGGAAGGCAATCCTCAGTTCCAACTAATCTCCAAGCTGAAGGTGGTGAAGGCTTGTCTCAAAATATGGTATAGGGCTATGCCTATGCGAAGGAAGGCAATCCTCAGTTCCGACTAATCTCCAAGCTGAAGGTGGCGAAGGCTTCTCTCAAAATATGGTATAGGGCTATGCCTATGCGAAAACTCGAGGAGAAGGAGAAGCGATTATGGGTTCTCCAGGAGCGGCTATAGGCGAACATGATGGACACGGAGGTGGCAGCCGAGGAGAGGAAGCTGAGTCAGGAAGTCGGTAAGCTGCGACAGTTAGAGCAGATCGAATGGGCGAAGCGGGCAAAATGCACGTGGTTGAAGGAGGGGAGTGGAAGCACAAAATTCTACAACGTCGTATGCGCACGGGAACACCGGAACTATATCTCCAAACTTATAGGCCCGGACGGCAATGAAGTAGCAGGCCAAGGAGACATTCAAGAAGAGGCTTTAAGGTATTATTCAGACCTATATAACCAAACTACATATATGAATGTCTTTTCAGATCTACTTTGTAAGAGGGTGGTCGCGAACCTGGGAAATTCATATCTCATGGTGCCGGTGACGATGAAGGAAGTTGAAGATATTGTTATACGGGCAGACCCAAACAAGTCGCTAGGGCCAGATGGATTCGGGAGTGGGTTCTACAGGACTCATTGGGAAGAGTTGAAAGGGATGGTATTTGAAATGGTCTCCGACTTCCTTGTTCATGGGCGACTATTACGTGAGATGAATCACACATTTCTTACCATAATTCTAAAGGAGGGAGCTACTGCGCTGGATAATTTTTGTCCAATTGTATGCTGCAATTACATTTACAAAATAGTCACCTCAGTTATGTGTCGTCGCATGGAGGGAATTATGAAGGAGTTCATATCGCCTTGCCAAGCAGCCTTCATAAAAGGTAGAGATATAGTGGACAACAATCTATTAGCCCACGAGATGGTTAGACAGATCAACAAGGTGGGAGGTCAGAAGGCATGCATCAAAATCGACCTTCGGAAGGCGTACGACACAGTTAATCGAGAATTCCTTTGCCAGGTAATGCTTTCTATGTGATTTAACGCTGTTTGGGTGGATAGGATGCAGGAGTGTATATCTACCCCGTCATTATCGGTGATGCTTGGAGGTCAGCCACATGGATTTTTTAAGAGTAATCGGAGTATGCGGCAAGGTGACCCTCTAACCCCGTACCTATTTTCTATTGTGATGGAGTATTTCTCCTGTTTGCTAGACACCACGGTGAATCGGGGACATATTACTCCTCTGTACAAACAGATCAATCCGCAAAAATCATATCTGATATATGTGGATGATCAACTTGTATTTATCGTCCCGACGCGACCCGGACTACAAAAGTTGGCTGAGATTCTGGAGGAGTTTGGCAGGTATACGGGGCTCCAACTGGACTGTGACAAATCAAAGGCCTATTTTAACACCCATTGCATGGAAAAGGAGGAGAAAGCCATGATTTTGGGAGTAGAATGCGACGATCTACCGGTTAAATATTTGGGTATACCGCTGGCTATAAACTATGCACGGAAGCAGGAGTACAGGAGCCTGGTGGACTATATGCAACGTAGAATAGACGGATGTCAGGCCCAATGTTTATCATTTAGGGGACGCATAGTGTAACCCCTTTTCCCAAAAATTTTATAATTTATTTTATTTATTTATTTGAATTAAACGATGATTTTTAGAATTTTTTATAAATAATTACTTAGTTAATTATTACGGTAGATGACTTTAGCCATGGCGGAGTTTTAGAGTACATGGTGACTAGAAATCGTGGCACGGATAGTGCAATGGCGTACTTTGACTAGAGTATTAGCCCTGGTAGGGAAGGCCGAGCCATAGTAATGTCCTAACTAGAAAAACCAGGCCGAGTTGCAACATAACCCTTAACGATGGTTTATTTATTTAATAATTATATTATTGAGTTTAAGGGGACCCGGTTGTACCGAACTAGTCCAGATTGGACCCAAAGCAAGCCCAAGCCCATGTAGTCATACGGTACGTCCATTCACATCCGTATTGATATAATTTGGTATGAGTGTGTTGTATTCCGCTTAATGATTTAATAAATATTCCTAAGTATTCATAATTTAAATATTATAAATATTATTATTAGTAATATTCAGTGACTTTTGTATAAAATAGGTCCTCGTACATTCTGGGATTATTAGACTGTACGAAATGGTATATACACCATTATTGAGTTATTGAATTTCGTTATTATTATTATTATTATTATTATTATTATTTTATTATCAATATTATTGAGGTTATTATTATATAATAATATTTTATTATTATTGGTTATATTATTATTGTCAAATAAATGTTATAATATATAGATTATACATTATTATATTTATATATATATATATAAATATATGTTTGATGAAGTATATACATATGAGTATATAGATATGTATATATATATATATATATATATATATATATATATATATATATATATATATATATATATATATATATATATATATATATATATATATATCTATATATATCTATATATATATATATATATATATATATATTTATATATATATATATAGTTTAATAAAAATATATATATATATAGTTTAATAAAAAAATATATATATAAAAAAAATATATATATATAGTTTAATAAAATATATATATATAGTTAAATATAAAATATATATATATATAGTTTAATAAAGATAAAAAATATTACTAACTAAAACCTACTCAGCCAAAGAGCCTAGACCGCGTATAAGCCCCAGGCCCAAACCGAGAGAGAGGAATTCCCGACCCCTCTCTTATATACGCGCGAGGGGGGGGTAGTTTCCATCGACAACCACCAAAACCCTAAACCTGTGCGCCCTTCCCCACACGCGCACGTCGCTGCTGCGCCGCCAAGGGACAACCGGTGGTCGCCGGGCAAGGTTGTGCACAGCCACGTAGACAGTGTGCGCAAATATAAACGGCAGCAGCAACAGTGTGTCGAAGCTCTTTTGTGCGACATTTTCTCTGCCATCACTCCACCATCTTCCGAACCAACTTCACAGGTCAGATCCCCATGTGACCCCCTACAAGCCTCTTTAATTAGATTGTTTTATTTCACGTCGAACACGACGAAATACGATTCAAAAATCGACGTAAATTAGTCCCAAAAAAAGGATAACGGTTCATCCTCAACCTCTGGTTTGGAAGAGAGATTATGAACCAACCACTAGGAATTATCCAAAACTATTTAATGACAGTCCTAGAAAACCTATAGGGCTTCAAATCCCTTTTTGTAGAATCGAATTTCGTCGACTGTGCGTCGAGAAATCGGATTCCCAATTTGGCAAAAAACCTGTTTTTAAAATTATTGATTTTATGAAAAATCCCTCGATACGACGTGCGTCCCGCAAATTCGGGCGGCGTGGTCACGAACTGAAAGTATCGAAAGGTGCGTAACGGCTTGGTGGACGTGTGGGCTTTGACGGAATTCAAATTGGTTGCGTGTGCGTGACGAATTTGGTGCGTATCCGTTGAAATACACCGTATCGACCTATGTGCAAATTTTTCAATTACTTTATGCACGCTCGTCAGATCGAGATGAAACTTGCACCAACAGGACCTTATTGTTTTTTGGTCCTAAATGCCAAGTTTGGTCCGATTCTGAGATAGTTGATCGGATCGCCGTGTTGCGGGCCCCACGGTCCGATTCAACGGGCAATTTTGTGCACGGGCCGCCGGAATCCAACTTTGGACATACGGTTGGGTTCGTATCATCAAAACGAATTCGTAGACATATAGTTTAACGACTTTAGAGACCATTAACCCTGGTACACTTTTCGGTACAAAGCGGGTCCAACTACGGATACCGTTTTGATCTAAAATTACCGTTTTGTCGCTGTGTCCAGAATTGGACTTAAGGACAAGCAATCCTAGCTATTTTGACTATTCTGAAAACATTGGTAATGTCTATTTCAGTATCCAGAGACTGTTGTTCGAGCTTTGACTATTGTGGCACACTGAGTGGTTTGGATTATCGGTTTTACCAGCAAAGGACCACAGGCGACTACAGTTTATTATTTATTTTCAGTATTAATCTTTACTATGCATCATTGTTAGTCGATAGAGATGTGATTTCAGTCTTTATGTTGTTTTATTCTTGTGGTGTCGGGGTAGGTGAAGTATCAAAGATATGTGATCTGACCTTAGACAGTGTAGACAGTGTAGACTGTGATTTCTATTGCATTATTCAGTGTAGACAGTGTAATTTATACAATGTGGTCATTGTGACTTTAGACAGTGTAGACAGTATCGTATAATTGTCCCGAGACCGATCACATATCAAAGGTATTTTAGTTAGTCTGTCGGTGAGTATTTTCTTGTATTTCATTTACTATTTTCGATATTTAGTTTATTTCTGTTCTTCCGTTTATTTTTTTATGAATGATATGTCTAAAGGCTAACCTCTGCTATATAGCCATTTTCATATATTGAAACTGCATTCAGTAAAATTTACTCGTTCTATTCCTGACTGGAAACCAATATTTTCAGGTTAGCCGTGGATTCACCTAGCATTGGAAGATATGGGTGTACTTATAGACAAAAGCCTAGAGACTAGCTTGATAGCCGAGTTGTTGTCATTCCAATATTTGTACAAGTTTATATTTTTATGCAAATGTAAAACTTGAGAATATTATAAGTTTAAATTAATTATGTGAATGAGCATTACTTGTGATTTTGAGCATTGTAGCTATACAGCATTCTACCGCCGACACTGCGGCGTAGGCTGGCTTTGACACATCTCGTATAAAAAAAACGGATACGGGTCGTGACACATAGAGTTGATAAAGACGGTGATTACTATAGTGGCTAATTTCTAGCTACATGCTATACTACTTCCCATGGCCACGATCACTAGAATAGAAAGGATACGTACAGATTTCATCT
This sequence comes from Iris pallida, assembly GCA_029216955.1. Lineage (NCBI taxonomy): Eukaryota > Viridiplantae > Streptophyta > Magnoliopsida > Asparagales > Iridaceae > Iris > Iris pallida. Next base: position 3,385,173 of record JANAVB010012998.1, on the reverse strand, counting down.
GCCATTGGATGGGAGGCACTGTGCAGGATGAAAGATGAAGGGGGAGTAGGATTGCGATCTTTGCGAGCTCTTCGGGACATTGTTGATCTGAAAGTGACGTGAAAGCTCATCAACACAAACTCACTATGGACCGAGTGGTTGAAGAGCAGATACTTCTCGACGTCGAACTTCTGGGAGACTCGGGTGAACAATAATGCATCGGTTGTATGTAAGCGGGTTCTGTAATATAGAGGGAAGATGAAAGGGTTGATCGCAAGGGTTTTCAAAGATGGCAGCACGACAGAGCTGTGGCATGACCCTTGGATCAGCCACCGGAGTCTGGCAGACTGGCACAGGTGGAGCCCAGCTAGGCGACCACAACACATCGACTGGGTTAGTGCTATCATCCATGAGGGCGAGTGGAAGCCGAAGCTCTACGGTGAGGCCCGGTTCCTCATTGAAGAGATAAAGGCATGTCGGAACGAATCTAACATGGATCGGGATGGGTAGATTTGGATGGCTAATGGCGGCAGCAAGTTCAGCCACAGGGTCGTTTATGAAAGTTGTCGGCCCTCATCGCCTAAGTAGAAATTTACAGAGTTAGCATGGACGAAAGGCGTGGCGAAGAAAATGCAGCTACGCATATACAAACTATACATGGGCCGCCTACTGGCACAAGGTAGACTTTGCTGGTTCGGAGTTGGCGTTGGGGATGGAGGTTGTGTTCTCTACGGTAACTCACAACAGTCCATGGTCCATCTATTCTTTACTTATGACATGGCGTGGGAGATTTGGAACGTGCAACGGAACGTACTGCAGTTACATACAGAAAACGCCAGAGATTAGAACATAGCGGTGGAGGGGATGTTAAAGAGCCGAGGGAGAGGTAAAGAATGGTTTAATGAAGCTCGGATCAGGTTTGCGGCGGCAGTTTGACACGTTTGGATGGAAAGAAACTGACGTATTTTTGAGAACCATACTACACAAGCTAGAGGAGTCATTCATAATATTGAATACGATGTAAGAGTTATGAAACGACCGACCAACGATCAGGGTTTGTAAAGTTGTATTTGTTCCACTACTAAATAATAATTACCAAGTTTCTATATATATATATATATATATATATATATATATATATATATTCATTAGGGTTTTGGTCTCCAAGTCATACGGCCACCAAAGAGAGGGTTTTCGCGATTCTCTTCTGTATTCCCATCAACAGAGAGAGGAACAAAGATTTCATCTTTGTTATGAAGGTTCGTAGCGGGTTGTAAGATCGTACTCCCAAAAGAGACGTCTGTATCAAAATCCATTAAGCCAATCAATGGATTCAGGTACGCTTCTGCATTTATTTTTGTTCTTCATCTCATTAATTAACGGACAATAATATCTAACATACAAAAATTTAATTAATTAGCCAAAATTCTCACAATGCTCATGGCAAAAAAAAATAGGGTCCCCTAAAAATAGCCACAAATCTTGTCTCTGTCGCCTCCCATGCCTCTCTATAGCGAATTTTTTTCTATGTGCTGAGGACCAATGTTTTAAAAACCGGACCGATGATCGAACCAAATTTTTTTGGTATAGGTCGGACCGGGGTTCAACCGGGGTTCAATGGAGTTCAATAGACTTGGTTTGGTTTGGTTCAAATAGGTAAAATATCAATATTTACTTCTTGATTTAGTTTGGTTTGGTTATAAGTATGTTAGTTCGGTTTAATTTTACAACTATAAGGTCGATTAAAACCAAATAAAGAATCAAATGGTCCAAATTTCACATGATAATTTATTTTTAAATTTTTTACAATGAAAAAATAACCAAAATTGGCCGTTTCAATTGTGAACCGGTTCGGCCGGTTCACCGGTTGAACCCAATTTCGATAAAAAACCGACGGTTCTTTAAAAGACCCGATTTTAGTTGAACCAGACCGATTTTTTGGCTTTAACCCGTTGGACCTGGTCCAACTGCCTGTCCGGTCCGGTTTTTACGACATTGTTGAGGACGAAAGGTGTTTGGTGAGTCTCCGTAAGGCCAGCTCTGCATAGAAGGGTTTGTGACGAGAAGATTTAGATGTTGACGATGATGATGATGATGATGATAATGATAATGATAACGAAAAATTTACTGTACCGATAGTAAATTATATAAAATTATGCAAAACGATAGAAGTCTGAAAATTTTTAGGAAACAATACAATCCGACAAACCGAGTGTCGAAAATTAGACAATGTCCAATATTTGACACTCCATTTGTCAGAAATTGAGATGGACGTTGGTGTTGGGTTGGGTTAGTTCAATGGGGGTGGTGGGTGGGTTGATAATTGATTTTATTTTTCTTTTGAGTTGGCTCAGTTTTTTTGGTTTTAGGTTTTAGTTGAATGTGATGTTGGTTTTATATTTGAGTTGGTTTGGTTTTTTTTTCTATTTGGTTTATTTTTGGTTTGTCAGATTGAGGTTTTAACCAGGTGTAAGATTCTCCAACGTTACAATTCTAACGTTACAATTACAACGGCTATATTAAGCCACAATGATATGTATAAGTATCTAACCAAGCAACGTCTTCTCTAAAAAAAATTCATTTCCTTCAAAATCTCTCTCATTCAGTAAGAAGCTCTCTAGTTCGTTGAAAGCTGCAGCTCCTCTCGTCCTACCTCCATTTGGAAGTTCATCTTGTTGTCAGCAAGGATCAAAATCTAACAATATTATGCTCGCTTGGAGGTGTACTAAATGGGTTAGAGTATGAAGGAGGTTTAACCCAAGTTCTTATAGTTGATCGAAATATTTCGTTTCTTAGTTTACATAATCTAATTATTGATCAATATTCTATCGATTACGAATTTATATTAGTACATATTTCCGTATCTAATTGTATAAATGTAGATAGTGAAGAAGCATAGAAATTTATTCTTCAAGTGAATGCACAATCACCGTATATTAATATCTATGTCACTCCGCCACCATCAAGAAATAATAATGTAAGTAATATACCTGCTTGTAATGTAACTTTTAACGTTGGTCCTAGTTCTTCTCATCAAGTTATTCCATTTACTGAAGAAGAACATATAGTAGATGATGGTAATAACGATGATAAAAATAGTGATGATCTAACTAAAAATTTAGATGATGAATTTGATGATTCTGTTGATAGCCTTAGCACTCCTGAATTATTTATTGGAAAATAATTTGAGAATCGATCTAAATTTAGAAGTTTTATTAGTGATATAGAAATTAGACGTAATTTTACTTCTTCAGCCACTTTAAATAATGCTACTGGGATTATATATAAATATAATAGTTCAAATTGTCATTGGAGGGTATACGCTAAAGCCATAGGTGGAGGCGAAAGATTTTCTATTACTACGCTAGAAAATATACATTCTTGTTTAGGTGGACTTACAACTGGTTGTCATCCATTAGCTACCACTGTATGGGTTAAAAATTAGATTATTGATAAAATTCGAGATAATCAGTCGTAAAGTCCATCTTATGTTATAAAAGATATATTTAGGGAACATCGAATACATATTAAATACTGTAAGGCTTGGAAAGCTAGAGAACTTGCTCTATCCAAAATAAATGGTAGTTATATTGATGCATATAGTAGTCTCGAAGAGTATGGTCTTAGAATTATTGAGACAAATCCAGGTAGCCAATATTTTATGAAGATGACAGAAAATAATAGGTTTGAAAGAATTTTTATTTGTTTCAAAGCATGCATTGATGGATTTCTAAGAGGATGTTTACCTGTGATTAGTATTGATGCTACTTTTCTCTCCTTTAAATATAGAAGAATTTTATTTATTGTTTGTGCTCATGATCCTAACTATCAACGATATCCAATTGCATATGCTGTTGCTGAGAGTGAAAACACTGATTCTTGGACTTAGTTTTTAAACGGTTTTAGAATATCTTTTGAAAGATTTTTTGATGCCTGGAATACAATTTATTTTATATCGGATAAACAAAAAGGATTGATAAATGCCATGCGTGCTATTTTTCAAGAATTGCCTCATTTTTTTGTATTCAACATTTTAAAGAAAATTTGAAATCGGTATGTAGATCAAAGCATTTTTAACGTAGCTTGGATTATCTAGCAAGATGTTATAATGAAATAGATGCAAATAATTGCTTGGAGATAATTAAAGCTGAAAATGTAGATGTTTACAATTGGCTTGTTGGAGTAAATGATGAAAATCGTGTTTTCTCACACTGGATTACAGCATATTCTCCTTGTCCAAGACTAGATATTAGCATGTCAAATCTTGCTGAATGTTTCAATAAATGGATTAAAAATCTTCGTGATAAACTAATAACAACACTATTTGATGGTATTCGAGCCAAGATTATAACACTTCAAGACAAGAACAGACAACAAGCTGAAAATCTTGAAACAAATTTTTGTCCGAAGATGTTAAAAATGATGGCTCGAATCACAAAAGAAAACCATCAACTGGAAATGTTACGTATAGTGGCTCATTTGTTTGAGATATTAGAACGTAAAACCAATAAAACATATATTATTCGTTTAAATGAAAACTATTGTTCATGTTTAAAGTGGTATCATACTTTTCTTCTATGTATACCTGCATGTTAAGCTTGTAATTGCTGCAATATTAGGATTGAGCATTATTATCCAGCTATATTTTCAAAGGAAGCATTAAGACGTGTCTATGAGCCGCACTTGGAGCCAATTCTAGTCCCTTACAACATTCAAAGTGCATTGGTTAGAGGCGACATTGGAGTACCAGATGTACGACGCAAAGCCGGAAGACCAAAGAAGAACCATATTATGGCGAAGGATCAATCTTCAAGAGATCTTCGATGCAGTAATTGTAATGGTTTTAGACATAATAAAAGGAGTTGTACAAATCAAACATGAGAATGAATAGGACACATCATGTGAAGTAACTGTAATAGTTTGTCAAAGAAAGGTGACTTTTATATAAATGAAAATAAAACATCATACAAGTACAAAATTTACATCTATCTTCCTTGTCTGTCTAATTCCCAATAGTCTGGAAGATGAACTTCTCTAAGATTGAGTCGGGCTCTCCTCCGTATCATATTCTCCTGGGACGCATCACCACCTTTGTCTTGCGTGGGTGCTGGTGCTGATGGAGTCGTTAGTATCTGTGTATAATAATTTCCATCCAAACTATAGCTTTGAAACCAATCTGACACTCCGGGCCACTGCGAAGTCCCCTGAAAAGTCTTCTGGCCGGCCACTGGGAAGAACCCTGGCCAGCCCACTGGGAAGAACCTTGGTCAGGCCACTGGAAAGTCCCCAGGACCTCGCCAGCTTGCTGAGGCGGGATCTCGTCAGCTTGCTGAGGCAGACTATCGGGAAACGGTTGGGTGACATGGTGCCTAACCTTGCGGGGAAGTGGTTGACGTTGGATAATAAAGCCTATAGGATAATCTTACGGAAGATGTAGCGGAGGGTTTGGAGGCTCCGGATCCGCTTTCACCCAAGCCACAAAGTTTCTTACTGTCGTTTTCAATACTTCGGGATCTGGGTTGTCACATGCTTGCTCCAAAGCTGTAACCTAAAATAATAACACATTATTTACGTAAGTTCTTATGTAAGCTAAAACATTGATTTACAATAAAAAATTACTTACATCAGTTCTTATTATATGTTCATAAAATCCACGCAGACTAGAATCATCTATAGCTCTGTGCTCGAATCGAGGCTCCTGATATATATGTAGCGTCTGTTGCTCAGAATTGGATATTTCCACCAAGATATATATGCAATATTCCCGTATACTGTACCGTTGGAACAAATATGAGCATATATGAAACAATATAAAAAATAACTTACAGTCCTCTATAGTAGCTATGTTCTGAGACAAATGTGAGATGTTGTGTGTCTCTAGTCTGTAATTCCAAGCAGAAATTAATTTGCGGGCTCTTGCGGTTGTATTTTCTCTACCACGATTGTAGTAAAACGGGTCTTCGGGTATATGTTGTTTCATACCGAATTGTCGCATAACTCGATTAGCTGGATTATACGTTATGTCTCCATGATATATTATGTAAAACCTATGGAGACTTAATTCATATGCCGTTCATTCTATCTCAGAAGGATAAGAATTTATATAGTAATGCACCATTTGAACTTATTTTTGGACAAATAATTATAAGGTCATAAAACAGAATAAACTAAATAGATGTAGAATGATTAATTTTATTTACCTCTGAAATCTTTAGTGAATCAAATTGATCCCGATATATCGGGGCAACCGAGTAAACACAGAGTGCGAGATCACCGCATCAGTAGTCCACCGTAAAGCTATCGGAAATACATGTGTGTCGCTACTGATACGAGAAAGTGGCCTAGCGATAAAAAAATGCTCGTAGGACCAAACCTAAAAAATATATGGTATAAGTGTGAAAAATTTAAATGTATACCAAATTCAAACAATTTTCGTACCTGGATCAATGTAACGCATCCATTTAATTTTTTATCAATTTGCCCTTTGACTGGAACTGCACAAAATTTGGCATAGCACTGTATAGATATGCCAGCATTGACGCTCCCCAAGCATGATTCGTCGGTTCCGTCAAATCATTCAGAAATAGCAGAAACCGTAAATTTACCATATCCGATGCATCGGAAAACAAAACTGCATTAATAAGGCCTAGTAAATAGGCTCTGGTGCATGCAATGACCTGAAAAAATATGAAAAAAATATTTGCTAAACTAAATTGATATATAATTTATGTGCATAAATATTAACTATTAATTTAATACTTACCCGTTCCTCATCAACTGAGATTTCTTCGTCACCAATACGATCTATGTGCATAAAATTCTTACGGAGCCATGTATACGACACTAGGCCTTTGCCTTTCAATCTTGGTGCCTCCCAACCTAGGTACTCCATGATCGCTATCTTAGCGAAAAATAACTCATCAAATATTGTAGGTTTACGATAGGTAGACCTAAAATATTTGCAACATCTTTAAGCACAATAGTCACTTCTCCGAAAGGTAGTTGGAACGTATTTCGTCCGGGCCACCAGCGCTCTACTAGACTGAGAATCAAGTCTTTATCGTGATGTAGAAAACGTATTTGATCAAGGTACTGAAAATCAAATACGTGCAATAAAGCTTCTTGGTCACTAGTCAACTTCCAAAAACCAAGTTGGCCCTCATAGCGCCATGTATTGTGTTCTCGACACCGCACTTCCCATTTATAATCACATAGCTATATATAAAACATACAAACTATGTTATTACTAAACATATAAAATGTAAAATTTATTGACTAATATAATTAAAATTTAATATACCTCTCCAGAAAATAGCAGACTACATATGTGCGACTCGCGTTGCTGCTTAATCAATTCTGTAGTTGGTCCCCCTGGTATACAACCATCGTTTTGACTAGCTGTTTGCTATTAAAATCTTTTTATTGCAATTTCAATTACAAACAGAACAGTGTTACAATGTAGGACTTAGATGTAGTCCTAGGAGAACACTTTTGTTTATTTGGGTCCTTGTGTCGATGGAGCGAGTGGTAATGCGTTGACTCTGTTGACGATCTGACAAGGATTCTCGGTTCTCTGAAGGTCTGAGTTGCTCTGGGTGCTGGAGTTTGCAGATGGAAAGAAGACTTTGAGTGTCTCTTACGATCTTGGTGGATGATAACTCTGATGCCTTTTTCTGTCTGTGTACGTAAGTATATTACGTGGTCCGTAAGAAGGAGATGATCCCTCTATTTATAGTTTGCAGGCTGGCTGCTCATGCGTGCATATGTAGGATGCACCTATACATGGGGACACCACGTGGTAGAAGCTACGGGAGGCGCATGGACGATGCACCATCATTTGTGGGTTGAATCCTTCATGCTGTATTTGTGAGCTGATACGTAGCAGGGGAGAGGATCTTTCAGTTGCTGAGATCTTGGATGATTAGCACCCCTTCATAGGCTGAATTGAGTCAAAGGACACGTGTCGTAGGTCCATGGCTCAAAGATCTTGGTTTTGGTATTCTGGTAGGATGCGCCTGGGATTGGGCGCATGAGAAGACTTTGGCTCACAACCTTTAGGAGTCATGAACCGGTCTGGGCGCACGGCTTTTGAGGCGCATGCAGGTCTTCAGGCGCATGGCCGCTGAGGCGCATGGGAGTGGTTGGTCGGCCACGTGGGTCTTAACCATCGAAGGAAAGTAATGATGATGTTGATGTCAGCGATACTTCGTCTTCTGAAAAAGCTGCTAACTGTCCAGTCCTCGGGGGACGTGCTGCCAACTCTGTCACTTGAGCATTAATTAATTGATGGATGATGAGCCGAAATGGGCGCATGGGTCCATGTTTGATTTAGGACGCATGGATCTGTGCTTTGTTGGGCGCATCCATACGGGGGGCATTTTGGAACCGACGGGCGCGTCTGTACGATGCACGGTGTCTGACCGGCGCATCCATTTGCATGACGTGCCTTTATTGGTCCGATTTTTGTGTTTTTTAAGTGCTTTAAATAGCCATTTTGACTTGGCCGAATTCGAAGCGCCAGGTTCATCACCATAAATGCAAATTCATTGTATGGGATTCGGAGAGCCCGCCACTTGGCGCATGGGTTTGATTTGTCCGACCTATAAATAGTGGCAAGAAGAGAGTTTGCTTCTCATTCTCTCATGTCTTCCCGAATGAACTTGTTTGCTCGAGCACATTCTGTTGACGAGATGCTTCCGAGGGTGAAGATGCGAAGAAATGTATTCATTCATGCACTCGTGAAGGTGACTGTTACATCCAAAAGTCGGAGTCGAGGGCTTCTGAGGCAGGCAGAAGGTGCCTTTTGCATCCAAAGATCAGGATGCTTGAGTTCTGTCTTCATTATGCTAGAAGAGCCGCAGATCAGAATTGTGGTGCCCCCGGCTTTGGAGAGCTCTTTCTCCTGCCAGAGTGGGTGTTGCCCATTCTGGTTCTGTTGAAAGCTGCTCCTTTAGCCGCGGGTCGATTGTGGTGCTCTCCTATTCCTTGGGCTTTAGAGAGCTCCTCCTCCAGCTAGGGTGGGGTTGATCGCCCACCCTTGTTCTGCTCAATAAATGCTTCATTAGTCGAAGCACTTGATCGGGTCGAAGTAAGGTGCATATGCTGAGACTTCATGATGCGCATAACTGAGACGCTGAAGAAATACGCCTGACTGAGATGCTGAAGTGATGCGCCCAGCTGAGATGCTGAAGTGATGCGCCTGACTGATGATGTGTCTGGTGGGAGGCGTATGGCCGTTTGCTGCACCTGGCTGTAGTCTTAGGATCTTTCTTTTTGTAGAAGTTCTCCTATGTATAGCCTTTTAGACATGTAATAGAATTTTATATGAAATAAAAATCTTCTTTTGCTATCAATACTTTTGCTATCTTGCTGTGCCATGTACTTTGTTTGAGTTTCCTGGAGCATGTTCTGTGTAGTATTTGAGCGCATAGAAATTCTGGCACATATGTTCGTCCTGAAATTCCATGCTTCTACAAGACCCCCTTCAAAGTTTTCAAAACTTTTTGTCAAGTTTTAGAATACTTTGAATAAGAAGCATGGTGGTGTCTTCAACGGGGTGCATGACTGTTCGAGCGCATGATTACTCCGTGCATCAATGATGGGGTGCATGCCCTTCTCAGTTAATACAAATGATAACGCTTCGAAGTAATCAAAAAAGATTAATGATAATTTTTTTGGATTATTTACAGTTATCATTTCGTAGAACCCCAAACGGTGGCTGACGTCACTCCTCATCGGTTTCCATGTATTCCTAAGCCTATAAATAGGCGTCTGATGGAGAGAGAGTTCTTCTTCTCTTTTTCTTTCTTCTTTAGAGTTCTTCTTTCGAAAAACCCTAACTTTTTTTTTCTTTCACGAGATGGCCCCCAAAACTCCTCGCGGTGGTGCTGGCAAAGGAAAGGAGCCTGCGGAGTTCATCGAAGAGGACATTCCCGTCGCCATTGAGACTCCGGCCGATGTTTGGCCTACGGTGACGGGTGGTTGTGATCTCCCAACTTTTTAGATGAGTCTGGAGCACATAGATGAGTTGTATCATGTTGTTGTGCCCTAACTCTTTGTCGCTGACGCGCATGGACTTCTGTCCTGATGATGTGCTGAGGCTATTCCGTCGACGCGCATGGGTTTAGGCCCTGATTATGCGCCAAGGTTTTACTGCTGACGCGCATGGGTTTACACCCTGATGATGCGTCGAAGCTTCAATACTGACGTGTATGGGTTTAAACCTTGATGATGCGTCGAAGCTTCATGGCTGATGCGCATGGGTTTAGACCCTGATGATGCGCCAAAGCTTCACTGCTGACGTGCATGGGTTTAGACCCTGATGATGTGCTGAAGCTTCATTGCTGACGCACATGGGTTTAGATCCTGATGCTGCGCTAGGCTGCTTGACACACCCGATACTTTGTCTTCTTAAAGTCTCTATGTTGCCTAACTTTTGTCTTTGTTGTGTCAGTGTCGATGACTATCCCTTTGCTGAATAAAGTCCTTCTAGATGCTTCTCTTTGCCAAATGGAGGTTGATTTCGACGAGAAGGTTATTAACCCTGTGAAGACTGCTATCCTACTGAATCAACCTTCCGAGAGAATATTGCAAATTCGGGATCAGTCGCCTATTTTTCTCCAGAGTATGATGGAGAGCGGCAAACTGAAATCCGCTGAGTCCGAGGATGCAACTTTCATGAAACCTGTCTTTCTGTTTGGTGACCGCTTGACCTCCACCGAGGCGAAGGTACTGAAGATCAAGGAAGACTGGTTATTCTCTGCGAAGGGCATGGTTCTGTTCATGCGGCAACTTGAACCTCAATTGCCGCTGACGGCCTTCTACCGTTTGGCTTCCAAGAGAAGGATGCCATGGGAACTTACTCCTTCTCAAGGAGGGTCAGTGGGGGGTACCCTTTCGATAGATATTACTTCGAATCAAAGGGATACCTTGGCCGCCTCGCGAGCCAGAACCTCATTCAGTTGCCGAACTTTGCGCCCTGGGAGCCTTTAAAGTGATGTCCCTAATGACACCTTTGCCTTTAGTGCTTTGACCTTTGCAAATCGAATGCTAACATCGAAGGTTATGTATCCGAAAGGTGGTTTTAGGGTTAAAGGTTGGTGTCACCACGTGCCAAAGTGGGACGAGCTGACCTTTTGGGTTTTGTCGAAGTTCAAGGCTGAGCTTAAAGTGATTGGGCTGACTGCCGCTATCCGTACCACACAGGCAGATGTGGACCTCAACAAGCATATGTTCCTTGCACTCCTGGAAATGTTCAATACCTAGACTGGCACTTTCTTTACTCCGGTGGGGGAGTTGGGATTGTCTCTCCATGAGATGTACGAGGTGTCCAAGCTTCCCTGGGGCTCGAAACCGTATGAGGAATATTTCCCAATAAATGAAGAGATCCTTGTTTTGGAAGAGAAGGACCCGGAGATGATGGCTATTTTTAAGGAGGTGGCGGGCCATCATTATCTGATGTAATGGAAGGACAAAGGCAAGTCACATCCTTATGTGACTACTTGGAGGTATTATGTCTTCATGCAGGACTTGGCAGATTATTCGAAGATTTGGTTTACGATTCCGCGGGAGCTGAAACCCGCGGAAGTAACCTCTGAAATGAGCCGACTAGGCGAGAAGGCCCCCCGTTCAAATAAGAGTGGCGAGAATGTATACAGCTGTTTCTGGCATTGCGTGCACAGAATGTCATCCAAGGCAGTGTTGACTGCATACTTGATGATATAGCTCCGGGACTGTGTGTTCTCGGGCGGATCTGGCTCTGTGGAGGGGGTGACCCGGAACCTTATTTTACCAGCAGTGAAACTAGTTTTTGGTCACCCTTTGGCTCTCCTTCCCGCGATGGTGTGTAACCTGCTGCGGGGTTTGAGAGATTTTGCTGACGATGTGGCCCATGAGAGGGGTAGAAAAGACAACTTTTCCCGAGTTGAGCTACCATTCCATTATCTGATGGGATGGTTAATTCTGCATCACCCGAACATGATGAGTCCGGGTCCTGATGACGATCATATTGAAGGTGACGCCTTTATCCGCCGCTTCTATAAGAGGAAGTGGCCGCACACCGGCGTCCCCGTCTGTAGGAGAGTCTTATCTTCAGGGGTGGAAGATCGTCAAGGTCAGTCCCATCTTCAAAGCTTTCGAGGCTGACCAAGATTTGGAAGACTCCGGTAAGGATGCGATCACTCTGCCGAAATGGGGGTTTCGTTGGTTGTAGAGTATTCGGCCTTCCCACTGGGTCTACCGCAACCAGAATAAGTGTTATCTGGAGCCGTATTTGCCGAGCCGGATTGCTCGCCAGTTTGGTTACACCCAGCTAGTATTACGAAACCCCAGTAACAGTCTGGGGTTTGCTGGAAGTTTACTGGATGGAGCCCGGGGTTGGCAATATTATAATTCCGGGTGCACCGGGGTTCGTTTCAATACAACAGTTCACAACCTTCGGTCACAGATCCTGTACTCGGCTGTTAAGCTGTATTGCGCCATGAATATTGTGCCTCCTGAATATGACAGGGAGACTAGTTTCATCGTTGGAACTCAGCTAGAGGCTACGAAAAATATGTTGGCGACGGCCCGGTCATATCGTCCACCAGAGTTGGCGGGATATCGGGCTGCCGCTGTAGTGTCAACGGGAGGCACTCGGGAAGATCCCCCAGTTGGGAAGAGGCGGGCTGGCGCAGAAGCTGGTTCATCTGCACCAAAAAGGCCTAAAAAAGAGACGACTCCAAAGGTGGGAGCCATGGGAGTGCCGCCTGTAATGCCAATGGAATCAGTTCCTGCTGAGGTAAAGACATCCCCCATAGTCTGGCTCATTCTGTCATTTTTGTGACATATGCTTTCTTTTTGTAGGAACCGTTGGAAAGGAGACCCCGAACTCCAAAATCGGGTGCTAGCAGACCAAAAGAGGTGGCGGGCTCATCTGAAGAGCGTATTCCGCCGATTGTGATGTCTCCCATGGAGGAGAATCCGGACGATGTCGTTCCTGCAGAGATTTTAGTATCTCCAGATTATGTTGGAAGGGAAGCTGAGAATGCTTCAATTCTCGGGAGGGTGCAAGCCGCCATGGGGGCCTCTGACATTGAGGATCCAGCAGATACGGGGCTTCCAGATGAGGAAGTGGAGTGGAGTTTGTCCTCTTCAGATGACGTTCCTCCAGAGATGAGTGAGCCTGTTGCAGGAGTAAAAGACATGGTTGAAACAGAGGAGAGGGCTGATTCTCCTCCTTGTCAAGATGAGGGAAGGTCGGCTGCAGCGTTGCCGAGCCCTACCCCAGACTCAGCAGCGGAGACTGAGGTAGCTGCCGACCGAGAGGTAGCGGCAGATTCTATCCCCACGGAGGGATTCGATGAGGAAGATGAGACTTGTCCACCGAACATGACTCCAGTGGAGCCGAATCAGGAAACAAGTGCTGATCTTGCTGCTTTGCCGGAGGGGGAAGGTCCCGTGCGGCCTGCTGATAGTGTGTTGGATACGGAGGAGATAGCCCCTGACATCGGTGGTCCCTCCGAGCTTGAGAAGGGCAAGGGTCTGCTGGAACCCCCTGTTGTTTCTTTTACTTGGGGTACGATATCGATGCCCCTCTCGGCTCCTTCCGCTCTCTTGGCTCCTCAGGCTAGTGGCAAAGTTCAAGCACCTGTTGAGGGAGAGTCCATTGATGCCGAGGTTTCAGCATCGCAGATTGAAGTCGGTGGGTCTTCTTCAGGCCCATCGTCTATCACAGTACCTCCTGCAACTCCTGCCATGACGCCTCAAGTGCTGGTTGATGCAGATGAGTACGTTCAGTTTGTTGTTGAGTCAGTGTACAAGATATTGCAGAAGGGCGTGTCAACGGTGCTGAATGCAAATAGGAGTTTTGCGACGACGAAAGCCATGGCGCTCTCTTCCATTGGTTTGATTCGTTTGCACCGTGGCCACGATTACATAGCTGTAATTCTGGAGGAGTCGGTGATTGAGCTCGACCAGCGTCTTTCTGAACTGCAGAGTATCCAGCGGAATGACTTTTCCGCTCTGATAGAAGTAGAACAGAAGAAGTTGAAAGCTGAGGTTGAGTCATCATATCAGGCAACGATGGCCATCTGGGACGGCGAGGTGGCAGCTGCTGAGGCTGCAATAGAGAGACTGTCTCAATCCACACAGGAGCAGCTGGAGCTACAGGCCTCATTGGAGGCAATTATAGCGGCGGTTACTGCCAGGATTCGCCTCTTAGAAGACCAGAGGTCCCAACTTATGTTAGAGCTTGAGCGGGTCCATGCTGAGCACATCTCATCCAAGGAGGAAGAGGCAGTTGTTACTCGTCATATTCTTTCTTTGACTCACCAATGGTAGGAGTTGGATGCCAAGCATGAGAAAGATACTGCTCTCGAGGCTGTGGAGATGATGCAGCAGAAGGCTGAACGCCGAGTCCTGGCGGCTGCAGAGACCCGGGCTGCAGACTTGAGGCGTCGAATCGAAGAGTTGTCCGCCAATACCAATGATGCCTAGGGATTTTGTAGTCTTCTCTCTTTTTTGTTATATGCTGGGGATGTAATCCTTTACTTTTTAGATGAAAAATAAAGAATTTTGTGGTGTGTTAATCTTTTATTGTCATGAACCTGTGATTTATGTGGACCTGTTATCTTTTGCACACCTTGGTTGTTAGGTACAGATAATAAGTTTGAGAGAACCGACATGTTTGCTCAGAGGTAATATAGATGTGGCAAATATGGGATTCAAATGTCGAAATCTTCCTACTCAGAGGTGTTATGGACGTGGTAGGAGTGACTCTAGGGAGATACATGGAACTACTCAGAGGTAATGTGGACATGGAAGTTCTGCGATCGATGTACGACAACACAGGGGTTGTCTGTACGGGATGTTTACTCAGAGATAATGTAGACGTGGTAAACATGATGGGTAGCATAGTCTTTCAGAGCGTAAGATTCTGCTTTGTAGGGCATAAAGGAGCAACTCAGAGATAATGTGGACGTGGTTGTCCTTCTATTGGAGATAGAATGCAATGGAACAACTGGGTTCCGAAAGCATAGAATTTTTGTGAAAGAGAGGTGTATGTGAGCTCTGATGATCAGGTCCACTGACTCCCTTGCTAGGTAGAGGTAGAACTACATATCTGAAAGATGTCAAGTGTAGTACTTCTTTAGGAACTTGCCGTTGATGGGCATCATGAACAAGTTTCCGTTTGATCGGACGAGGCGGTAAGCACCGTTTGAGTATAACGTCTCTATGATGAAAGGTCCCTCCCATGTGGGCTCGAACTTTCCCGGTATTTTGTGAGTCAACACTATTGGCCTCCTGACTGTCAGAACCAGGTCGTCTACTTGGAAAGTCCTCTGCTTGACCTTCTTGTTGAAAGCCTGTGATATACGGGCTTGATAGAGTTCGATGCGCTGTTGAGCTAGGAGACATTTTTCGTCAAGTGCCTCCAATTCTTGCAGACGGCAACGTTATTGTCTTCTTCTGTTAGTTGATTTGTGATCGCTACACAGAGTAAGGGTATCTGGATCTCGAGAGGCAGTACCGCTTCGCTCCAGTAGACTGAGAAGAACGGGGTGTTGCCCGTCGGGGTCCGTACCGTTGTACGCTAGGCCGAAAGACGTTCGCCGAGCTTTTCGTCCTAGTCGCATTTGTTAGATGATATGACCTTTTTGAGTAGCTTGATGATAGTCTTGTTAAAAGCCTCGGCCAATCCGTTTGCTGTCGGATTATAGGCGGTTGATGCCACGTTCTGAATACGATTTTTGTCACAGAATCTACTAAAAATATTGCTGATGAACTGAGGACCGTTATCGTGGATAATCCTCCGAGGTACCCCAAAACGGTAGATGATATGATGCTTGATGAAGCTGATCACCCTAGAGCTTTTTACTTCCGCCAGTGGAACTGCTTCTGCCCATTTGGAGAAGTTGTCAGTGATAGCTAGGATGAAGCGGTATCCTCGCGACAAAGGAGGGGTGATAGGTCCCACAATGTCTATGCCCCAAGCTTCAAAGGGCCAGGAGGCGACCGTAGGTTGTAGTGGTTCAGATGGTGTATGGATGAAGTTGGCATGAAGCTGGCAAGCATGGCACTTTTTAGCATAGTCGACGGCGTCAGATGCAATGGTTGGCCAGTAGTAACCCATGCATCACAGTCGATCTTGCAACCTAGGCCCAGGTTGATGAGCCCCATAAGTTCCGTCATGAGCTTCTCGAAGGGCTTCGACTGCTTCTTCGTTGGACAAGCATCGAAGGAGAAGTCCACGTAGGAGCATCGGTACAATATCTTAGTAGCTGTATCATAATAGAATCGAAGGGAATGCCTCCTGACTGAGACGGCTTCTTTCGGGTCTTCTGGAAGAATTCTGTAGACAGCGAAGTCGATGAACGGGAACCTCCGGTCTCGGACATTAACACCAGCACTTGTTGTCATGGCATGGGCCATTTGTGAGCACATATTGTTTTTAGTACAGACCAAGTCTCGACCAACTACCGTGACATAGTGTTGAGTCCCGAGGGGTGCTGCCAATGAGGTTGCGAGGCCAGCCAGAGCGTCAGCCTCCAGGTTTTGTAACCGAGGTACGTATTCTATAAAATACTTGGTAAAGTTTGAAGTAATGTTCAATGCAACTTCATGGTAAGGAACCAGATCTTCATGGCGAACTTTGTATGGCCCTCTGATCTGGTTGACGACGAGTTTTGAGTCGTCATAGTCTTTCAGATGATCCATCCCCAGCTGTCGCGCCAGCTGGAGTCCCATGATGAGAGTGTTGTACTCGGCAACATTTTTGGAGCAAGGCTTCGAAAGAAAGTAACACGCTGGATGACTAGCTGATCGGGGAGACTACGACTACCTCCAATCCGGCGAGAATTTGGCCTTTGGGGCCTGTTTTTGAAGCGCCATCAAAAAACATCCGCCAGACGGAGCTTTCTTCGGTGACGTTTGATTCTTGGACCTCATCCGAGATATCTTCATAGAGTCTGAAGGACTCTGGGATGGGGTGCACGGCTAAAAAGTCAGCCAGAGCTTGACCCTTGACGGCTTTTTATGGGATGAACACAATGTTGTACGGCGTCAACAGGATCGCCCATGTAGCTGGCCGGGAGTTCAATGATCCTGGCTTCGTCATGAGAACCCTGAGGGAATGACTCGGGAGATGACATGAATTGTCTGGCCCGACACATAATGGTGAGTCTTTTGGATGGCGAACAACAAAGCCAAATACTCCTTTTCAACTGGGTTGTATCGGTGTTCGGCCCCGATCAGTGTCCTACTGAGGTAGTAGATAGCTTGCTCGTAGCCTGCATCGCTGTTATGAGCCAGCAAAGTGCCGAGGGAATGATCCATGGCACGGACGTAGAGGAGAAATGGTTTGCCTGCGACGGGTGCCACCAGGACTGGCGGGCTCGTCAAGTAAGCCTTGATATCATCGGAAGCTTTCTGGCATTCCTCTGTCCAGACGTAGGAGACTCCCTTCTTCATGAGCTGGGTAAAGGGTTGACATTTTTTGGAAAGGTTTGCTATAAACCTTCAGATGTATGTAAGATGCCCTTATAGGCCTCGAAGTTCTCGGAGATTCCTTGGAGGGTCCATGTCAAGAATGGCTTTGGTCTTCTCGGGATCGACATAAATGCCTTTCGCCGTGATAATGAAGCCCAAGAACTTTCTGCTAGAAACCCCAAGGAAGGATTTAGCGGGGTTCATCTTGAGTTGATGCGCTCGCATGAGATCGAAGACTGTCTTTAGGTCTTGTAGGTGATCACCTCTAAGACGGCTCTTGACTGCGATGTCATCAACATAGCATTTAATTATCTTGCAAAGATGTTGGCGGAAGATGGTACTCATAGCTCGTTGGTATGTAGCATCAACGTTCTTCAAGCCAAAGGGCATCACCGTGTAGTAGAAAATCCCTTTCGGTGTCCTGAATGACGTGTGCTTTGCGTCATCGGGGAACATTTTGATCTGGTTGTAGCCCGAATACCCGTCCATAAAAGACATGCGTTTGAAGCCGTATGTATTGTCGATCATTACATCGGTGATCGGAAGCGGGAATTCGTCCTTCGGACAAGCAGCTTTGAGATATATGAAGTCGATGCATACCCGTATCTTCCCATTTTTCTTGGTGACAGGGACAACGTTGGCCACCCAGTCCGGGTGTTATTCTTCATGGATAAACCCGTTGGTCAGGAGTTTGTCTACTTCTTGATCGATAGCGCTCATGATTTCAGGACGAAAATGTCGCTGTTGTTGCTTTATAGGCTTGGCATCAGGTAAGATTTTAAACCTATGCATCGCGATTTGGGGATCAAGTCCCGGCATATCTTTGTAGCTCCAGGCAAAGACGTCGATATATTCTTTATCCAGTTGGATTAAAGATTCCCGGTCAAGTCCCTTTAGACTCTTGTTGATGAAGATGGGTTTGGAAGAAGATCCATCCCCAAGGTCGATCTGCTCGACTTCATATTCGGTAGGGGGTTCGCGTAATTCAAAACGAGACTCCCACTGCGCTCTAGGCGTTGAGCCCAAGGTTCTTCCTCGAAGAATTTTGGCGTTTGGTCTTCACCTTCAACTTTTTGAGATTGTGCAGATGCCATGTTGACTAATAGCACCTTCTTGAAGACTGAGCCGATACTGGTATCAGAATCCCAAGTTGATGCTTCGGATGAATGAGAATGTTACACTTCTTCTGCCTCCGAACTCTCTGGAGTTGCCGACGGCGTGACATAGCGCACCCCCTGTCGAGTTCGATGATAGTAGTCCTGCGGCTTTCCTTTAGGTGTTGGTAGCCGGAGAGGAAGACGTCGACCCTTGCCATAGTTCAAACCTTTGTTGCTTTTTAGATCGTAACCCATCTTTTGGATGAGGTACTTTGTCTTGTCCGTGTACCGATAGGCTTGTATTCTGCCGGTATCTGGTTCATGCTCGAGTGGCGGGAGGTCTTGATGATGCTCGACTTTACCGAAGATGATGGATTCTTTATCTCAATTTTGCGATGGGACTACAAAATAGACCCCTTGGGACGGGACTACTCGATTTACATGATTGATGGTCGTTTTTTGTGTTTGCAACGACCGTAGAGCGTTATCTAATGTATACATGGCATTCCAATATGGAAGATTAGAATAATTAAAAGACAGTCTATTATTGATAAAACATGAGATTTTGTCCCGTGAGATTACATTGTCCAGAGAGGGTGCATCTACATCAGCAGATATGTACTCCCCTAGCTCTTCATCTGTGAGTACTGGGGTTGGTTCGTGAGAGTCCACTGCACCTTTGACCTTGGGGTCCGAGAGGGCTATGTGGGCCTTCTCCGGTATCTTGGATGAGACGGATGATTGCGGAGGCTTGCCTTTAAGATGCACCTTCAGAGGTGCCTCAACTGCGCCTTGAGTGATTGGTGTCTTCCCCTGTTGTTTTGCCACAAGGGGAGCCGATGTTTGAGGCAGCTTTCCATTGAGCTGTATCTTCAAGGAAGCTTCAGTAGGTGTTCTACCTAGAGAAGTTGGTACTCTTCCAGGTAGCTTGATAGTCATGGGAGGCAGCATCTGAGGCAGTTTTCCTTTGAGTCGAATTTTCAAAGGAGCGTCGAAAATCATCTCTGGCTCCATGTCCGGCTCTGCTGCCATTTTTGCTTCATCATCAGCATTATTGGCTTTCCTTTCGTCGGACGACTTGTACAGGGTAGAATCAGTGAAGTAGGCTTCGACCCCCTTGAAAGGGTCAATATCTGCGAACTCTGTCCGGATGATGTCGTTGGTGGATACATACTTCATATATTGGTGGAGTGTAGATGGCACCACCATGTACTCATGCAGCCATGGACGACCCAGTAGGAGGTTGTAGTTGACGTCAGCGTTCACGACATAGCAAGTCACCTCGGTTCGGAGGTTACCGATATGACATTTCAGCCGTATTTTACCCAGCGGTTCACTTTTTCTAGCATTGAAATCGCTGATTATAGTATAGGAAGGCGCCAGATGGTACATCGGGATCCCCAGTATTGAGAGCAATATCTTAGGGATGATGCTGAGGGAAGGCCCTGGATCGATCTGAATTCGCTTCACCTTGACGGAACCGACATACCCCGTATAATACAGTGGACTGTTGTGTCGGTTGTGCTTGAGCAGCATGTCTTGTTGGGTGAAGGTTATGTTGGGGATAACTTCATCCACACAATGGCAGTACGCACATGTGGTCGGGGTATCCTCAAGCTGCTTGACCTGACTGATGAAGGACTCAGCATCCTTCAAGGCTTCACAGAGAGCTTCGCGGGTGTCTTTAGAAAGACGAAGAAGCTCAAACAGAGATAGATGAACAGGAGTACTGGCAAGTTGTGCCAGTATGTCGAACTTGTGGGGCTTGGCTATCCCCGAAGCATTCTCCTTTTGCAAAGACTTATCGCAATAGGCCTCTACATGCTTCTGTTTATTGGCTGCTGGAGGCCTGGATGGGCCCTCTTCCTGGGCAGCAGGGACGGTGCAAGGAGGCACCACCTGGACGAAAGCTTCGTCTGGTTGGGCATTCTGATGTGAACGCGTCTGTACAGGAAGTGCCTCTTCCGCAGAGGAAGAGACCATACGACAAGACTTGATCTTCCTGCCCTTGGTTTTGGAGGTAGAGCGTACCCCCGGTTGAGTGACTTCGGAGACGAGGTCAGGGTGAACCCATAAGACCTCTCCTCGAGATATGGTGAGTGGGATGAGTCCACCCATGTTGTCGCGAGTAGGTGGTAGGTTAACCACCTCCGTCGTCGCCTTTGGGACGGGGACGACGCCATCTTGTGTTGTAGTTGGCGACAAGGTGCCAAATTAGAGTGACACCAGATTGGCCGAGACCGTTTTCTCCTCGTAGTCGACGGAGATGATATCCGCATTGATCATGCGCTGGATGTAGTTCTTGAGGACGTAGCAATCCTTAGTTGGACATCCGACAAATCGGTGGTCGTGACAGTACCTCGGATTGTCCACTCTCCCAACCTCGTCAGGACGCTTTGGGTCTGGTAGCTTGATCTTGTCACCCTGCTTCAATATTTCGAAGAGTTGCAAGGTGTCTTCATCGTTGAAAGAATAAACCTCATTTGGCCTTGGTGCAAGTGGAGGCTTCTGAGTAGGTGTTGATGCACCTTTAGAGGCATTGACAGTCAACACCTGTTTTTTCTTCGTCTCTCGTCCAGGGTTGTTGGCTGTAGGCCGTTTTCCCTTGTCCTCAAAGGCAGGGAAACTGACTCCCAGAAGGCGAGCATTGGATGCCTTCTTTTCTGCTGCTTTGACCTCGATGATCAATGAACTCCAGTCGGGAGGAGGAGTGGAGTTGAGCTAGAGTTTGATCGCCGACAGCATATTCATGCTGCAGGAGGAGAGGAGTGCATGTTCTGGCATGCCGGGGGGCAGTCTGAAGCAGGCTTGTCGAAACCGTTCGATGGATGTTCGAACTGTTTCTTTATCTTTCTGACGTATCTCTATGAGAGATGCCATTGTCATGTCCTTCCCTCCATCGTAGAAACGATCGAGAAAGAGACATGTCAAGTCGTCGAAGGTAGATATGGAGTTGTCGGGGAGACTGTAGTACCAGTCGTAAGCCACTCCTTTCAACACCCCGACAAATATGCTGGTGAGTAGCACGTCTTCCTTTAGAAGATGTCCCGTTTGATACTGGAAGTACGTCAGATAGCGGCGTGGAGAGTCCTTCCCATCGTATGGTATCAATGTTTGTGGCTTATACTTGGGAGGATAAACCACTTTGTTCCATTCGAGGGGATATGGTTGTGGAATCCCTATTTTCCGGTGCCCCTCCTGTCTGTTCTCGGACTCGAAGTGCTCACGCAAGTTCCTGATCATCTCAACCACGTCTTCCGTGGAGCTGGGAGTCGGGAAAGGTGGTACAGCCTGGAGTTGAGCATTTGATAGCTCCGACGTCCGAGGTGCTTCACGGTAATCTGCATCCACGGATACCCGTTGAAGGGGTACACTTGATTCTCCATTGGCCCCTGGGTCAGAACCGGTAGAAGGTGCTCTGGCCAAAGCTGACCGTATCTCGAACACTGCTTGAGTCAGTGTTTGCATGGAGGCAGAGAGGGTTTTGAGTCCCCTTTCCAAAGTATCCATGCGCTGGACGAGGTCTGCTGGAGGCACATCTGACTCTGTATCACCCCCAGTCATGTATACGGTCATGACGTAGCTGGAAGTGGATGGATTGGTTGAGGCTTCGCTTTCGGTCTCACTTTCCTATAGAGGATTGCTTCTCCTGGAGCTTCGTCTTGGCTACCCCCAGCTATGTCCTGGGGGGATATCCTCGCCATCGGGATCGGCAAGGACTTGGCTATCCCCAGCTGTGCTCTGGAGGACGTCTTCGTCTTCAGGAGAATGATCAGCAAGGATTTGGCTACCCCAGCTATGCTCTGGAGGATGTCTTCGTCTTCAGAAGGCTGATCAACAAGGGCTTGACTACCCCCAGATTCCTTCAAGATCTTCTTTCTTCCCCGAGTGCCTTCAAACAATCCAGAGGATGGGACAGTTGTCTTGGTTTTCCTCGGTTGGCTCTTGGATGAGGACGAGACCGAGGAGTTTCCAGTCACCTTTCGGATTGACGAGAAGTTAGAGATTACGTTGCAAGAGCAACCTTTAGTTCTGGCTCCTCTTCAATTGAAACCTTCTTCCCGAGGCGACTTTGGAGGGTTGTTGATGATTGCAGCCGCTGGAACACAGACTGCCTTGGTGGTAGGACTGTTGTTTTACAACAACAGTTGATGGTGACTACAGCAAAGGTGTGCCCTGTGAGGGACGTATTATGCTTGTCAGTCGACTCTCCTAATCGACGCTTGTGACTGATCACATTACGCAAATCATTGGAGGAGAGTGCCACCTTCGCACCCCCATCAGGCGCATAGCAAGGCCAAGTTTTGGGGTAGTCAAGTGAGAGTGCCACCTTCACACCCCCATCAGGCGCATGGCAAGGCCAAGCGCCGGGGTGGTCAGGTGAATGTTGCACCCTCTAAACCAACGCAGAAGATGCGCTCAGATCAGTAGTGGGGGTACAAATTTACAGTGACTTGAACCAGCCACAGACGCATATCCTATGTAGGCGCTGGGGTTCAAGACCACAGAGTTTGCCTTGCACGACTTGGTTGCGAACGTAACAGATGCGCCCAAGTGAGGCAAAGACTTTAAAGGTCGGCTTGTTTCTGGCGCAGAAGCATTCGAGTCGACCTTATACAGATTACCATCAGCAGCGCACATGATTGTGAGTGCATGCTTCTGGTTTGTCGCTGGCATAGCACGTTTGAGGCGCATGGGCCGTGTTGCCTTGGACTTTTTCGTACCAGCCCGCTGGGGTGCATAGTACTCAGAATCTAAATTCTTCTCGCCACGATAGTGAGTGATTCTGTCAAAGGCAGAAGCCTTCTGTGGCACATCAGAGTTACTGCGCAGGGTGTTAGATGCGCCCATGCTCCATTGGCACATCTTCCTTGTCTGAGAAGGAGATGGCTAGGAAATGTGGTCAGCATCACATTTTTCCGGAAGATGCGCTGCGTCGGTGGGCGCATCCTGGCTGCTGAGGACGTCAGCTAGAAGGGTGGACTGCATCGGCGCATACCCATCAGTGGTGGTGCCAGGGGCCTCGACCTTGCGCACCCAGACTTGGCGAGTCTTTTTCGGCTTTGGCAGCCGTTTCGAAGGACTTGCGCTGCCTTCAGAGATGAACTCCTCATACGCCTGTTGATTGAGGCGTACGACCAGCGTCTTATGGAAGGAGCCCACCTTCACGTCGTCGGATTGCGATACAACTTTCTCGGTGGAGGAAAAAGAGTTCCCCAGCAGAGTCGCCAGCTTGTTTTTCATTAAAATCTTTTTATTGTAATTTCAATTACAAACAAAACAGTATTACAATATGGGACTTAGATGTAGTCCTAGGAGAACACATTTGTTTATCTGGGTCCCTGTGTCGATGGAGCGAGTGGTAATGCGTTGACTCCGTTGACGATCTTACGACGGTTCTCGGTTCTCTGAAGGTCTGAGTTCCTCTGGGTGCTGGAGTTTGCAGATGGAAAGAAGACGTTGAGTATCTCTTTCGATCTTGGTGGATGATAACTCTGATGCCTTTTTCTGTCTGTGTACGTATGTATATTACGTGGTCCATAAGAAGGAGATGATCCCTCTATTTATAGTTTGCAGGCTGGCTGCTCATGCACGTATATGTAGGATGCGCCTATACGTGGGGATGCCACATGGTTGAAGCTGCGAGAGGCGCATGGATGATGCACCATCATTTGTGGGTTGAATCCTTCATGCTGCATTTGTGAACTGACACGTAGCAAGGGAGAGGATCTTTCAGTTGCTGAGATCTTGGGTGATTAGCACCCTTTCAAGGCTGAATTGAGTCAAAGGACACGTGTCGTAGGTCCATGGCTCAAAGATCTCGATTTTGGTGGACAGTGATCTGGTAGGATGCGCTTGGGATTGGGCACATGAGAAGACCTTGGCTCACAACCTTTAGGAGTCATGAACCGGTCTTTGCACACGGCTTTTGAGGCGCATGCGGGTCTTCAGGCGCATGGCCGCTGAGGCGCATAGAAGTGGTTGGTCGGCCACGTGGGTCGTAACCGTCGGAGGAAAGTAATAATGATGTTGATGTCAGCGACGCTTCGTCTACTGAAAAAGCTGCTAACTATCCAGTCCTCGGGGGACGTACTGCAAACTCTGTCACTTGAGCATTAATTGCTTGATGGGTGACAAGCCAAAATAGGCGTATGGGTCCATGTTTGATTTAGGATGCATGGATCTGTGCTTTGTTGGGAGCATCCATACAGGACGCTTTGGAACCGACGGACGCGTCTGTACGATGCGCGGTGTCTGACCGGCGCATCCTTTTGCATGACGTGCCTTTATTGGTCCGACTTTTGTGTTCTTTAAGTGCTTTAAATAGCCGTTTTGACTTGGCCGAATTCAAAGCGTCAGGTTCATCACCATAAATGCAAATTCATTGCAAGGGATTCGGAGAGTCCGCCACTTGGCGAATGGATTTGATTTGTTCGGCCTATAAATAGTGGCAAAGAGAGTGTTTGCTTCTCGTTCTTTCACGTTTTCCCGAATGAACTTGTTTGCTCGAGCACATTCTGTTGACGAGATGCTCCCGAGGGTGAAGATGCGACGAATTGTCTTTATTCATGCACTCGTGAAGGTGACTGTTACATCCAAAAGTCGGAGTCGAGGGCTTCTGAGGCAGGCTGAAGGTGCATGTTGCATCCAAAGATCGGGATGCTTGAGTCCTGTCTCCGTTATCCTGGAAGAGCCGTAGATCGGAATTGTGGTGCCCCCGGCTTTGGAGAGCTCTTTCTCCCGCCAGAGTGGGTGTTGCCTATTCTGGTTGTGTTGAAAGCTGCTCCTTTAGCCATGGGTCGATTGCGGTGCTCTTCTCTTCCTTGGACTTTGGAGAGCTCTTCCTTCAGCTAGGGTGGGGTTGATCGCCCACCCTTATTCTGCTCAATAAATGCTTCATTAGTCGAAGCACTTGATCGGATCGAAGTAAGGCGCATATGCTGAGACTTCATGATGCGCATAACTGAGACGCTGAAGAGATACGCCTGACTGAGACGCTGAAGTGATGCGCCCAGCTGAGACGCTGAAGTGATGCGCCTGACTGATGATGCGCCTGGTGGGAGGTGCATGGCCGTTTGCTGCGCCTGGCGGTAGTCTTAGGATCTTTCTTTTTGTAGAAGTTCTCCTATGTAAAGTCTTTTAGACATGTAATAGACTTTTATATGAAATAAAAATCTTCTTTTGTTGTCTATACTTTTGCTATCTTGCTGTGCCAAGTACTTCGTTTGAGTTCCCTGGCGCATGTTCTGAGTAGTATTTGAGTGCATAGGAATTTTGGCACATAGGTGCGCCCTGAAATACCATGCTTCTACACTAGCCATCTGTAAAAAGATGGTTGTCAAAACGCATATGTAAGAGTATGATAGATTAGGGTTTCGGTTTATATTATGATAAGGGTTTGGATTATGTTAGGGTTAAGTTCACGGGTTGAGATTAGGGTTAGGGTTAGGAAAAGGGTTTGGATTAGGTTAAGGGTTTAGTTTACGGGTTAGGGTTAGGGTTAGGGTTAGGGTTAGGGTTAGGGGTTAATGTTAGGTTAAAGGTTTAGCTTAGGTTAGGGTTTAGTTACGGGTTAGGGAGAAGGCTAGGGTTGGGGTCTAGATTAGTTGTAGATTAGTCTTAAGGGTTAGGATTTGGGTCTAGATTAGGTGTAGATTAGCCTTATGGGTTAGGATTGGGATGTAGATTAGTCTTAAGGGTTAGGATTGGGGTCTAGATTAGTCTTAAGGGTTATGATTGGGATCTAGATTAGGTTTAGATTTGTCTTAGGTTAGATGTTAGCAATAGGGTTTATATAAAATGCTAAGAGAATCATGATATAAATAATAAACATAATTAAATACTATTAAAAAAATTACTAACCAACAGACTTCTTCTTCTTCTCACTTCTTCTTCTGCCTCCTTCTTACTTCTTCTTCTCCTTCTCCTACTCAATTTTCTTCTACTACTTTCCTTTCCTCAGATCTACTTTACTCTCCTCCTCCTACCACCAAGCCACCCGCATTAAACCATCCACTCTGAACCAAACTCTGAACCAACCCAACACAAAACCAAACCAACCCTATAGCACACGAAATTCCGACATTGGGTGTGTCGAAAAATTGGAGTACGTCAAATTTCTGACACACTGTCTGTCAGAAATTGGATGGTATGTCGGAAATTGGGCGTGCCCAATTTTTCGACACACCTAATGTCGAAATTTATTGTCTCACCTAATTTCCCAAAATTTTATCGGTTTGCGCAATTTTATAGAATTTCATATCGACACAGTAAATTTTTCGTAATGATAATGATGGTGGTGGTTTAGAGTTACTTTGTGCGGAGGTCATTTCCTAGTTTCTATTGAGCTCTTCTGCAGAACTAAGAGGATGACCCATAGCAAAACCTGCAGGCCAAAGCAGTTGGCTCCATGGAAGCTCCATAGAAAAGGATGTTACACCATATATTATTTGGACCCCAAGTCAAATCCCACATTGTCAACATAAATTAAGTTCAACTTGGTTCTCTGTTTCGTTCCAAATCAGTATAAAAAACCAATGTTCTGCAGCAGCTTCTCCTGTCTTTGATTAACTCGTTGATTCACTCCACAACCACAGAGATTGAGCAAACAGCAATAATGGAGACATGGGCAGGCCTAGGCTCGGCACTGGGCACCATAGTTTTCCTCTACTCGCTCCTCGGCAAGTTCTTCCCTTCCCACATAGACGCCTACGTGAGGAGGCACATCCGCAGGCTCTTCCCCGCAGGCTCTTCCCTGCAGTCTACCCCTACGTCCAGATCACCGTCTCCGAGTACAGCGGAGAGCGGAAGAAGCGGAGCAAGGCCTATGCCGCCATCAAATCCTACTTGGCCTTCGTCTGCTCCCAGCACGCCAAAAAGCTCAAGGCCGACTTCAGCAAAGGACAGAACCAACCTCACCCTCAGCATGGACGACCACGAGGAGGTCACCGACGACTTCGAAGGGGTCAAGCTATGATGGTCCTCTCAATCTACCACCCCTCGCTCTGTGCCCAATCCGTGGAGCCCCGCCCTAGATGAACAAAGGTATTCACTTGTCGTATCATTTCAATACATAAAATCCAAGGGTCTACTTGGTAACGATATTTTTACCGATTCTGGAGTATTTTTGAACCGACTGTTTATGAAAATCCATATTTATCAATTTTTTGATGCACTGATTTGGTTGGCCCAAAACCCATGTTATCTCAGGTCTTACAAGTTAACATTCCACAAGAGCCAAAGAGACCTCGTGGTCTCCAGGTATATCGACCATGTCATGGTGGAGGGCAAGGCGGTCACGGTGCGCAACCGCCAGCGGAAGCTCTTCACCAACAACCCCAGCACGCTACAGAAGCAAGGTCAGGAACCACGTCCTGTTCGAGCACCCGGCCAGCTTCGACACGGTTGTGATGGAGCCCGGGAAGAGGAAGGAGAACCTGGACGAACTCGACACGTTCAGGAGGGGGAAGGAGTACTACGCAAACGTCGGCAAGGCCTGGAAGAGGGGCTACCTCCTCTACGGCCCTCCTGGGATGGACAAGTCTACCACAGTCGCCGCGATGGCCAACCACATGGACTACGACATCTATGACCTCGAGTTGACCACCGTGAAGACCAACTCCGATTTGAAGAGGCTGCTGATCGAGACGATGAGCAAGTCGATCATTCTCATCGAGGACATCGATTGCTCGTTGGAGCTCATCGGGAAAAGGAAGCAGATGAGCAAGAAAGACGAAGAAGAGAGCGAGAAGAAGAAGTTGCCGAGGGAAGAGAAGGATGAGAGCAGTAGAGTGACACTGTCAGGGCTTCTCAACTTCATCGACGGGCTTTGGTCGGCCTCCACTGGGGAGAGGCTCGTCGTGTTCACTACCAACCACATAGAGAAGTTGGACCCGGCCCTCATCCGGAGGGGGCGGATGGACAAGCACATCGAGATGTCGTACTGTAGCTTCGAGGCGTTCAAGGTCCCGGCCAAGAATTATCTAGCGATCAGCATGCACTGGACGTTCTAGACGATCCGGGGGCTGATGGAGGAGGTTAACATCACCCCCGCCGACGTTGCGGAGAACCTGATGCCAAAGTCCGTTGACGACCTTGACTACGATGCAGAGACGTGCCTGGAGAGCCTGATACAGGCACTTAACAACGCCAAAGAGGAGGCGTCGAAGGCTGCTAGCGGAGAGGCAATTGCGGGGAAAGAGGAAGAAGGAACCAATGTGGACGAGAGCAACTAGGTCGATTATGATAAATTATTGGATGTGCTGGACACAGTATATCATTTTCATGCCAACCGTTGGATTACCATAGGGATCCCCAGACAATCCAACTGTTGAGAAGGGTCAGATGCACTGCACACAGCTCATACATCCCCGTCAATTACAGTCAGAATTCTTTCTTTCCAAGAAATTTAGTATTTTTGTACAGAATCAAAAATTATTGTATGTGTCAGACTAGTCGTGCAACCGTTAATGCTATGGATGGTATTGGGATAATTTTATCCACAAATCTTCATGTAATCCAATAGATGATATAAAAAGTGCACGTGGTTGCTGAATAATTATATGAATAATGTAGTTGGGTTATGTTGGTGATTATTTGTTAATCAATGAAAACTACTACAAATGTTGTTGCTGCTGCCCCCCATCATTGGGTTCCTTGACATATAGTCCATCTTTGTTTAGTGTTACAAAAAACCAAAAAGAAAGAAGGCTCAATTACAACTTGATACCCTCAACTATTTTAATTTTTCAACTTAATACTATAAATCTTTTTTGGTACAACTTGATACATTATAAAAAAGACAAAAATATCCCAATTTCAAACTTAAACTACCCACAACAGCCCCTCCCCCTCATCCCCGCCCCCTCATGTCCCCTCCTTCACTGCCCCGCCTACGCTTCCCTCACCCTCAGCTGCACCACCGCCCCCCTCTGTAGTGCCCTGATCTCGTTGCGAAGCATGGATCAGGCTAGCGGCCGAATGACTGAGTCAGACGAGATTGGAAAAACTTTACTTGGGATTTTGGATTGAACTCTTTCGAAATGATGCCCAAGATGCAGTGGCGCGTCTTGGAGAAAGAATTCTATATAAGAGTCGCTTGACTCGAGACTGTAGTCCTGCTGGTTTTCGACGTCGCTTTTACTGTTGGTTTTGTGTGCATTTTCGTGATTGTCTTCGATGAATGTTTTTATGGATCTACTTTCACTGTCTATGCATTCATATCAAATCACTGAGAGAAAGAGAAAGAAGTATGCTGACCAGATGTTGGTGCCAATCCAGGTACTAACACAGTAAACCGAGTTTGACGTTACGTAGAAGACCTCTTTCTCTCGACAATTCACCAACAAGTGAGTGGCCTTGATCCTTCGACGATCCATGATCATCACGCCTAACAAATGATGACTTGTTATTGTGTTTGGTGCTTAGTAAAAGATGCCTAGTAAGAATCCAGAAAGATAATGAAATATAAACTATCACATAGTTAGGTTATGTTGCAAATCAAAATGATGCCTTGTGTCGTGCCCCGTCCCGCTCAGTCAATCGGAGGAATTGAAACGCCGGTGGCGTTTGGACTTAGCCATGCAACGACTTGCTCGAAGACCTGCTCGGTCGAGACGACTCCTCGCTCAGGTGGCTGGCTTCGGTGAACTTGCCTCGTATTGGCCTTCGCACTAATAATATGAAAGTTTTCAAATACACAAGTAGGCTTAAAAATAAAAGAGACGAATCCACATAGCTAAGGTAATAATCCCAAGTCGGCTCAATTGAGTTAGAAAATGAACAAGGACCCACGGTCGGCTTAGAATCGTTGCACAATGGCTTTCAAAATGACACTCGGTCCTTCGTTTCGTGGCTTGGAAGAAGAAAAAGTTGGTCTTCGCCACAAAGTCGTGTGTTAGTCTAAGTCATAGGCGTCGCCCACATAAATGCTTGATAAAGCAAGCACGGTCCCATCGTCCAAGGCTTGGCATAGCCTTTGCTCGCCCGACGGGTTAAGTTGCAATACACGACTTGTGGCATAAGTCTAGGCACCCAAATTACTTTGTTTTACGATCGCAAGGCCCATCGTATAAAGTATGACTTGGGTGGTAGTATCGCACAGAACACAAGTTGGCTTAATGCACGATGTTACAGACTTAGTGTTTGAGGCACGAACCATGGTAGATTCAAATTAAGTTTGGAAAAAGGGCTATCAAATAGGCGTTACTGAGTTGAGTAAAATGATAGGGCAACAAGGAAGAATGCTCGTGACCATGGGTCGTCGAGGCAGTCTCAAATGTTAGAAGTCTTGAACTTGGTCTTAAAATGATGGTAACATTGGAAGAAGAAAATGACTGTGTGAGACGTCAGTTCGAGTCGAGTCTTGTATGGTCATGGACAACTTGTCGACAAGGGCGATGGTTCCTCGAACGGCAACCCGGGGCCACAAAACTGACTCGGCCTAGGAGAAAACAGGGTATATTCGTGGAACGATAATAGCACAGGTTAAGCGGAGACTTACAAGGGGACTAGCTACTTGCGTTGAAATGAACCCGATTAACAAAATTATACGTCTAGGATAACTTGTGTTGCTAGTGACCTTTCATATAGATGGGTCGGCACAGTCGGCAATCCGTAGGTGTGCCTTTGGATTGAGTCGAGTTGAATATGTGCATGATCAGCAGACAATATTTGGGGCCTAAGATTTGGCTGCAACGTAGACACCGTGCTTCGGCATGAGATGTGGCATCGAGTCTTAAGTTGTTGCCATAGAGTTACACAAGTTGGATTTGAGTCATTGCGAGTTTAAGTCAGGAATCGCCACAAGGCAAAGTTGGTTAGGTGACACTACCACAAGTCTTGATTTGGTCAGTTGGTGATTAAAGCAGCAAGGGCCGCGAGGCGGCAATATGGTTAAGTCATACTGAGTTACAAGGCACGACATCAATATGGACACACGAATAGGTCTCATGATACGACCACGATGACTGCACAATAAACTTGTTGTACGGTTACATGGAGATTGGGTACTATCGGGTAGTTGCGTCTCTGAGTACGGGTCGAAAGACAAATATGACTTGATAAGTTGACGTTATTAAGGCACGGAATGGTCTAGAGACACAAAATAGGCTGAGAGTCTATGTCCTAAAAATGATCCTAAGGCAAGAGTAGAAAGGCAATCGTAAAGGGATTATGTTGCACAAAGTAAATAAACATGTTGGTTTTGTATGGCTGGGCGAGGAGCTCACACCACCAGTACAGTTGAGTATTGACACCGACACAGTTTTTATATGCAGGAACAGGTAGAAGCTCGTTGGCGCGGAGCTCATTTGGATGCGTCGAATCATGGAGTTCGTTGGCATTTCGAGGCGCACGGTCGTACAGAGTCTGGACTTATACAGGACATAATATATAGACATCGCCTATCTAAAGCTTCCGCTAGCCTACTCAAATTGTATTAAGAGATGAGAGAGAGAAGAGTGACTTGTAATGTGTGAAGAGTGAGCTTGAGTGATTGTAATTTTGGCCTCGTGCCCCTATGCAATCTTTGTTTCAATATTAATAAAAAAGTATTTTGCATGACTTGTGTTTTGCTTTAAATTTTTGCTGCTGTATCAATGTTTTCGCTTGGGACTTCTGTACGACGATCCCGTCGCTTAGCCTATAATCTGCCATTATAGAACCCGTCTTGCGTGAGCGCAATCTAGGCTCATGCAGCATCACGCCTTAGCGAGGATAATCACTCCTGCGGGAGTGGGGCATGACACCTTGCATGCTGTGATGTGAATTATTTATTAGGTGATGCAAAGACCCAAGTATTGGGCGGTAGGTATATCGAACTTCGGTTCAAAATAATGGTAACACAAAATGAATAGTTCAAAAAAATGGGTATGCGAGCCTACGACTTATGTGTGGGAGATGCTATTATCATGCATGTTATGTCTCTTATTAGCTAAGTTGCATTACGTGCATGGTCATGGACAACGTGTGCATAAAGTAGTTCATCGAACGGTAATCCGCGACCACAGACCCGGTTTGTTCTAGGGGAACAAAGATTGATGCCGACGTATTGGCATCAGTATGTGGGACCTTAAGTGGGACTAGTTACCCGTACTGCAAGGGGCACCGTTATACCAGTAAAACAATCAAAGATGGCCTATCGCCAGTGACCTTCATAAAGACAGGTGTCATAGCTAACAATGCCTTATGCAGGCAAGAATAAGTGTTATTCATAAATATACAGGGATGACTATCGACCGTGTATTAGATTCACGAAATTGGTGAACAATATAAATTGCTTATGTTTCTAACATGCTTCTTATGTATCCTATCAAATATAAATTGTTAATGGACCCTAAGGCAAGATAGAAAGATCACAAATCAAAAGTGTACATTCACATAATTTACTACTGTTGATTTATGGTGAGATTGGTTACGGCCGCTCACCAGTACATATATGGTAATGTACTGACCCTCGTCTCCACAAGTGTCGAGAACCTAATGGATAATCTTAGACGATGAAGGCTTACTGCCCGACTCTTTGGAAGCTTCACACTTCCTTGAAGTTTCCACTTGAAGAAAGAAGGTATTTTGCTGAAGGTGGTTATTGTCATATTTTAATAAATGAATATGATATATGGAACACGTTGTATCTAATTTCAATATTTCTACAAGTTGTAGCCAGGTTTGGTATTTCATCTTGGCTGTTTGAGAGCCTTATATTTTCTATGCAAAGTTATCAATAAAGAGCTTATTTCAGATTTCATCTGTGTTCTTCAATTCCTTTGTGAACTTGCTGCAAACTCTATTCAAAATGTCTCTTTTATAAAATGTACACGAGCACGTCTTGTACAAAATGCAATTCCAAACTTGTACGATATCACACCATAACGAGGACGAATGATTTGGTGTGAATCGAAGCGAGGACGAACGATTCTCCGAATCGGAGCATGACACCTTCTCTCTTCGCAGTCGCTGCCGACTGCACGTGCGCTCAAAATCAAAGTATACTTTGCGTCATTCGTCCACGTCTGAGTCTGATACAGGCTCTTAACAAGGCTAAGGAGGAGGCATCGAAGGCTACTAGTGGAGAGGCGATTGCAGAAAAAAAGAAGGAAGGAACCAATGTGGGTGAGAGCAACTAGGTCGATTGTGAGAAATTATTGGATGTGACGGATGCAGTGCATCATTTCCATGACAACCGTTGGATTACCATGGGGATCCCTAGACAATCCAACGGTTGGGGAGGGGTCGGATGCACTGTGTCCGGGCCATACAATAATTGTTCGTCGATCCTAGTTAGAATGCTTCACTTTCGAAAAATTTGTATTTTTGTCCAGAATAAAAAATTATTGTATGGCGAACGCGTCGTGCAACATTTGTATTGGAAGAAGTGTATCCATAAATCTTCGTGTAATCCGGTGGATGACATGAAAAGTGCATGATAAGTTCAAAAAATTTCTTGGTGCTGAATAATTATATGAATACTGTTGGTGACTATTTGTTAATCAATAAGAAGTAGTACAAATGTTTTTGCAGCAGCCCTCCCCCCGTCATCGGGTTCCTCGAAACATAGTTCATCTTTGTTTAGTGTTAAAAAAAACAAAAAAAAGAATGCTTAATTGCAACTTGATATCCTCAATATTTCAGTTTTTGAATTTGATATGTTAAACTTTTTTTGGTAAAACTTAGTACCCTGCAAAAAAAAAATATATTCTAATTTCAAACTAAAACTACCCTCCACAACCCCTCCCCCCTCAACCCCCTCCCCCCCCCACACCTCCGTTGCCCCGCCCCCTCTCTCTTCGCAGTATCGCCGCCAGTTGCGCGCGGGTCACGACCCGCTCCAGAATATTCGGATACGAGTTGGACACGCCCAGCCTACATTGGAAGACTCAACGCAGTAAGCTGTAAACATCTAAGGAAAACTCCAAGAATAACGTGAAAGTAAACATCACAGCATCTAACCGTCCCAGAATGATCACCATAATCCACAAGTCATAATTCAATTTATACATGAAAGTACCAAAGACAAATCCGGTAACAAGAATGAAATACATCTATGAACTCTTAATATACAATATCTAGAAGTAAAACTAAACAAATCTAAACTGATAACTTCTAACTAAGTCATGGCTCCATCCTGCTCAGCTAAGATTCCGGGCTCTGGCCCATAAGGTGGACGATATTCTCATGTACATCTGCAACATATGCAGTCAGGAGCGAAGCAAAGTATAATTCTAGGTAATGAACAAGAACATCACGAGATGAAAAAGAGTACAGGAGAATATAAAATATAAAGTACAGGAAAAGAACATAAAGGTACAGGAATATAAAGTACAGAAAGTATAGAAAATAAAGTACAAGAAGTAAATCCTGAACCTGAAGTACAAGACATGACATGTGCACAATATTTGAAATACAGCTAGCATATGTGACCAGCTGGGGTAAGTACATAAATAAGCACATGAAATAGGTACGGCTTAGGGCCCGTGTGCATGGTGTGAGGCCTAAGATATCAACCTGAATTTCTGATCCTTGGGTTTGGTCACATAGCTAGTGTATTTTCCCTCCCCAACCACTAGTAAGTACAAGAACATAAAAGTACAAGAGAACATGCTATCGTATCACATCGTGTCATCAAGAGAAGTACAAAATATGAATATGAATACACAAGACCATAGAAAGTACTTGTCTTGCTCAGGGTGATCGGAAATATGAAGTAAAGCTAGACATCCACCTAACAGTATGTAAAATTTGGTTAAGCTTCTAAACCACATTGCTAACTAGTTAATGATTATTTCTAACACTAAGCTACATATAGACATAGACTAGTCAAGAGACCTTATCAAAAATAGTCTTAGCAAATTTTGTATCATAATATCATAATGCAACTTATAGTCCTAACTAAGCTTACTCAAATACTAATCCACCAAGTTTTTATCAAAAGGTTTCATGAATACTGCTAACTGCTAGCAGTATCACAATTATGGTTCCAACTTATGCATAATCACTAGGATAGACTTCCACCATCAATTGTTCAATTTAGTCTTAATGTAACAAGCCTTAAACTCATCTCAGGATCCATGTTACTTAATATCAGTTGAACTGAGATTAAACTAGAATTCAATTTAGGCCACTAACATAACTATACTTAAGCCTACTACAAACCATTACCTTCATCATGCTCAACATATCTACCACACTTATTCATAGTCATCCCAGCTAGCAGTAGTTAATTACATGCTCACAACCACTGCCTCCAGCTTAAACTTCATATTAACTAACTTGCTTATTCAGACTTCTACCATACTATCAGAGATATGCATGAAAGTAATCCACATCAATCTAACCCAACCACACTACTCTTACACTACAAGAAAACTTGTCATTCTTCTTTCAATTTATCACATACTTCAACAGAACTAGCCACAAAAGAAATGATGCAAAACCAAATGTGACGAGTACACACCCAACATAGATGTTTGAACATAGCAAAATAAAGGAGTTCCAACTACAAAAACCCCATTTAATCAATCGAACACAACTGAGCCAAAGGAAATTATACATAATAGGGAAAATTTCCAACGGCTAACAAATTTCTAATGTAAAGTCTACCGCATTGCAGTTCAGTTATCAGAGAGAGGATACAGAGAAATAGTTATACAATTTAGATTTCAAATAGGACTCCTGCTGATGGCTTCTAACCCACGCGAACACGGACACATAGATGATCACGAACTGTACTTCGGACATGCTGACACGAACACCTAACCGAATTCAACAAGCTTCTGACACGCACGCACACGAACACAACCTTGCTGAATACTGGACACACTAAGCAATATTAAGTTCTACAAAAAAAAATACTCTACCATGCCATAGTATATGGAATTACCTGAAGGTAAGTGCACGGCTAAAAGAATGACCCGATCTCGGTGTCAGACACAATCGTATGTATCTTCGGATACGAAAAGGCCTGATTCAAGCAATTAATCGAACGGTTGGTGAGCATGGTCTTCAAAGGATCATTGGTGATCTCTCGAGCATAACCAAGTAAAAATTCCCAGAGAACAAAAGAAATCGACAAGAGATATCAAGAATTACTCACAATTGACAGTATAGCGAAATGCTTCCGAAATTCTCGATCGATCAATCGTTCGGAATAAACCTCTATCCTTCGAAGAAGAACGAACTCATCAAGAACCATCAAAAACTGAACTAAAATCAATAAAGAAATCTAGAAGATTTATGTTTACCAATGGTGTTCTCCTCGCAGCTCTACTCATCCGCGAAAAGAACTGATGGCCACTCGAAATGGTCTCAAGCTTCTCAGGACTCACCGTTGGCTGTCCTCCTCACGAAAAAGGTGGTTCGAATCGATCGATTCAGATGGTTTGGCCAAGATAGGGAATCAAAACTTTAACTCTTTCAAGAGCACTTCAAATCCATTCCCCAACACGAACAGACTTAAGATCGACACTTATCAGTTCGTCGTCGTCAGGAGGAAGAACAAGAAGTCGAAGATCCATTCGGTGTTGCTGATCGAAAGAGAGTACTCGTGTAGTGCCCCATCCCTATATTGTGCCCCATTTTCCGTCCAGGGGGTGCACAGAAAAGAACATTATCGCTATTGACTCGGTCGGGACCGATAGGTCGAGATCGATAGAATTGATCGAACGGGGACGGTTGAATTAAGACTCATTCCCCGTTATGGAATGGCTTCTTCGGAACCAAGTCCCATATTCAGCGGGTTGCGTCTTGAGGATAGACTCTACGGCTGACTCGGAAGAGACCTCCCGTTGCTCTACTTTTTATGCCGCAATTGCTTTTTTGGCTTTGGTTTTCTGAATGCGTTTTTGTGAATGTTTTCGATGGTTTTCATGGCTTGTGTTTCGAACTTCGCATTCGTATCAAAGTTTTTCTTGAATAACATAGTGTTCTAATCGGTTGCTTGTGCGATTTCAGGTGATCGCGTAGGCAACGTCTAGCGCGGCCAACCAGATTCTCGCCTCAAGTAAATAATAAGGTGAGTGGCTGACCCTTCTTCCTTCGACCCTCTTCTCTAATACATCATCGATACTAGACATGTGCTATGCTCGATGTAATGTAATGACATGAATGATATTCCGATGAACGGTCACACGACGTCCCACGAACATGAACTATACAAATGCTTGTCATATAACATTATCGTGCTTGCAACTACCGTATCATATAGAACCGTACTAAGGGAAGATGAATCGATTAAATGAATGTCGCAACGATACATAATGATATGCCTTGAAATAATAATTAACTTAGCACGGTCATGGACAACTTGTCGACAAGGGCGTTTGTTTCTTCAGACGGTATCCTGAGGCCATGGGACCGTTTTGGCCTAGGAAGAAACACGAATAGCTATGCCGGATGCATGCCACGGTAGGCAGTGGCTTTTATCGAGGCTCGCTACCTGTGCTGAAGAACCTCTGTCTACCAAGCTATATGTCCAGGATGGCTTGTCGTGCCAGTGTCCTTCACAAATGCACTCTATTATGTTTTATTATTATCGACATGACAGGGAAGAACATGGTAAGTTTATGCTACAACGGTGCACTCTATCGGGGATTAGATCTATCGTCGTTATACGGTTGTTCCTTCAAATATAAGTTTGAATTGAGTAGAATGGCTAGAAATTTCACTAAATATTTGCATGCATGATCACTTAACTTCTTCAACAAATGAGAGCACGGGATTTAAATTGCCACGCACCAGCACAAAGTGTAAAGTGCTGACCCTCTCTCTCAACAGGTACTCGGAACCAGGATAGCGTGCCAAGGAACTGAAGACGACGCTCTTTTTTTTTGAAGCCTTGCTAGTGCGAAGGCTAACTCTGCAACATTTTGAAGACTCATTTTAACGACATCATGCAGCACAAACTCTCACCGATCCCAGGTCTTAGAGAGTCATTTTGTTGTTATGTAAAAGGAGATATAAATGTATGGAATGACTTTCTCATCGATGTCGGTTGTAAGCCCGAGAGGCCTCTTTTGTAATCGAGTCTGTTATCTGACTTATTATCAATGAAAATGCAAGTTTTCTTCTCTATATAATGTGTTCAATTTCACTGCGTACTCTTGTAAATGT
The DNA here is from genome assembly GCA_029216955.1 of Iris pallida. Taxonomy (NCBI): domain Eukaryota; kingdom Viridiplantae; phylum Streptophyta; class Magnoliopsida; order Asparagales; family Iridaceae; genus Iris; species Iris pallida. The sequence goes on along the minus strand of JANAVB010012998.1, from coordinate 3,346,525 downwards.
TGTTGTTTCGGATAACCTTATAAACCGCCTTGTGCAAGCGCAACTTAGGCTTGCACGGCATCACGCCCCGAGGGACGATTATCGATTTTACCAAATCGGGGCATGACATAATGGTATCAGAGCACAACTTTACGTCCTTGGCCTCTAGTGTCGAGGTTTTAGTCTCAGAATCGTTGGTCTCGTGTCAATGAGATATGTCGTTCCATACGAGTGAGCCCGTAATAAGTTTTGTGACTAACGTAGTATGCCTTCAAAAATCCCAGAAGCTACGACGGTGAACGTGGCGGCAAACGAAGAAAGTGCTTCGAGCGGCTCGAGTAGCTCGAGACTCGGACCCTCTAACGATGCCATGGAGTGAATGTTGCGCATGCTGGAAGCACAACAACGACAAACTGAGGAGAGTCAACGCCAGAATGAGTAATATTGACGGCAGACAGAGGTACGCCAGACTCAGTTCGAGGCCCGATTCGATGCACAATTCAAGTTACAGCAGAAGTAGCTCGATACTCTTCAGCAGATCATTCAAATAGTTGTGGCCAATAAAAACAACTCTGCGAAAACCTATGTCGTAACCGAGCCTGCGGCCAGATAAAGTAAAGTCGAACCGGAGGTACCCGAGCCTATGCCTGCAGCACCGAGAAGTTCCAACTTTGACGTGTCAAAATTTACAAAAAGTTACCACACTTTTTTCAACGGCACAGAAGATCCCTCCGTGGCGATCGACTGGTTGGAGGAACTGGAAAATAAGTTCGAGCTTCTGGTGTCGAAGAGTCCAAGAAACTCGCATGCGCTCAACTTCTACTCCGATTAAATACGCACGACTGGTGTACCGTACAAAAGCGAGCGATCAGACGCGACAATAAGACAGCAACAATTTCATGGGCCACCTTCCGAGAGGCATTCGAGATCGAGTACCTCCCCGAAGTCGTTCGACAAGAGAAGAAAAATGAATTTATGTAGTTAAGGCAAGAGAATATGACGGTGCGACAGTATACAACAGAGTTCAACAAGTTAGCCAAATTTACTGGAGAATTCCTGCCCTTCCTGGTGAGTCGTGCTCGACGGTTCGAAGTTGGTCTACGACCATCTATTTACGCCTACGTGTCTGTTTCACAATACAAAATGATGAGTGAGTCTCTCAACCACGTCCTCCGTCTTGAACGCCAATACCCTCCAGGTGCTGCCAGCGCTGCGCATACATACAATCACAAACGTCTTAGCTACACGGGAGGAAACAACCTGACCAAGCGTCCGAACAATGGGCACCAGGGAGGACATCAGGCGCGAAACCAGGGACCTCACTGTACCAAATGCAATTGGAACGGACATCTTGCCGTCGACTGTGAAGTTCAAAATGGCGAGTGTTTCATCTGCAGAAAAAGGGTCACTTTCATGTAGACTGCCCGAACCGTAGAAGAAACAACTTGAACACGCCTCAACATCAACAGCACCGTCCGAGAAATCAAGTTCCGGTGCCTCGAGCACCTCAACCCGTACCGCAAAATGGCCAAGATCGTCGCCCCAATGCCCAGGGCCCCGTCTACGCCATGACTCGAGATGAAGTGCTTACATCAGATACGGTCGTGACAGGTATACTAAATTTCAATAATGTGTCTGCTTGTGTACTAATTGATTCAGGCGCTTCGTATAGTTTTATATCGACGGACTGTGCCGCCGAGCACAAATTTTCGATCATATCATTAGATATCCACCTTAGCATAAGTACACCTTCGGGCACACCAATACTCACTAATTTAGCCTACGCCGACGGGATTATCTGTATCGGCGTTCAAAAGATTGGTCTTGACGTGGTAGTTCTAGAAATGAAAGACTTTGATATTATTCTGGGAAAGGATTGGCTCGGGCCGTACAACGCAACCATAGACTGTGCCAAAAAGACGGTCACCTTTTGCATACCAGGAGTGCCTGAATTATGCTTTTCGTGTGGTGAGGCATCGTCGACCTGCATGCTGATCTCGGTAATTTTTGCTCGGAGGATGCTGCATTCTGGGTACGAAGGCTACTTGGCGTCCATCTAAGACATCCGACAGGATGGTGCAAACGCGGATCAGACCAACGTTGTGGCAGAATTCCCTGATGTGTTCCCAGACGAGCTACCCGACATGCCCTCCGACCGAGAAATCGAATTCAGCATCGATACATTCCTCGATACTCGACCGATTTACAAGGCCCCGTACAGAATGGCCCCCGTCGAGCTAAAGGAACTCAAGGTCCAGTTATAAGAGTTGCTTGACAAAAGGTTTATTCGGCCTAGTGTTTCACTGTGGGGAGCGCCCATGTTGTTCGTGAAGAAAAAGGATGGGTCCATGCGTTTGTGCGTCGATTACCGAGATATAAACAAGGCCACCATCCAGAACAAGTATCCATTGCCCCGCATAGATGACTTATTCGTTCAGCTACAAGGCTCCTCGATATTTTCAAAGATTGATCTCCGCTCAGGCTATCATCAACTCAAGATCAAGTCAGACGACGTGCAAAAGTTAGCCTTTCGCACTCGGTACGGCCACTACGAGTTCCTGGTGATGTCATTCGGCCCAGAACGCCCCTGCCGCCTTCATGTATCTGATGAATTGGGTATTTCGACCCCCTTTCTTGATAAATTCGTGGTAGTCTTTATTAACGATATTCTACTCAAAGGACATGGCGTAGCATGCAGAACATCTGTGGACCGTGCTCCAGACACTTCGAGAGAATCAGTTGTATGCAAAGCAGAGTACGTGCGAATTTTAGCTCAGCAGCGTTGGAACGTCCCAGAACCAGAATACTGGAGAGCGGGGGCGTACATAGCCAGCTACGTATATTGAAGTACAACCCACCTATCTATACGGTCACGACTGTCTAGATACATGAGGGTTTAACTACAAGCCAGCAGTCTCCTATGGTCATGAACAAGCCTATTGTCTTAAACTCAAGCAAGCAATAACAGTTTACAAGATGTCAGAACACCAAATATACAATAGTAAGGCGTTACATACATTACATACTTGGATGATCATGAAGCTAGTCGTACAAAACGTCAAGACTAGTAAGAGTTTCAGTCATACATGATCAACCCTGGGATTTGTCAATTATGTTACAGCCCGTAGACGGACAGTAAATAAATGTGCAATCGAGCTAAAAATGTGCTCGTCGGCTAAACGCCTCAAAAGAATAATTTTACGATAGAGTGGGAGAGCCAAAAATAAATCCACTCGTTGCCAGAGTTGTTGACACAAAATCACAGTCAACCAAATATTGATAAAATTGACTATATGATACTTGTGATAATTCAATACGATACATGAAGACAACAATCAGTACAAGCCAGACGACAGCTCGCTCCTGCAATGCAACATATCTTTGAGTCTGTATTTGTAATTTTATTGAGTCTAGACTTATGTAAATGGAGCTGTGCTGAGCATCTGACTTAACCTATGCCCATGCCTCAAAATCAAAAGCTCCACACAAATCAAAATTTACCCATTGACCCATTCTGTGCTCTAGAGACAGTTCGGGCCGATCTCTGCCTCCTAAAAGTCAACATCCTAATTTTTAGGGTTGGCTGGTTGCAAGCTGTCCAACGGCCAAATTTTTGAAAATTTCAACCAGAATTTTGGCCGAATTCTGCCTACCTGATATCCTATAAATAGGCCATGAATTCTCTCATTTTCAATCATCCAATCTTCTCATCTCTTCTTTCTAAAGCTCTATACAAGCCATACCCTTCTTCATCTGCTATCCACAAGCTTCCTAAGCCTCAAGTGCTCAGTACTTTTCAGTTAGGAGTTTGTGCAAGAGTTCGAGAAGTCGCTTGGAAAATTCCAAGTATCGCCACTGCGATCTTTGTAAGAAGTTGACGTGCTCTTCTGAAGAAAAGACACGGGGTGTAACTACTATTTCACAAATAGTGGATTTAATCCTGAGCTAGAGTTCTCAGGCCTGGACTAGTCCTCCACAGGAAAAACCAGGTTAAAAATCGGTTGTGTTTACGTATGCTTTCTTGCTCCTTATTTATTTTCGCATTTACTCTGATTACTTTCTGTTTGTGAAAGAGTTTAATTTTTAATTGGCTATTATTGTTATGAACTCCATTCACCCCCCTCTAGAGTTGCCATCTGTTCTTCAATTGGTTTCAGAGCTCTGTTCTCTCTACAAGGACTAACATCCTAGAGCTGATCCATGGCAACCACACAATCCATGATTTCTAATCATGGTAAAGGGCAGTCCACTCATAGGCCTCCCCTATTTGATGGAACAAACTGCACCTATTAGAAAATAAGGATGAGCTTTTATCTCAAGTCGTTAGACTTCGACCTGTGGACCATCATCACCGATGGTTACAAAAAGCCTGCCAGGATAGTTGTCAATGGTGATCTCGTTGAGAAACCACATGACAAATATTCTGACGAGAAGAAGAAACAAGCAAGTCTAGACGCGAGAGCTATTAATGCTTTATTCTGTGCTTAGACATGAATGAGTTCAACAGGGTCTCAACATGCACCACCGCTCATGAAGTATGGAGACTTCTAGAAGTAACGTATGAAGGAACCACCCAAGTCAAGGAGTCAAAAATAAGTCCTCTCACTCAAGAATATGAGGTTTTCAAGATGAAGCCAAATGAGACGATCACACAAATGATTACAAGATTCCTCGACATCATCAACCCTTTGTCTTCTCTCGGTAAACAATATACAAATCACGAGAAGATCTGCAAGATACTTAGGAGGCTACCAAAGATTTGGAACCCTAAGGTGACAGCCATCATAGAAGGAAATGATCTCACAATTATATCCATGAAGACTTTGATAGGAAAGCTGATGAATCATGAGCTTGACCTCAAAGACTTCGAAGAGCCTGCTCCTAAGGCTAAGGAGATCGCCCTCAAAGCTCAGCGACGAAGGGCTGACCCCGAAGAGATGGATGACGACAACTCGGAAGGTGATGATCAAGCTCTCCTTGTCCGCAACTTCAAGAAATTTCTTTACTTCAATCGAAGAAAGAAGGAACCACAAGAAGATGACGAAGAAGAGCCAACATGCTACGGTTGCAAGAAGACTGGACACGTCCGAAAAGACTGTCCATTCTTAAAGAAGAGCAATCGTTATGAGAAACCATACAAGAAGGCTTCCTCAAAGAAATATGCCAACACAAGTATTTGGCATGAAAGCGAAGCTAGTGACTCGGAGGAAGAAAAGGACTCTCCTCAAGACACTGCAAATGTGTGCCTAATGGCAACGTCCGACAAGGTATCAAACGAAACTCTTGATGATTTCACTTTTGATGAACTTGGCGATGCTTTCACCGATTTACTTGATGACCACAAGAAAGTCATTGGTAAATATAAACACGCCAAAGAAAAGATCAAAAGTCATGAAGTCAAAATTCAAAGACTCTCTTTATTGCTTGATAACATTAGAGACACTTCACCCACGAAAGTCACAAATGAGGTATCTAAGCTTAAATTAAGCCTTCATGATGCCGAAGCACACATTGAACAACAAATACAAGAAATCACCACACTCAACACGGAGCTTGCTAAAGAAAAGAGTAGACACAAGATTTCTATTACTAAGATATATGGTTTGAATACTAAGATTGATGAACTGCAGGCTGTCTCTAAGAAATTAGAGACTAGATTAGGAAAACAGGTTGCTCAACCTCAAACCCAATCACATGAGACACACACAAAGCATGACACTACTCATACTAGTCAACCACGCCATACACCTGCAGCACGTAATCATGCTTATATGTACACTTATTTTTATAAAGTACACAAACTACATGTACGTAGAAATAATTCTCATATGACACATAATCATCATACTACACATAGATACAATCATCACTATGTTGCACCTAAACAAAATCACCATCATACTGCTAATAGATATAAACATCATCCTGCAGCCACATATAGTCATCATCATGCTCCACACCACTCTTACCATGCTATCTATAGACATTATCACCATGCTACTCCACACCACTCTACATATAGATATTATCACCATGCTACTCCACATCATTCTACATATAGACATCATCAACATGCTCCTAGCATAAATAGGAATGCTATCTGTACTTATTGTAGATTTTATGGACATATTTCACCACAATGTAGAGTTAGAAGATTAGTAGATAGAAATATATATGCATGGTTTCCGAAAACTAACTTTTCAGGACCCTCAAGAACTTGGGTACCAAAGGTCACATCTACTCTTGATGTAGGTGGACCTTCCCTCCTCAACTAAGAGTAAGTGAATTTTCGATAGTGGATGCTCGCGGCATATGACGGGAAACGCAAATCTTTTCGCATCACTATCGATAAAGAGAGAAGGATATGTATCCTTCGGCAACAACCTAAAAGGGTATATTATAGGTAATAGTATTATTGGACATCCTCCTTCTCCCATAATAAAGGATGTCTGTCTAGTGACCGAGTTAAAGCATAACCTGCTCAGCATTAGTCATCTTGCTGACCATGGATATGATATTAACTTTGGATAAGCTAAATGCTTTATTTATGATAGGTCAACGGGAGACATCGTTTTTTAAGGGATAAGAGAGGATAATATTTATATTTTCTATCTATCAAGAGACACTAACAGTGCAGGTAGATGTCTATATGCTCACAAGGATGAAAGATTATTGTGGCACCAGCGTCTTGGTCATGCCAATATGGATACTATATCCAGGCTATCGACTAAGAAGCTAGTTAGAGGCTTGCCCGACATCACATTCAAAAAGGACACGGTATGTGCCGAACGTGAATTGAATAAGGCAACCAAGTCCTTATTTCATTCTATAAACTCTGTAAGTAGTACTAGTCCTTTGCAATTACTTCATATGGATTTATTTGGCCCTAGTAGAGTAGCCAGTCTTGGTGGAAAACTCTATGCCTTTTTTATTGTTGATGACTTTTCTAGATTTACTTGGGTTTTTTTCTTACATATAAAAGTGATGCTATTTCAGTTTTCAAGATTTTTGTTAAGAAAGTTTAAAACGAAAAAGGCTACATGATTACTCGAATCCGAAGTGATCATGGAGGCGAATTCAAAAATACTGATTTTAAAAAGTTTTGTGGTTCCAATGGTTTTGATCATGAGTTTACTTGTCCAAGAACTCCTCAACAAAATGGTATTATAGAGCGGAAGAATAGGACTCTTGGCGATATGGCTAAAGTCATGTTGAATAAGTTTTCACTTCTGAAATACTTTTGGGCTGAAGCTGTCAGCACAGCGTGCCATATTTTGAATAGGGTTCTTATTCGTCCTATTACGAAGAAAACACCCTATGAGCTTTGGTTTGGAAGAACCCCAAATGTTTCTTATTTTAGAGTTTTTGGTTGTAGATGTTTCATCCTTAACACCAAAGACAACTTAGGCAAATTTGATGCCAAAGCTAACGATGGTATATTCCTTGGCTATGCTGCCAAGAGCAAGGGATATAGAGTATTTAACAAACGCTCATTAATTGTGGAAGAGTCTTCCAATGTGACTTTTGATGAAGATAACAGTACAACAGCTACTTTTGATGATGATATTGAGCCATCAACTTCTACTCCAATGAATACCACTATCGAAACCAATTCTCTGGAGGGCTTGCCAAAGAAATTCTCTTTCAAGCTGTCACATCTAAAAAATTTGGTAATAGGTGAGGTTTCATGCAGAGTAACTACGAGATCATCATTAAGAGACTCCATTGCTAGTACTGCATTTATTTCACAAATTGAGCCAAAAAACATTTTAGAAGCTTTTAATGATGAATTTTGGATTTCTGCCATGCAAGAGGAACTCAACCAATTTGAGAGAAGCCAAGTATGGGAACTCATTACTAGGCCGGCTGATCATTCGATTATTGGTACTAAATGGGTTTTTAGAAACAAAGTAAATGAAGATGGGTTCAGTTACACACAACAAAGCTCGTCTAGTAGCCCAAGGATACAACATAGAGGAAGGTATCGACTACGATGAGACGTATGCTCCTGTTACGAGATTGGAATCCATTCAGATGCTTTGTGCATTTGCTAATTTTCAAAATTTTAAATTATTTCAAATGGATGTTAAAAGTGCTTTCTTGAATGGATTTATTAAGGAGGAAGTTTTTTTGTAAAATAACACCCTGGTTTTGAAAATCACAAATTTACCGACCAAGTTTTCAAGCTGAAGAAAGCGCTATATGGCCTCAAACAAGCCCCTAGAGCTTGGTATGAACGACTAAGCAATTTCTTACTTGAAAAAGGTTTTTCAAAAGGGAAAGTTGACACTACACTTTTTATAAAATCTTTTAAAGACACTATTCTCTTAGTACAAATTTACGTAGATGATATTATTTTTGGTTCTACTGATAAAACCCTCTGTCAAGATTTTGCCAAGTATATGCCGACCGAGTTTGAGATGAGCATGATGGGGGAGCTCAATTACTTTCTTGGACTGCAAGTCAAACAAATGTCAAATGGAACTTTCATCTTTCAGTCAAAGTATACAAAGGACATGCTGAAGAAATTCAACCTTGACGACGTCAAACCAATCGGCACTCCAATGGCTACTATAACTAAACTAGAACCAGATGAAAGCGGCAAACCCGTGGATCAACGTAAGTATCGAGGTATGATAGGCAGTCTACTTTATTTAACTGCTAGTCTTCCTGATATTATGTTTAGCGTTTGCCTGTGTGCTAGATATCAAGCTAATCCTAAGGAATCACACATGACTACTGTTAAGCGTATCTTTCGATACCTTAAGGGTACGGTTATAGTGGGCCGATGGTATCCCAAATCAACATCATTTGACATTATTGGTTACTCTGATGCTGATTTCGCCGGATGCAAGGTCGATCGTAAAAGTACAAGTGGCACGTGTCATTTATTAGGAAAAGCTCTAGTCTCTTGGATTAGCAAGAAGCAGAATTCTGTCGTACTATCCACAACAAAAGCTGAATACATAGCAGCTGGGCGTTGTTGTGCACAAATTCCGTGGATGAAGCAAACCCTTGAAGACTACAACTTATCTTTTATACACATTCCAATCTTTTATGACAACATTAGTACTATAAATCTCACCAAGAACCCTATATGTCACTCACGCACGAAACACATTAAAATACGTCACCACTTTTTGCGTGATTATTAGCAAAATGGTACTATTAACTTAGAATTTATTGACACTGATCATCAGCTAGCAGATTTCTTTACAAAATCACTATCCGAATAGCGTTTCAATTTTCTTTATCGTGAACTTGAAATTTTGGATGAAGCTGTTATACATTAAAATAACATGCATAAATATCGAGTATGCCTTGATTTTTTTATGATAAAATTGCTATGGGTACAAGCCGAAAGGGTCCTTCTGACAATAAGGCGTAAAAGCCTATGCGACACGGTGTACTAGTCCTCAGGACTACCGCTAGCTGGGATCCGGCCCCTGCAGCTAACCCATGGCAGCTTCAAAATATTGAATTATGGCATAATTTTGTATTTATTACATGGTTCATTTTTATTTATCACATGCTAAAATTCAGATTTTCCAACTTTACTTTGCTTCAAAGTTAACTTTCTGTCTTTTTCCACTTGGGTTTTTCTCAATCTTGTATATGTACTTACTTATCATATTCTTTTGGTCTCTCTCACTCAATCAATTTTTTTTACAGCCTGATTTCTGTTCTGGTTACAGAATTCGGAATTCGAGCCGAACTCTGTGTTTGCCATGAAATATAAAAGAACAGAACAATTATCGGAGGACCAGACTTTTACTTCACGTTACAAACTCGCTTGTACAAAGAAAGCCTAGGGACGAAAATCTAGGTACAGCAATCTGAGTACAATTGTCTATTTTAGATTCTGGGGGGTGACGATAGAGGCTCGGGAAGGCGACGGCAGCCCTGCCTTACTCCTTGGACGATCGGTATGCAGTCTTTGGCTCCTGTGAGAAGATGGCTGGCGTTGATGAAGAAATGTTCTTCTGGCTCCTCTGTTGCTCTTCTGGCTTCTTTCTCTCTCTGTTGTATTTTCTCTCTGACGGTGTATATCTCTCCTTGTCTTTTTCTTCTCTCCTCTCTTCCTTTTTTTTCGCAAGGGAATGGCACCCTGCTATTTATAATAGTGGAGGGGCATCATTAGGGTTTGGCTGGTTACCCATTCTCAAAGTGGCGACGGCCTGATGCTTAATCAATCTAGACCATTCGTTTTAAGCGTAGAGGATCTGGGCCATAAATGGGGATAGCACTAAATCTTTCGAATAATTAATACTGATTGCTTTAAATCTTTATGATTGATTGTGTAGCTTGGATCTCTCACCACGTGTCCTATTGGTTTGATTATGAATGATATGACCTGATCCCAATAATTATGAGGATATGGTCATTGGGATCTGGTAAATCTTTGTATCTCATAATTATCTTCTCTGCCACGTGTCTTGATGATGGACTCTGCCAAAGCCGCATGACATCCATGAACCGCATGAGACAGCATCTCGGCGAACCGCATGGGTATAGTATTTGTGAGCCGCTTGGTGAGCCGCATAAGTGTAGTAATCGCGAGCCGCATGAGATAATTTCTTGGTGAACCGCATAAGTGTAGTAATTACGAGCCGCATAGGACGGCTTTTTGGTGAGCCGCAGGAAGACGATCCTTGCCAGTCGCATGAAGCTGTTCTTCGATGGAGCCGCATGGGAGTAGCCACGTGTCAATCTCGGATCGCGTCAAATATTTTCTCATATTTCCCAAGAGTTTGTCATTATGGCAGGGCCATTATGATACTTTATGTCAGAGCCGTCAGCTGTCAAATCATGACAGAGCATTAAATAGGCAGACTGCTCGATGGCCAGCTGTGTGAAGGGGTCTTCATGGGTACACGTGGCATTGAGCCGTATATCTTCGTGAGCCGCATGTACTTTTGAACCACATGCGGCCGGAGGACTCTTTGAACCGCAGGATTATCCCTATGTAAGCCGTATGGACTCTCCTGTTCGAGCCGCATGAGACTAAGAGTCTCTCTGAACCGCATAAGACTGCTCCTGTATGAGCCGCATAGGGTTCTCCTGTTCTGAGCCGCATAGATCATCGTTCTGAAATTTTCCATGCTTCTACAAGACCCCCTTCAAAGTTTTCAATTTGCAAAATTGAAATACTTTGAATAAGAAGCATGGCCTTTGTTGACCGCATAGATGGTTCAGCCGTATGGGTTTATCTGGCTGTATGAGCTGTGAGACCGCATAAACTTTTTGCCACGTGTCTTAGCCACATGCGCAAATCTTCTGCATTAAATACCCTTGATTCGCCGCCTTTTGGGGGAGGATCCCAAGGGTCAGTTTTGTTTTGACCGAAGCAGTTTATTCTTTTAGGCGACGCGTAGATCGAGGCGTTTGTTTTGATTTTTTTGAGCCTCTTTCGCCTATAAATAGGAGTAAGTTTATTCTTTGAGGGTTTCTTTTTCCTTCTCTCTTTTTCTCGAACTCTTTGTTGCCGACTTCCTCTTCGTCTTCTCCTATCAGCGATCGGCAATGGCTCCCAAGAAGACTGCTGCTGCTACGGGCAAGAATGCCGCGTCATCTTCTGCGGCGACGAAGGACAAGAAGGCCGCGTCTTCATCGACTGCGGCGACGAATGTGGCGGCTCCTCCGACGGCTGGTGTGCCTGTTTTTTACTCCGACGTCCACCCGCCTATTGCTGGTAGGACCATCAATATGAACTATCATAGCTACGCCGTATATTTTATACGTGAGCCTATATTCCCAAGTATGCTGTGTGTCCGACTCATATACGGACCGCATGGGATATGACCCAGGCCTGAGCCGCATGAAAGTTGTTTGCATAACTACTTCATCATCAGGGCCGCATAAGCACATCTGGACCGTATGAGCTCTTTCCAACTGAGCCGCATAAGCATATTTCAAACTGAACCGCATAAGATTATTTGAACTGGACCGCATAAGCTCATCTGTGCTGGACCGCATAAGCCTGTTTCGAGCCGAATCATATAAGCTTATTCGAATCGGACCATATCCGCATATGCTCCTTTCGAAACGCATAAGCTCATCTGCACTGAGCCGCATAAGTTTCTTTCGAGCCGCATCCGTATAAGCTTATTCGAACTGAACCGCATGGGCTCTTTCAAATTGAGCCGCATAAGTTCATTCGGACTGACCTGTATGAACTCTTTTAAACGGAGCCGCATGAGGCTGTACTGAGCTTAAGCCGCATAAGCATCACATAGTTTTATGTTTCAGCTATCTTTTTGACTTGTTTCTTTTGCTTTTTCTTCAGTGAATCTGCCAGTAAATCCTGCGGGAGAACTTATAGGGGGTTCAAATCAATTCGCCCTGAGCGTGCGTCTTGACGACTTAATTAAGCATGTGTTGAATCAATTCCCTGCCGATGAGCCTTCGGAGAGGTTGAACGCCATCGAGAATCAGACCCTCCATTACCTCCGTTCCATGATGAGTAATGGGAAGCTGGATGGAAAATACCTGAAGCCTTCGTTCCTTTTTGGAGATGCTTTAATCATAAAGAATCCCCGAGTTTTAGAGATTTCTGAGAACTGGGATTTTTTTTTGGATGGGGTGGCAATCCATATTCCTCTGGTGGAACGTCATTATCCTTTGTCGTGGTTCAACACGGTGTTGCTGGACAGGAAGATGGTGTGTAACTTAACTCCTACTCAATCAGGGATGTTGATGGGCAACATCCATTATAACCCGAACATGCGGTCAACATATGCGGGTAAGGATTCCGTCCTCCGGTATATGATGGGTCTAGCCCCGGGCTCTTTCATGAATGTATACGGTCCCAACTTCACACTCACTCAAGCTGATACCTTCCTGAATCGGCTTGTTCGCAAGAAATCTTATCCCGTTGGCAGGCTGGCATTGCCGAACTGGATAAACCCCACTTCTACGTGGGCCCAGTTGACCACTTGGGTTCTGCAGACCTACGGAACATTCTTGCAGGTGGTGGGACTTTACCATGCCATTCGGGGCACTTGTCACGGGCTTCCTATTAATAAGCCACTGTTCGTGGCGCTCTTGGAGATGTATAGCCAGCGGACGGGGACGTTCTTTGCACCCGGAGGGGAGTTGGGGCTTGCTCTCCATGAGATGTATACTGTCTCCAAACTTTCGTAGAGGAATGAGCCTTTCGAGGTGTATACCCCGTCGAATGAGGAATTTGAGGACTTGAACCGACGACTCCCAGGTTCTGTTGCGGTGTATCGGGAATTGCTGTGCCACCATAGTGCTTGTCATCAGATGGCTATAAAAACGGTGGATAGCTCCGAGGGGACCGCTCCCCACACCACATCCTGGATTAATTATCTTTTTAAAGTTGACCCTTCTGGAGAAGTTACTCCTCGAACCCCTCGAACGCATGGAGAGATAAGGGATCTGATGTCAAGCGTCAAGAAGTCGCGATCCAAGAGCGACATATTCGGGAGTCAAATTGACTCTCTTAGCTATTTTTACTACGGGACCACACAGATGTCAGAGAAGGCGCTCCTGGCTGGATTTTTAATGATATGGCTGCGGAATTGCGTAGTCTCGGGAGGAGCGGGTTCTATCGAGAGGATCGGTCGCCATTTCATTCTCCCTGCCGTTAAACTGGTATTCGGAGTTAGACTGGCCCTTCTTCCTTCTATGGTGTGTAGCATACACCATGGTCTTCGAACCTTTTCATCCAAGGTTATTGCGCGCAAGAAGACGTTGGATTTTGAGCGTGTAGAACTGCCTTTCCACTATTTGATGGGATGGTTGGCAATGCACTACAAGTCTTTGATGGGGCCTGGAATAGCGGAAGATGCTACAGATGAAGACGCTTTCCTTTTCACATGCCATCGCCGGTCTTGGAAATACAACACTATGCCAGCTTGTCGGAAGGCGCTGGCGAGGGTGGACGGGTGTGACTTTTTTGTGTCTCTTCCTTCCTTTTCTGATGAGGAAGTGAGGAAGGTGCATCTCGATGGTACTGGGCCTTCTCACTTTCTGTCTCCGGATATGCTCACCTGGTTGCACAACATCCGCCCCGCGCATCTGGTTTATCGCAACCGCGATAATGTGTACTTGGAGCCCTACCTGCCTAGTAGGTTTTCCCGCCAATTTGGTTATAGTCAGTTATTCCTTGATTGTCCCAACCCTTTTCTGGGCTTTGAAGGTAGCGTTCTTGATGGTGTCAGGGCGTGGAATTATTATGACGCTTATCATACTCGGGCCAGCTCTCGGTCCCCGATGCTAAGGCGCCGAGGGAAATTTTATACGTGGCTGCTTTATATCACGTTATGGCGAACAAGTCTCCTGTTAATTTTGATCCGAGTACCAGTTTTATCGTGGGTACCGATTTAGAGGAGAGGCCCAAGGGGGCTAAGGCTAGAAAGCAACTAGCACTCCAGACTCCCCTCCCTGAATCAGAACCTTTCGAGTCGGCTGAGGAGGAGGATGATCTTGATAGCGAAGACTCCCTTTCTGGTGGAGGTGAAGAAGTAACGGATCAACCGCTTCCCACACCCGATGAACCGGCGGAAGATCCGTTGCTTACTGCACAAGAGGAAGTAGTGAGAGAAGAACAGCCTTCGGCTGTATCTGGTTCCTCGCGTAAACGAGTCAGACAAGAGTCTTCTGACAGTAGAGCGACCTTTTCCGTGAAGAGAGCTGCCATTAGGTCTCGTGGATTACTTATTATCGAGAGAAGTGAAAGTACAGACGCTATTCCGGAGGTAAGACCAAGTCGTAGCCATCTTTTTGTTGTAGTTTTCTTTTCTCTCGGAGATATGACTTAATCACTTTTCTTTGTAGGTGTCCGATGAACCGGCCTCTCCTGAATCATCTACCACCCCTGAAGCTGATCTGGCCCTTGCTGCTTTGATTAGCGACATGTGTGCTGCGGTCCTTTCTGCGGGGGCTCTTTCAGCGGCGACTGGAAGCTCCCAGGTTGCTGAGGTCTCGGCCCGGGGTGACGAAGGTTTCCTCGGACCCGTCTCCGAGACCGCTGATCTTCAGCAAGGCGACGTCGACCTCGGTGCATCCCCTCCTGATGATGCAAGGGAGAAGGAGTCTGCTATACCTGACTCGGAAGCTGTTGGTGAAGAGGCTGCGGTGGCTGCAGGCGAACCTCGGCCTCCACACTCCTCAACTGGTAAGATAAGCCAGATATTGACTAGTGAGGGGGCTTATTTGCTCTATCAATATATCCTCCGGGTCAAATCGATTCATGGTTGTCTTGGCCCTGCAGGTCCTAACCCTTTACTTCCCGTCGTGGATGTTCTTGGGGAAGGCTCGGCCTGCCGTGATCTGGGAGAAAGGAGCGTTCCCTCTCCTTTGTCGTCTCATGTTGAGGGGCCTCCCGCCAGCTCCAGGCAGATGGGAATGGAGTTGGCGATGGTCTCCGCCTCATCCTCCGTAGATTATACGGCTCCAGAGACTGACCTTTCGACCCTACCGAGCATTCAAATTATGAAGGCTGCCGAAGAGGAGTTGGCCGCTGTTCAAGTGTCCTTCCGTGCGGAGCTGGCTTCTCTTGTGGCAGGAGCGGCAGATTCTGTTGCGTCTTCTTCAGTGTTGCCGGCTACACTCCCATTGACACCGACTTCTTCGGAAGCTCTGGACGAGGTGACGCAGGATGTGGTTGACAGCTTCTATCGCCACTTAAAGAGGGGTGTAGATGCTGCTGTAGAATGGGGGACTCCTTTTACTCTGCCTCTGCGGTGTGCTCGGGGCCAGATTGCGACCTTGAAGTCCCTTTCGGGCGGGATGGGGTTGGCTGTAGTCCTGGAGCCTAAGTTGGTGGAGGCTGATCAGCTTGTGACCCAATTGCTGGCGACACGGCAGGCGGGATTGCCTGCTACGTTTGATCGGGAGCGGGGCTTCCTAGTTGCTGCTCGGGATAGGATCAAGCTTGCTCGGGATGCTGCTGGGCCAGTTGTACGGGGAGATCTTGACAAGTTCTCTGCTTCGTATGATAGGCTGGGTCGTCGGAGTCAGGCTTGTCGTGCTCGGGAAGAGTCTGCTTCTCATGGAATTGTTGATACGAAGGAGCGGATCCTCGCACTCCAGAGGGAATTGGCCTTCTTAGAGTCAGAGCTGGAGGCTGCTCAGGTGGAACGGGAGTCAATCGTTCGGGAGGCCGAGAAGGTTTCCCGATCTTCTGCTAGCCTGGAGCGGGCCTTTAAAAAATTTGAGGACAACTGGCAAGCTCACGCTCATCTGGAGGACGAGGCGGTGCTGACCTACGAGGCGGAGCGTCGAGCCTCCAGAGGTTTGAGCGGTCGGTTGCTTTGCTGACGGACCATTTCAGGGCGTTATGTGCCCCGGAGCAGTGATCAGCTTTCTGTTTTCTTTTGCTTCTTTTTTTTTGTAAGGGATGTGATCCCGAATGATGTAGCACTTTGAATTTTGAATAAATGGGCATGTTTCAACTCATCTTCTCTTTCTTGTAATTGCGGTGTTCGTGGAGCTGGACTTGCTGGAGGATTATTTGTGGACCTGTTATCCTAGGCGTACCTTGGTTTTAGATACGGATAACAAGTTTGGACAAGATGTCCGGAACAGCCGTGGCAAAGTGGTCATGGATGTTCACGGTGTTAGGAAAGAGAATGCCGTAGAGCAGCTGGGCTCCCGGGGCATGGTGAGGTGGTGGATTTATGCTAAGAAGCTTAGCAAAAGAATATTTGTGGACCTATTATCCTTGGAGTACCCTGGTCTAGGGTACGGATAATGGGATGAAAGGAAACCAACATACTTGCTCAGAGGTTATGAGGACATGGCAAGCATGAGGGTTTTACCGTGAAATCTTCCTGCTCAGAGGTAATAAGAACATGGCAGGGGAGACTTCACGGAGGATATTCGTGGTCAATAGTGGACATTTGTGGTCAACAGAGGACATTTGTGGACCTATTATCCTTGTCGTACTCCGGTTGTGGGTACAGAAATAGGTTGAAAGGAGACCGACATACTTGCTCAGAGGCAATGTGGACATGGCAAGCATGAAGGTTTCTTCGACGGAGCCTTCCCACTCAGAGGTAATGATGACATGGCAGGAGTGGGCTCAATAAAGAGGGGGTACATAGAACGACTCAGAGGTCGGAGAACGTGGAAGTTCTATACGAGGGGGCAGTTTATTTTTGATGGAAGTAAAAACGACTCAGAGGTAATGAGGACATGGCCGTTTCGGAAATTTGTGGATCGATTACCCTTTTTGTGCACTGGGAGCGCGGGTAGTGGATCATGATGGAGGATCTCTTCCAGGAAGAAAGTTCTGAGATATAATAATACGTGACTTACTATTTGAAAGAGTGACCGGAATGTGAGTTCAGAGGCACCAGCGGGTACATAACTCGATAATTTAGAATATTGAGAAAGTGTGAGTTCAGCGGCACCAGCGGGTACATGACTCGATAATCTGAAATATTGTGGGTGTGAGTTCAGTGGTACCAGCGGGTACATGACTCGAAGATTTTGGAGAGAATGTCGTTTAGACATAATATTTCTTCAGAAACTTGCCGTTGACGGGCAACATGAGCAAGTCTCCGTTTTGCTTTGAGAGGCGGTAAGCACCGTTGGAGAATACTGTCTCAATGATAAACGGGCCTTCCCACTTTGGCTGGAATTTGCCGACGGTCTTGTAAGTCATGACCATCGACCTCCGGACTGCCAAGACGAGATCGCCCACCTGGAATGTTCTGAT
Source organism: Iris pallida (assembly GCA_029216955.1). NCBI lineage: Eukaryota > Viridiplantae > Streptophyta > Magnoliopsida > Asparagales > Iridaceae > Iris > Iris pallida. Next base: position 3,328,857 of record JANAVB010012998.1, on the reverse strand, counting down.
TTTGACCTTCTTGTTGAAAGCTCCAGAGATGCGTGCATGGTATAGCTCAATTCGTTGCTGAGCTAAGAGGCGCTTTTCATCTAGTGCCTCTAATTCCTGTAGGCGACGCCGGTGGTTGTCGTCGGTTGTCAATTGATGTGTGAGGGCGACACGTAGTGAGGGGATCTGGGTCTCCAAGGGGAGGACTGCCTCACTCCCGTATAACAGGGAGAATGGTGTATTCCCAGTGGCTGTTCGGACCGTGGTGCGATAAGCCCATAGGCATTCGCCGAGCTTCTCGTTCCAGTCACGTTTGTTGGAGGAGACAAACTTCTTGAGGAGTTTGATGATTGTTTTATTGAATGCCTCTGCCAACCCGTTCGCTGCCGGGTTGTATGGTATCGCAGCGACATTCTGAATACGGTACTTATCGCAGAACCGATAGAACGCGTGGCTTGCAAACTGTGGACCATTATCATGGATGATCCTTCGTGGTAGTCCAAAGCGGTAGATGACGTGATGCTTAAGGAAGCTAATCACGTTTGAAGTCTTAACTTCTACGAGTGGGACAGCTTTCGCCCATTTGGAGAAGTAATCAGTGATCGCAAGTATAAAGCGATGTCCTCGGGATGAAGGTGGGGTGATTGGACCAATGATATCTATTCCCCATGCTTCGAATGGCCATGATGCCACTGTCGGATGTAGAAATTCGGATGGTTGGTGAATGAAATCCGCGTGGACTTGGCAGGCTTTGCATTTTCTTGCATAGTCTATTGCATCTGCCACCATTATGGGCCAGTAGTAGCCCATTCGGCGGAGGCAGTCTTGTAATTTAGGGCCAGGCTGATGGGCCCCGCAGACACCATCATGAGCTTCTCGTACGGCTTCTTTGGCTTCTACATTTGACAGACACCGAAGAAGTAATCCATCGTAGGAGCGGCGATACAGCATTTTTGTCTCTGTATCGTAGAAGAATCTGAGAGAACGTCGTCTGATGGAAGTGGCTTCCTTTGGATTCTCGGGCAGGATGTCGTACACGACGAAGTTGATGAATGGTTGTCTCCAATCTGGGGCATCATCGATCGTCTGTACGGAATAACTCACCACGAATTGTACATTGTTTTTGGGACAGACCAGTTCGTGGCCTATCACATCCACTGATTGGCGATCATAATTCGGAACTGCTAGGGAAGCGGCAAGTTCGGCTAAGGCATCTGCTTCGATATTTCAGAGTCTGGGGACATGTTCGATGAAGAACCCCTTGAACGACGAGATGATGTCAATCTCTATTTGGTGATAAGGGATCATGTCTTCGTGGCGGACTTCGTATGAGCCCCGGATCTGATTGACGATTAGCTGGAAATCGCCATATGCTTCAAGGTATTCTACCCCCAGCTCTCTTGCAAGTTGGAGGCCAATGACTAGAGCGTTGTACTCGGCCACATTGTTAGAGCAGGGCTCGATGAGGGAATAAGCGCGGTTGATCACCAATCCGGAAGGAGAGATTAGCACTACCCCGACTCCGACGACTATATTGCCTTTGGGTCCGGTCCTCGAAGCACCGTCAAAGAATATTCGCCATATATTCTCGTGAGAGGTTGCATGCGAGTCGGCGACCTCATCTGGGATCTCTTCATATATCCTGGAGGACTCCGAGCCCGGGTGGGCTGCTAAGAAGTCTGCCAGGGATTGACCTTTGACTGCCTTTTGTGGGACGAAGATCATATGATAAGGGGATAGCAATATTGCCCATGTAGCGAGGCGAGAGCTGAGTGCCCCTGGTTTAGTCATGAGGACTCTGAGAGGGTTGACTCGTGAGATCACATGTATCGTTTGTCCGGTGACATAGTGTCGTATTTTCTGAATGGCGAACACCAGGGCGAGGCATTCCTTCTCCACAGCGGTGTATCGGTGCTCTGGCCCAATCATCATTCGGCTGAGGTAATATATGGCCTGTTCATGGCCTGCGTCGTTGTTCTGTACCAGCAGAGCCCCGAGGGAGTGTTCCATTGCTCGTACATAGAGCAGGAATGGTTTTCCAGGAACCGGAGCCACCAAAACTAGAGGATTTGAAAAATATTCTTTGATGCTGTCGAAAGCACGTTGACATTTCTCGTCCCATACGAATGAGACTCCTTTCTTCATGAGGTGTGTGAACGGTCGGCATCGCCCGGAGAGGTTAGAAATGAACCTCCTGATATAAGCTAGCCTTCCTTGGAGGCCTCTGAGTTCACGGAGATTTCTCGGGGGACCCATCTCCATGATTGCTTTCGTCTTCTCAGGGTCTACATGGATACCCTTTGTAGTGATGATGAAGCCCAAGAACTTTCTGCTGGATACGCCCAGAAAGGACTTCGTAGGGTTCATTTTCAAATTGTGCGCTCGTATTAGGTCGAATACCGTCCTTAGATCCAGCTACGGCTCTTAACGGCTATGTCGTCAACATAGCACTCCACCGTCTTGCGTAAGTGGTCTCTGAAGATGATGCTCATAGCTCTTTGATATGTGGCGTCAGCATTCTTTAAACCGAAAGGCATGACTGTGTAGCAGTACGTGCCAATCGGTGTTCGGAATGATGTATGCTTTTCATCGTCAGGAAACATTTTGATTTGGTTATACCCCGAGAAGCCATCCATGAATGACATACGTTCGAAGCCGCAGGTATTGTCGATCATGATGTCTGTGATGGGAAGGGGAAATTCATCTTTGGGGCATGCCTCGTTCAGATTACGGAAGTCGATGCATATTCGAATCTTTCCATTCTTCTTGAGGACGGGTACTATATTGGCGACCCAATCGGGATGTTGCTGCTCACGAATGAAACCGTTGGCTATCAGTTTGTTGACTTCAGCTTCGATCGCGTCCATGATGCCTGGGCGGAAGCGTCGCTGTTGTTGCTTGACTGGCTTCGCATCTGGCCGAATATTGAGTTTGTGAAGAGCAATATCAGGATTTAATCCTGGCATGTCTTCATCGCTCTAGGCGAACACATCAATGTATTCTCTGACAAGTTCTAGCAGCGACTCCCGGTCTTCGTCTGTTAGGCTTTTACTGACGAAAATTGGTTTTGGAGAAGATTCGCTGCCGAGATCCACTTGTATGACCTCATCTTCAGTAGGAGGTTCTCTCTGTACGAACCATTTTTCCCATTGTGCGTCCAACTGCTGGGCCCACGGTTCTAGCTCAAGGATTTCGGGGATGCCTTCATCTTCTTCGTAAACGTCTGCGAACGCCATGTTGACTGACATGACTTGTCTGAACACATCTTCGATGCTAGTATCCGAGTCAGAAGTTGGTGACCCGGTTGAATGTGACTGCCATTCGCATTCTTTATCTGAACTCTTGGGGGTCGTAGTGGGCGTTACATATCCTAGCCCGCATCGAGTTTTGTTATAATAATGCCGTGGTTTGCCTGCCAGGACTGGTGGCTTCAAAGGTAATCGTTGCCCAGTGCCGTAGTTTAATTCTGGCGTCGTCTCCAGATCATACCCCTGTTTCTGTATGAGATATTTGGATTGAGGGCTATAGAGATACAGAGGCAGTCTTCCGGCATCTGATCCGAGGTCGATTTCCTTTGTGGTGGAGGGATGCGGGTTATTTGTCCGGTCGAAGATGATTGGATGGTCCCCTCCCTCGATTATTCGGTAAGCGTCTTCTACTGGAGTAAGTTGGATCGCGGTGTACACATTTGTCACTTATGTGTGCAGGTGAGTTCCTATACCGTGTTCCATAGCATACCTTGTACATAGCTTATTGAGCTCGGTGTAGTTCAAAGATAACCCTTTATTGATGAAGTAAGGTATCTTTTCTAGGGGGATTACATCATCAGCGGAGGGAACATCAGTGTGGACAGCCACATACTTGGCTAGCTCCAGTTCCTCTTCGGCTACCCCCTGTGTAAATGAAGACTGAGAGGACGACCTGGGAAGCTTGATTGTCAATGGTTCAGTTGATGGAGTTGAGCGTGGAGTTGTTGGCAGGCTAGCGACCCCCAGTTTGGCACTCGAGGTGGAGCGAGGAGTGGCCGGTTTGCTAGAAGTGTCAGACCTTGCGTCGGGGTGACGACCCTTCATGGGAAGACGTATCGTCAGTGGCCTATCGGAGGGATTGAGCTTCTCCGTTTGGGGTTGACCGACTCTCGGCAGTCTGATTGTCAGTGGCCCCGTTGTGGGTCTCGGCACTTGGCCGGACCTTGGCAGCTGGATTATCATTTGTTCCTCTTGCACCGAGAGGCTGATCGCGTCCTTCCGCAGAGTGGCAGTAAGGGGTACGGACCTGCCTGGTTTGCGAGCTTGGAGGTGGATCGTCAGGGGTCCTTCTGAACCCGTGGCTGTCTCGGTGTGAGCTTGTACGTCTCCTTCATCAAGGTGCCTCTTTGACTTTTCGTATAGGCAGGAGTCTGAGTAGTAGGATTCGACCCCTTTGAAGGGATCGATATCAACAAATTTTGTCTTTACGAAGCCGTATTTGTCGACATATTTGAAGCACTAGTATAGCGTGGAAGGCACGATCATATAATCGTATATCCATGGGCGCCCTAAGAGGATATTGTAGGAAGTGTCTGCATCTATGACGTAGCAGGTGACTTCGGATTGGAGATCGCCAATCTGACACTTCAGGCGAATCTTCCCAATAGGGTAGCTCCTGTCCGAATTGAAACCGCTGATGGCGGTGCTTGTAGGTGTCAGGCGATGCATTGGGATGCGAAGATGATGCAGCAGACCCTTCGGGATGATGCTTATGGAAGAGCCAGGATCAATGTGCATCCGATCCACCTTTATGTCGCCGATGTATCCCGTGTAGTATAGCGGGCGATCATGTAGGTTAGTTTTGATGAGCATGTCCTGCAGAGTGAAGACGATGTTGGGCATTGCTCCCATACAGGCACTGTCCTGGAGATCCACAAGTGAGTCCTCCCCAGTGATGTTGGATTGAGCCAGATAGGCATCGACATTTTGGAGTGCTTCGCTCAATGCAATACGAACGTCCTTGGAGAGCCTTAGGAGTTCGTACAGTGACATTTTAGCCGGAGTGTTAGCCAATTATGCTAAGATGTCAAAGTTGTAGGGCCTCTCTAGCCCTTGGGCTGCATCTTTTCGGAGAGATTTGTCGAAGCGAGTCTCCTTCGGCCTAGGCTTGTCGGTCGCCGAAGGCTGAGCCGGTCCCAGAGCATCAGTTGTAGTGGGTTGATGATTTTCGGCTGGGTTGTCAACCACAGATTGGGATTGTGCTCCGGACCGCGTGACGACGGCTGTAGCTTCCTCGTTGTCTGCTGAGATTGTGTGGCAGGTCCTAACTTTTCCACTTTTCTTTTTGTCGGTGGTAGATGGTGTGGGCCGAGTCACTTCTGACACCAAGTCTGGATGGATCCACATGACCTCCCCTCGTGATGTGGTGACGGGTACTAGACCGGCAGCCTGGTCTCGGGGAGGTAGAAGATTGGTGATCTCCATTGTTGCCAGAGGGACGGGGATCACCCCGTCTTGAGTCTCCGTCGGAGGGAAACTGCCGAATTGTACGGACACCATATTGGCCGCCACGATTACCTCTTCGAAATCGATGGCCAGAGCGTTTGAATCGATGAGGTTCTGGATGTACCGTTTCAGCTGGTAGAAATCGTGTGTAGCATGATGAACATAGCGATGATAATGGCAGTATTTCGGATTCTCTATCTCTGCCGGCCGCGGTTCTCGTCTTGGTGGAGGAAGCTGGATTCTGTCTCCTTGTATGAGCATGTCCAAGATGGGCTTGACGTGACTGTCTTCGAAGGAGTAATCGATTTACGGCCATTGTTTGTCTGCGGGCTTCGGCTCAAGTTTTTGTGTTGTATCGGCCACCATAGCCTGCTTCCCCTTGCTCTCCCGATTGTTGGAGGGGTTACCCCCGTTATCGTTGTTGGGACGCTTGCCCTTACTTTCTTCTTCCGAGATGTGCAATCCCAGTTGGCGAGCCTTCTTCAGTCGTTCTTCGGCGCTTGTGGCGCTGATAATGAAGGCCTTCCAATCTTTGAATTGACTTTCGCCCATCCAGAGGCTGATTGTTGGAAGCAGTCTCTTTTGGCAGATCTCAATCAAAGAGGAATCTGGATTTCCGGAGGGCAACTTCCTGGCGGTTTGGCGGAACCGCTCAATGTAGTTCCTTGTTAACTCCTTCTCCCCTTGGACGACGTCCATGAGGGTGGACATGGTGACGTCCTGCCCTACTTCGTAGAACCTCTCCAAGAACAGGCGCTTGAAGCCGGGGAAGGAGTGGATGCAGTTGTTCGGCAGATTGCGATACCAGTCGAAGGCGACTCCTTCTAATGCCCCAATAAATAATCGAGTGAGGATAGCATCATCATGGGGCAGATGGTCGGTGGTGACCTCGAAGTAAGTGATGTACCGACTTGCTGAGGTCTTGCCATCATATGGGTTGATATTGAACGGCTTATATTTTGGCGGGAATGGAACATCCCTCCATTCAGCAGGGTATGTTTGCCGTGTACTGAGATCTTGAGCGTTTTCTCAGGCATGGAACATGGCTCGGAGCTCCTGGACCTCTTTTCTTACTTCTCGGGCCTCATCTGTTACGGTAGGGGCTGTTATTTCGGAAGGATTGTTGCCCGGGTTCGATGTCGCCGAATTCGAGTCTGTATTGACCGCGGGACCCGCGCTCGTTTGGCCAGGCGTCTCTCCTTGCAGAGTTGAAAAGGCCGCTTTAATCTCGTCTACAGACTTGACCAAAGCAAGTAATATAGCTTCGAGACTGTCAATGCGCTGGCGATCACTGGAACCACCTTGATTGCTGTCCGTCATGAATACCGTCCTTACATGAGGAGTGATGGGAGGAACGGTGGAGGATGTGCCCTCCGAGTCGTACCCGTGTACCGAGAAATCATCGAGATATATGGGAATATTGTCTTCTGGTTCAGACTCGGAGGGAGCAGTACCCCCAGCCTCAGAGTTTACTTCATCTCGAGAGTCATGGGTGTCCTCGGGGACATTGGTGCTTGTCGTACCTGATGGAAGAATCGCTTCCCCGGGCTCGGCTCCTTGAAAAATTGGATTGTTACGGATGTTCGGAGGAGTGCTACCCCCAACCCCCAACGATGTGGATGATGAATTTCCCACTGCAGCAGATTTTGTCTTTGAACGGGTGCGTTGGAATACTCCGATGGAAGACAACCGTTTAGACGACAGTTTCTTAGCTGTAGTGGTTGATATCTTGGGACTGGAGATGCTTGTCTTTTTCTCCTTCCTTTCAGCGGGGACCTTCTGAGCGGAATTGCAGGAGACTACCGGAGGTGCCTCATCTTCTGAGCTCGGATGCTGTAGTCTTTGGAAGACGGATGGCCGATCTTCCGTCATTGCTGCGTTGTTGCAACAGCAGTTGACGATAATTTGGGTGCAGCGATGTCCAAGCAAGGACTCTTTGCATGCCGACACTCCTCCTCTTTCCTTGCGTTTGTGGAGGATCGTCTCCCGCAAGTCAGAGGAACCACTCTGTCCGTTTGCCGCCGGGGGCTGGACTCGAGCGGTTGTATACAACTTCCCATCCGGGGCCCGTGTGATAGTCAACGGGACGCCCCGATAGTCAGAGGTTGGGACAGCTGACTGGGCTTGATAAGCCCGTGCTGCCCTAGACTTCCTTCTTTTGGCACTTGTAGGTGCATAATAGGAGGAGTCCAAGTTGGATAGCACAGAATCTGGCTTATCCTCCAGAGGACCATCAGGGTCAGGACCGCATGAGAGACGATCGAAGACTGATCGAGAGAAGCGTGGAACGGACGCTATGCGGCTAGAGTTGGGTACCGTGCAGGCTGTCTGCATGCGGTTGTCTTCTGCTGTTGGATGAGTTGTTTTTGAGCGTCTAGGAGTCACGATCGTGCAGGCTGGCCGTATGCGGTTGGCAATTGTGGCTGCATGGATTTTCTGTAAGTTATTGACTTCCATAGCCGCATGAGTTTCATTCATGTGATTGGCAACTGTAGCCGCATAAGCCATGCGGCTGACAGATGTGACCGCATGATTTTTTTTCATGCGGCTAGCAGATGTGGTCGTATGAGCTTTTTTTTATGCGGCTAGCACCCTTATGCGGCCCAGTTCGCGTAGAGTTCCTCTTTGCCCCTGCAAGTCCAGTATCATAGTATTTTCTTCTGCCGGACTTGGGGACAACAGAGTTGTCTACGGTCTGAAGTGGGGCCGCAGAAGAGTCCTTCTTGCCGTCTTAAGCAACAGAGGGTATCCCGTCGAGGGCTTGGGGAGGAGCAAATAACTTTGGCCTCCACTCTCTGCGAGCCTTTGTCGTACGGGTGCGCTTCTGGACCGGGCCAGCGCTTCCTTCGGATAGCATCTCTTCAAACACCTGTTGGTCGAAGCGGACGACCATCTTTTGTTGCGTGGAGCCAAGTTTGGCTGCATCCGACTGCGTCACCAACTACTCAGCCGTGGAGAAGTTTGTCCCCAGCAGAGTCGCCATCGTGTTTGCCATGAAATATAAAAGAACATAACAATTATCGGAGGACCGGACTTTTACTTCACTTTACAAACTCGCTTGTACAAAGAAAGCCTAGGGACGAAAACCTAGGTACAGCAATCTAAGTACAATTGTTTATTTTAGATTCTGGGGGGTGACGATAGAGGCTCGGGAAGGCGACGGCAGCCCTGCCTTACTCCTTGGACGATCGGTATGCAGTCTTTGCCTCCTGTGAGAAGATGGTTGGCGTTGATGAAGAAATGTTCTTCTGGCTCCTCTGTTGCTCTTCTGGCTTCTCTCTCTCTGTTGTATTTTCTCTCTGACGGTGTATATCTCTCCTTGTCTCTCTCTCCTCTCCTCTCTTCCTTTTTTTCGCAAGGGAATGGCACCCTGCTATTTATAATAGTGGAGGGGCATCATTAGGGTTTGGCTGGTTACCCATTCTCAAAGTGGCGGCGGCCTGATGCTTAATCAATCTAGACCATTCATTTTAAGCGTGGAGGATCTGGGCCATAAATGGGGATAACACTAAATCTTTCGAATAATTAATGCTGATTGCTTTAAATCTTCATGATTGATTGTGTAGCTTGGATCTCTCACCACATGTCCCATTGGTTTGATTATGAATAATATGACCTGATCCCATTAATTATGAGGATATGGTCATTGGGATCTGGTAAATCTTTGTATCTCATAATCATCTTCTCTGCCACGTGTCTTGATGACGGACTCTGCCAAAGCCGCATGACATCCATGAACCGCATGAGACAGCGTCTCGGCGAACCGCATAGGTATAGTATTTGAGAGCCGCTTGGTGAGCCGCATAAGTGTAGTAATCGCGAGCCGTATGAGATGATTTCTTGGTGAACCGCATAAGTGTAGTAATTGCGAGCCGCATGGGACGACTTTTTGGTGAGCGGCAGGAAGACGATCCTTGCCAGCCGCATGAAGCTGTTCTTCGATGGAGCCACATGGGAGTAGCCACGTGTCAATCTCGGATCGCGTCAAAGATTTTTTCCTATTTCCCAAGAGTCTGTCATTATGGCAGGGCTATTATGATACTTTATGTCAGAGCCGTCAGCTGTCAAATCATGACAGAGCATTAAATAGGCAGACTGCTCGATGGCCAGCTGTGTGAAGGGGTCTTCGTGGGTACACGTGGCATTGAGCCGCATATCTCCGTGAGCCGCATGTACTTTTGAACTACATGCGGCTGGGGGACTCTTTGAACCGCAGGATTGTCCCTATGTAAGCCGTATGGACTCTCCTGTCCGAGCCGCATGAGACTAAGAGTCTCTCTGAACCACATGGGACTGCTCATGTATAAGCCGCATGGGGTTCTCCTGTTCTGAGCCGCATAGATCATCGTTCTGATATTTTCCATGCTTCTACACTCTGCCCTACCTAGAGTTCGGGCCGAATTCGGCCTAGCTATTCCAGATCCGGGAGCAGCCTCAGCCGCTGATCAAAACTTGATCCAATGGCCCTCATCCATTCCGACCATTCGAACCCTTACACAAATATTCGGGCTCCCCTCTTCTCTCTCCTCCATTGCCACCTTCTACACCTTTCTAAACTATTTTTCTCCAAACCCTAACCCTAGTTCTTCCTTTCTAGAGCATATCTCTTCTCAAAACTCAAGGAGAAGGCTTCTCTCACCATTCTCCTTCATATTTCTTCATCACATTGAGGTATATTTCAACACTTTTCTCCATCTCAATTGTCTTTATTATTTCATGGCTCGATGATTGTTCAATAGGGAGAAGAGACTTCGAACCGAGGGAGCATCCTCTTCGAATGCTCCTCCTTGTGTTGAACCGCCCGTTGAACAACCAAATCAACCACCCATTCATCCGTTGTTCAACCCACCTCGTCCACTCGACCCCAATACGTATGACGACCGGATATTTATATCACTTGATGCCTCAAATGCTTGGTTTAGTGATTTTCGGACATGTCCGGTGTTAGCGGATCATCCTATTAATTTTACTATATTTTTTCAATATGATTCACTTTTCCATGATCATTGTCTTGATGAACTTGTCACCACCAACTCGGTTATATATCGCAATGCTATTCAAATGTTCTATTGCGACCTAATTCATGATGATACACATATTTTTTCACGGGTTGCGGGCATTGATATATCTTTCGATGATTTCGACTTGGCCGAACACCTTGAACTCCAGGAGCCAAACTCATGGGAAAAACTTGTTGAAGCTTGATCGTTTCAATTTCACGATGGGTCTTCCCTCGAAAGCTTTAAGGACGACTTGTGTACCCCTAACATACGTCCTCGCAAGCTTTTGGCCAAGTTTCTCAATCCCCATTTTTATGAACTTTATCGGATTATTTTTAACACTATTCTACCCAAAGCGGGATCCACCAATGAGGTTACCTACTTTGAAATCTCGGCTTTATATCCTCTCCACTTTCATGTTCCTTTTAATCTTCTACGTACCATGATGGACTGGATAATTAACGCTAAGAAGAAACCAAGATCCTTGGTTTATGCTCTTTATCTTCCTATGCTCTTCCGTGCTTTTTGCGTACCCCTTGATGAGTGCCAGTTCCTTCCTGCCCCTGCCTTCCTCTCTAAGGCACGGCGACTACAGGCAGCAGTTGGCTCAACTGTTGTGTCCGAGTACTCAGACGATGAGCCCGATGTCCCTCCTCTTGGACAGGATCCTCCTCCTCCTCCTGCTACTCTAGAGTCACTCCAGACTATGCTCCGCGATCGATTCACCTTAGAGGATGATTGCTGGACTCTGCTTGACTACCGGACTACCTTGCAGATGAGTGCCATTAGCAACTCACTGCATGATATTCGGTACTCCATGTCCCGGCATCCTTCTATGCCTATTCCTATGGAGCGGGACCCTGCTCTCGATGGATATCGTATCGATCACCCTTGGGTTATCCGCTACTTGGATCTGGATGCGGCCTTCGTGGACCCTCGTCGTTCCTTCACTGATCCATCCGACGACGCTGGGCCTTCACGAGCTCGATGATGGATATGGATTTCTACTTGCTGCTACTACTGAGATCGTAGTTTATGTTTTATGCATTTTGGATTAGTTGCTTTCATGCACTTTGGCTGTATTAGACTTATTATTATGTGTGACTCTTGAGACATTCAGTAGTTTTATCAGTTTCTATGCAGTTTCATCTATTATCTTTTGGTGTGCTTGCCAGTTCTTATTGTTTAAGGTTATTTGCTAAATGCAAAAAGGGGGAAAAATTTTGGTATATTCTACATTCTTTTGTATCTGTATCTGTGCTTTGGGGAGAATATTTTATCAGGCCAACAAGATTCAAAGCAATGTTTACGGAGGAGCTATTACTAGCTCGGCACTGATTACGGGGGAGCTATGTCATTGCTCATAAATGTGTACAGGTATGAATATTGAATATACAACTATCATTTTGTCAATTATCAATATATGGAAGATTGTTGACACAAAATCACAGTCAACCAAACATTGATAAAATTGACTATATGATACTTGTGATAATTCAATACGACACATGAAGACAACATTCAGTACAAGCCAGACGACAGCTCGCTCCTGCAATGCAACATATCTTTGAGTCTGTATTTTACAATTTTATTGAGTCTAGACTTATGTAAACTGAGCTGTGCTGAGCATCTGAGACTTAACCTATGCCCATACCTTAAAATTAAAAGCTCCACACAAATCAAAATTTACCCATTGACCCATGCTGTGCTCTGGAGACAGAGTTCGGGCCGAACTCTGCCTCCTAAAAATCAGTATCCTAATTTTTAGGCTTGGCTGGTTGCAAGTTGTCCAACGGCCAAATTTTTGAAAATTCCATCCAGAATTCTGGCCGAATTCTGCCTACCTGATATCTTATAAATAGGCCATGAATTCTCTCATTTTCAATCATCCAATCTTCTCATCTCTTCTCTCTAAAGCTCTATGCAAGCCATACCCTTCTTCATCTACTAGCCACAAGCTCCCTAAGCCTCAAGTGCTTAGCACTTTTCAGTTAGGAGTTTGTGCAAGAATTCAAGAAGTCGCTTGGAAAATTTCAAGCATCGCCACTGCAATCTTTGTAAGAAGTTGACGTGCTCTTCTGAAGAAAAGGTACGGGGTGTAACTACTATTTTACAAATAGTGGATTTAATCCTGAGCTAGAGTTCTCAGGCCTGGACTAGTCCTCCACGAGGGAAACCAGGTTAAAAATTGGCTATGTTTGCGTATGCTTTCTTGCTCCTTATTTATTTCCGCATTTACTCTAATTACTTTCAGTTTGTGAAAGAGTTTAATTTTTAATTGGCTATTATTGTTATAAACTCTATTTACCCTCCCTCTAGAGTTGCTATCTGTTCTTCAAGGGTTACGCCTGGTGGTCACCTTCTGGCTGAAAGGTAGGTAGATCCTCTAGAGCTGCTCCGTTATCTGGCCGTACAAAACCAGCTGGGTCGGACCCTAGAAAGAGCAAGTGCCACAAAGGAAGCTTCACTTAGGAACTAAAAACCAGCATATAATAATTGAATATTAAAGGTAATATAAAAGAAACTGATAATAACAGGGACAACAACAGTGAATTAAGTACGAGGAAACCATTCAAGTAGCCAGGTCACAACCCTTAAACCAAACAAGGACCGGAGTTGTAACCCATCACCTGAATAGAAACCCGTCTCAAATACTGTTGGTGAAGGTAGTACATGATGAGCTTGACATAGGGTGAAATAAGGCAATAAACGAAGAGAGGATAAAGAACTGCTCCAGGAGCCAAGTTACAACCCTTAAACCAAACAAAGACCGGGGTGTTTACCATTGATTGTAAAAGTATAAAATAGTTTTATGGGAGGACTGAACTTAGACTCACAATACAAACTCGCTTGTACAAAGAAAGCCTAGGGACGAAAGCCTAGGTACAGTAGACTAAGTACAATTGTTTATTTTAGATTCTGGGGAATGACGATAGAGGCTCGGGAAGCGACGGCAGCCCTGCCTTACTCCTTGGACGATCGGTATGCAGCCTTGGCTCCAGAAGATCTGCTCGGCGTTGAAGAAATGCTATCTTTGCTCCCTCTCTGCTTTTTCCTCCAAGTCTTCTAATGCTCTCTGATCTCGAAAAGGGGTCTCTCTGGTCACACTCTCTCCGTTGTGTATATTGCCAGGGAATGTATATACTTGTAAGGGAATGACACCTTGCTATTTATAGGAATGGGGTGTGATCATTAGGGTTGCCAATGATTGCTTCCTTGAGATGGCGACGACCTGTGGATTGGTCAATCTAGGCCATTCGTTTTGATTGTGATGAATCTGGACCATTAAGTGTAGATTACACCAAATCTCATCAGCAATTAATGCTGATTGGAATAAATCTTCCTCATAATGATCTTCTGATGTCTGTGAATAAATTTGATTTATTCTCCTGCTACGTGTCCTAAATTATTAGGATTTGACCCAATCTTTGATTGCAATAAATCTGGAAAATTGATCGACTTAGGACACGTGTCCTAGGAGCCACTGGGGGGATCTCAACCGTATGAAGATTGAGCCGCATAAGATTTGGGCCGCATAAGGTTTGGGCCACATGTCAGGGCTGCTTGGGTAGTGGCCCTCCCCCTTCAAACCTTTGAACCGCATGGAGATGATCATTGCGCTGCATAGGAATGCATCTGCCTGAGCCGCATGGAAATGGTCCTCTTGAGCCGCATGGGAAGGCCTCCGCTTGAGCCGCATGAGACTGTTTCAGCCTGAGCCGCATAGGGCGGCTTCATTCTGAACCGCATGAGAAGTCTTCGATCGAGCCGCATACGAACGTCCACATGGCGAGGCCACGTGGCATTTTTATGGATCTCGGAAGATTGTGTCAGAGATCTCTTTCTCTTTCCTAGGGGTCTGTTATTATGACAGAGCCATAATTGCCTCTCTTGTGTCAGGGCTGTCATTTTTTTCAGAGTTGTCAGCCGTCAAAGTAATTAATGCAGCATAGGGCGGAGGGGAGCACTGTTACGCCATGTGTCTTCTTAGCCGCATGGGATGTCTTGGGCCGCATAGTCCCTTATGCTGCATGACTTTCTGAGCCGCATGGGCTTTATGAGCCGCATGGGGTTTCCTAGCCGCATGGATCTTTCTTTAGTATTTTTCATGCTTTTATAAGCCCCCTTCAAAGTTTTCAATTTGTAAAATTGAAATACTTTGAATAAGAAGCATAGCTGTATGGAAGCTCTTCTAGCCGCATAGATGTCTTGGCCGCATGGAAGCTTCAGCCGTATGAACTTTTGAGCCGGAGAGTTGTTTCAGCCGCATGGATAGCTTAGTCGCAGAGACTTTTAAACCGCAGGGATATCTCAGCCGCATAGTTCTTTGCCACGTCATTATGTCATCCATGTAAACCTTTTTGGGGCAGAATCCCAAGAGTTTCTGATCTTTAATTAGCTAGTCTGTATCGATAGCCGAAGAGTCGACTACTTTGTACGAGGCGTCGGTCTGTGGTCCTCCTTTCTCTATAAATAGTAGGGTATTTGGGGGGATTTCTCTCTTAGACTCTTCTTGATTAAGATTTCTGTCTTGTTTTCTTCTTCTGACCGACTGACAACGATGGCACCTAGGGCTTCCAAGGCAGTGAAGAAGGCTGTGGCGAAGAGTAGGAAGTCGGCTTCGTCTTCAACTATCGCACCCCCCGTTCGTCTTGACGTTCATGTTGTCGTCGAAGGTAAGGACTGTGTGGAAGATTGGGTACTTTCCAACCCTAAGAGATGCTGCCCTGTTGTATTGATTCGCGCATAATCATTTAATACGAGCTTTTCAAATTATATGGTCCGTATATATGTCCTATGAGCCGCATGGAATATTTTCCATGTCCGAGCCACATAAAAGTTGTCTAAAACTGGCCGCATGAACATCTCTGGATATCTTCTGACTGTTTTCATCATTCATCATCACTTTTTTCCGTCTTTTGGTTCTTGTAGTGTCTCCACCGAATGCTGAGATTACAGTGGTAGAGGAGCCGCCGCTCCCTGGCGTCAATCAGGGGCCTTCCTCTGTTAAGAAGGAGGCGATGAAAGAAGAATCGGTGCCTGAGAGGGATGACATCCTCCCCACTATCGAGACTGCTGAGGGTGGCAGCGCTGGGAATTCTGATTCTCCTACTCTGGACGAGGATCTTCCTCAATTGCATCCTTCATATGTAAGGTGGTTGAGGGAGTTGTATATGCACTTCTGCAACTATGGTTTTGAGGTTTCTCGTAAATGTCTATCTGTAGTCTTTACTTTGTTTTGCCTTTCTTCTTGTCTGCATGAAGAACTTTCCTGTAACCGTGTGGATGTAACCGATTTCTGAATGAATGGAATATATTTGCTTCACTCTTTTGCTGTGTAATAATCATCTTATTGGGACATTTTGTATGGACCTATTCCCCTAACGTACCCTGGTTTTGGATACGGGCAACAAGTTAAAGGGAACGAACATACTTACTCAGAGGTAATGAGGACATGGCAAGTATGAAGGTTTCTTCTACGGAGCCTTCCCACTCAGAGGTAATGAGGACATGGCAGGAGTGGGCTCAATGAAGAGGGAGTATATAGAATGACTCAGAGGTAATGAGCACATGGAAGTTCTATGTAGGGGGTGATTTGTTTTTGGCGGAAGTGAAACGACTCAGTGGTAATGAGGATATGGCCGTTTTTAGAAATTTGTGGTCGCTTACCCTTTTTGTGCACTGGAAGTGCAGGTATTGGATCATGAGGGAGGATCTCTTCCAGGAAAAAAGTTCAGAGGTATGATCATATATGACTTACTATCTGAAAGAGTGACCGGAATGTGAGTTCAGAG
The DNA here is from genome assembly GCA_029216955.1 of Iris pallida. Taxonomy (NCBI): domain Eukaryota; kingdom Viridiplantae; phylum Streptophyta; class Magnoliopsida; order Asparagales; family Iridaceae; genus Iris; species Iris pallida. Next base: position 3,312,609 of record JANAVB010012998.1, on the reverse strand, counting down.
GCACCAGCGGGTACATGACTCGATATTTGTGAAAGTGTGAGTTCAGTGGCACCAGCGGACACATGACTCGATAATCTGGGATGTTGTGGATGTGAGTTCAGCGACACGAGAGGGTACATGACTCGGGAATCTAGAGAATAGTGAGTGTGAGTACAGCGGTACCAGCGGGTACGTGACTCAATGATATGGGAAAATTGTAAGGGTGAGTTCAGCGGTGCTAGCGGGCACGTGACTCGAAAATCTGGAAAATTTTGGATGTGAGTTCAGCGGTACCAGCGGGCACATGACTCAATGATCTGGAGAATGTCGTTTAGACATAGTATTTCTTCAGGAACTTGCCGTTGACGGGCAACATGAGCAAATCCCCATTCTGTTTTGCGAGGCGGTAGGCTCCGTTGGAGAATACGGCCTCAATGATAAATAGGCCTTTCCATTTTGGCTGGAACTTGCCGGCGGTCTTGTGAGTCATGACTATCGATCTCCGAACTGCCAGAACGAGATCGCCCACCTGGAATGTTCTGATCTTGACCTTTTTGTTGAAGGCTCCGGAGATGCGTGCTTGGTATAGTTCGATCCTTTGCTGAGCTAGGAGGCACTTTTCGTCTAAGGCCTCCAACTCTTTTAGTCGACGTCGGTAGTTATCATCCGTCATCAATTGATAAGTGAGGGCGACGCGGAGTGAGGGTATTTGAGTCTCTAATGGGAGAACTGCCTCACTCTCGTACACCATGGAGAATGGTGTGTTCCCGGTAGCTGTTCGGACTGTAGTACGGTGCGCCCATAAACATTCATCGAGCTTCTCGTTCTAGTCATGTTTGTTGGAAGAGACAAATTTTTTGAGGAGTTTGATGATTGTTTTGTTGAATGCCTCTGCCAACCCGTTTGCTGCTGGGTTGTATGGTGTCGAAGCAAAATTCTGGATACGGTGCTTGTCATAAAACCGATAGAAGGTGTGGCTTACAAACTGCGGACCATTGTCGTGGATGATCCTTCGGGGTATTCCAAAGCGATAGATGACGTTATGCTTGAGGAAGCTGATCACATTCGAAGTTTTGGCTTCTGTAAGTGGAACAGCTTCTGCCCATTTGGAGAAGTAATCCGTGATCGCAAGTATGAAGCGATGTCCACGGAAGGAAGGTGGAATAATTGGACCAATGATATCCATCCCCCATGCTTCGAAGGGCCAGGATGCCACTGTCGGATGTAGAAATTTAGATGGCTGGTGAATGAAGTCTGCGTGGACTTGGCAGGCTTTGTACCTTCTTGCGTAGTCTATCGCATCCGCTACCATTGTTGGCTAGTAGTAGCCCATTCAGCGAAGACGGTCTTGTAATTTAGGACCAGGCTGATGGACCCCGTAGACACCGTCATGCGCTTCTCGTACGGCTTCTTTGGCTTATGCCTTTGACAGACATCGAAGCAATAATCCATCGTAGGATCGCCGTTACAGCATTCTTGTCTCTGTATCGCAGAAGAATCTGAGGGAACGCCGTCTAATGGAGGTGGCCTCCTTTGGGTTCTCGGGGAGGATGTCGTAGACGACGAAGTCGATGAATGGTTGTCTCCAATCTGGGGCATCATCAATTGCCTGAGCGGAATAACTTGCCACGAATTGAGCATTGTTCTTGGGGCAGACCAGCTCGTGGCCTCTCGCATCTACCGATTGATGGTGATGATTCGGCACTGCTAGGGAAGCGGCCAGGCCTGCTAAGGTATCGACTTCGATATTTCGGAGTCTGGGGACATGTTCGATGAAGAACCCTTCGAACGACGAGATGATGTCGATCGCTATTTGGTGATAGGGGATCATGTCTTCATGGCGAACTTCGTATGAGCCCCGGATTTGATTGACGATTAACTGAGGATCGTCGTATGCTTCGAGATATTCTACCCCCAGCTCCCTTGCAAGTTGGAGGCCAATGACCAGAGCGTTGTACTCGGCCATATTGTTAGAGCGGGGTTCTGTGAGAGAGTAGGCGCGATTGATCACCAATCCGGAAGGGGAGACTAGCACCACCCCAACTCCGACGACGATGTTGCCCTTGGGTCCTGTTCTTGAAGCACCGTCGAAGAACATTCGCCATATGTTATCGTGAGAGGCTGCATTTGAGTCGACGATCTCATCTGGAATTTCTTCATATATCCTGGACAACTCTGACCTCGGGTGGGCTGCCAAAAAGTCTGCCAGGGCTTGACCTTTGACAGCCTTTTGCGGGATGAAGATCATATGATAAGGGGACAACAATATTGCCCATGTAGCGAGGCGAGAGCTGAGTGCCCCTGGTTTAGTCATGAGGACCCTGAGAGGGTTGACTCGTGAGATCACATGTATTGTTTGTCCAGTGACATAGTACCGTGTCTTCTGAATGGCGAACACCAGGGCAAGGCATTCCTTCTCCACAGTAGTGTATCGGTGCTCTGGCCCAATCATCGTTCGACTGAGGTAATATATGGCTTGCTCATGGCCTGCATCGTTGTTTTGTGCCAACAGAGCTCCGAAGGAATGATCTATTGTTCGTACGTAGAGCAGGAATGGTTTTCTAGCAACCGGAGCCACCAGGACTGGAGGATTTGATAAATATTGTTTGATGCTGTCGAAGGCACGCTGGCATCCTTCGTCCCATACGAACGAGACACCTTTCTTCATGAGGTGGGTGAATGGTCGACATCGCCCGGAGAGGTTAGAGATGAATCTTTTGATGTAAGCTAGCCTCCCTTGAAGGCCTCTGAGTTCACGGAGATTTTTCGGGGGACCCATCTCCATAATTGCCTTCGTCTTCTCAGGGTCTACATGAATACCCTGGGCGGTGATGATGAAATCCAAGAACTTCCCGCTGGATACGCCCAGGAAGGACTTTGTGGGATTCATTTTCAAATTGTGCGCTCGCATCAGATCGAATACCTTCCTCAGATCCTGTAGATGGTCTTCCTTATGGTGACGCTTGACGGCGATATCATCAACGTAACATTCTACCGTCTTGCGCAAGTGTTCTCTGAAGATGATACTCATGGCTCGTTGATATGTGGCGCCAGCATTCTTTAAACCGAAAGGCATGACTGTGTAACAGTATGTACCAATTGGTGTTCGGAATGATGTATGCTTTTCGTCATCAGGAGACATCTTGATTTGGTTGTACCCCGAGAATCCATCCATGAATGACATGCGTTCGAAGCCGTAGTTGTTGTCAAGCATGATGTCTGTGATAGGGAGGGAAAATTCGTCTTTGGGACATGCCTCGTTCAGGTTGCGAAAGTCGATGCAGATTCGGATCTTCCCATTCTTTTTGAGGACCAGAACTATGTTGGCGACCCATTCCGGATGTTGCTCCTCACGAATGAAACCGCTGGCTATTAGTTTGTTGACTTCGGCTTCGATCGCATCCATGACGCCTGGGCGAAAGTGTCGCTGTTGCTGCTTGACTGGCTTTGCATCTGGCCGAATGTTGAGTTTGTGAAGAGCAATGTCGGGATCTAACCCCGGCATGTCTTCATAACTCCATGCAAACACATCAATATATTCTCTGACAAGTTCCAGCAGCGATTCTCGCTCTTCATCTGTTAAGCTTTTACATACGAAGATTGGCTTTGGGGAGGATTCGCTGCCGAGATCTACTTGCATGACCTCATCTTCAGTGGAAGGTTCTCTCTGTTCGAACCACTTTTCCTATTATGCATCTAGCTGCTGGGCCCACGGCTCTAGCTCGAGGATTTCGGGGATATCTTCGTCTTCTTCATAAGCATCGGCGAATGCCATGTTGACTGACAAGACTTGTCTGAATACATCTCCGATGCTGGTATCAGAGTCAGAAGTTGGTGACCCGGTCGAATGTGAATGCCAGTCACATTCTTCATCTGAACTTTTAGGGGTCATCGTGGGTGTTACATACCCTAATCCACATCGAGTCTTGCTATAGTAGTCCCGTAGTTTGCCTGCCGGGACCGGTGGCCTCAAAGGTAATCGTCGCCCCGTGCCGTAGTTCAAGCATGGCGTAGTCTCTAGATCATACCCTTATTTTTGCATGAGATATTTAGATTGGAGGCTATAAAGATACAGAGGCAGTCTCCCGGCATCGGATCCAAGGTCGACTTCTTCTATGGTGAAGGTGTGAGGATCGTCCTTCCGGTCGAAGATGATTGGATGGTCCCCTCCTTCGATTATGCGGTAAGCGTCTTCTGCTGGAGTAAGCTGGATTGTGGTATGCACATTTGTTACCTATGTGTGGAGGTGAGTGCCTATACCGTGTTCCATAGCATACATCGTACAGAGCTTATTAAGCTCGAGGTAGTTCAAAGATAGCCCTTTATTGATGAAGTAAGGTATCTTTTCTAGGGGGATTACATCATCTGCAGAGGGAACATCAGTGTGGGCAGCCACATACTTGGCTAGCTGTGGTTCCTCTTCAACTATCCCCTGTATAAACGAAGACTGAGAGGACGACGTGGGCAGCTTGATCGTCAGCGGTTCAGAGCGTGGAGTTGTTGGCAAACTAGCGACCCCCAGCTTGGCACTCGATGCTGGGCGGGGAGTGGTTGGTTCGCTAGAAGTTCCAGGCCTTGCATCGGGGTGACGACCCTTCTTGGGAAGGCGTATCGTTATTGTCTTGTCGGAGGGATTGAGCTTCTCCGTTTGAGGCTGGCCGGCTCTAGGCAGCCTAATTGTCAGCGGCTCCTTTATGGGTCTTGGCACTTGGGCACACCTTGGCAGCCGGATTTTCATCTGCTCTTCTTGTGCCGAGAGGCTGATTGCGTCCTTACGCAGAGTGGCGGTAAGGGGTGCTGACTTGCCAGGTTTGCGAGCTTGGAGGTGGATCGTTAGAGGCTCTTCTGATCCTGTGGTTGTCTCGGTACTAGCTTATACATCTCCTTCACCAAGATGCTTCTTCGACTTTTCCTACAGGTAGGAGTCTGAGTAGTAGGATTCGACCCCTTTGAAGGGATCGATATCAGCAAATTTCGTCCTCACAAAGCCGTGTTTGTCGACATATTTGAAGTATTGGTGCAGCATGGAAGGCACGATCATATAATCGTGTATCCATGGATGCCCCAAGAGGATGTTGTAAGAAGTGTCTGCATCTATGACGCAGTAGGTGACTTCGGATTGGAGGTCGCCAACTTGACACTTCAGACGAATCTTCCCAATTGGGTAGCTCCTGCCCGAATTGAAACCGCTGATGGCGGTGCTTGTAGGCGTTAGGCGATGCATTGGGATACGGAGATGATGTAGCAGACCCTTCGGAATAATGCTTATGGAAGAGCCAGGATCTATGTGCATCCGATCCACCTTTACGTCGCCGATGTATCCAGTGTAGTATAGCGGGCGATCGTGCAGGTTGGTTTTGATGAGCATATCCTGCGGAGTGAAGACGATGTTGGGCATTGCTCTCGTACAGGTGCTATCTTGGAGATCTGTAGGCGGGATCTCTCCTGTAAGGTTGACCTGAGCGAGGTACGCGTCGGCATTTTGGAGTACATCGCTCAAAGCCGCACGAACATCCTTGAAGAGTCTCAGAAGCTCGTATAATGACAACTTGGCCGGTGTGTTGGCCAATTGTGCTAAGATGTCGAAGTTGTAAGGCTTCTCCAGCCATTGTGATGCCTCTTTTCGGAGGGATTTGTCAAAGCGAGTCTCCCTCGGCCTAGGCTTATCGGTCGTCGAAGGCTGAGCCGGTCCCGGAGCATCAGTTATAGTGGGTTGATGATCTTCAGCTGGATTGTCAACCACGGGTTCGGAGTGCGCCCCAGACCGCGTGACGACGGCTGTAGCTTCTTCGATGTCTGCCGAGATTGTGTGGCAGGACCTGATTTTTCCACTCTTCTTCTTGCAGGTAGAAGACGATATGGGCCGAGTCACTTCTGATACCAAGTCTGGATGGATCCACATGACCTCCCCTCGTGATGTGGTGAGGGGCACTAGACCAGCGGTCTGATCTCGGGGAGGAGGAAGATTAGCGATCACCATTGTTGCCAGAGGGATGGGGACCACCCCGTCTTAAGTTTTCGTCGGAGGAAAGCTGCCAAATTGTACTGACACCATGTTGGCTGCCACGGTTACCTTTTCGAAATTGATAGCCAGGGCATTCGAATCGATGAGGTTTTGAATGTACCGTTTTAGCTGGTAGCAGTCGTGTGTAGCATGGTGGACGTAGCGGTGATAATGGCAGTACTTTGGGTTCTCTATCTCTGTCGGCCGTGGTTCCCGTCTTAGTGGAGGAAGCTGGATTCTGTCTCCTTGTATGAGCATGTCCAAGATGGGCTTGACGTGACCGTCTTCGAAGGAGTAAGTGATTTGCGGCCATTGTTTGTCTGCTGGCTTTGGCTCAGGTTTCTGTGCTGTATCGGCCACCATAGCCTTCTTTCCCCTGCTGTCCCGATTTTTGGAGGGGCTACCCCCATTATCGTTGTTGGGACGCTTGCCTTTGTTCTCTCCGTCCGAGATGTGCAACCCCAGTTGGCGAGCCTTCTTCAATCGTTCTTCGGCGCTTGTGGCACTGATGATGAACGTCTTCCAATCCTTGAATTGACTTTTGCCCATCCAGAGACTGATTGTTGAAAGCAGTCTCTTTTGGCAAATTTCAATCAAGGAGGAATCCAGGTTTCCAGAGGGCAACTTCATGGCGGTTTGGCGGAACCTCTCGATGTAGTTTCTTGTCAGCTCTTTCTTCCCTTGGACGACGTCCATGAGGGTAGACATGGTGATGTCCTGCCCTATTTCGTAGAATCTCTCCAAGAACATGCGTTTGAAGGCGACGAAAGAGTGGATACAGTTGTCCGGCAGATTGCGATACCAGTCGAAGGCGACTCCTTCTAATGCCCCGATGAATAATCGTGTGAGAATGGCATCGTCATGGGGCAGATGGTCGGTGGTGACCTCGAAGTAAGTGATGTACCGACTTAATGAGGTCTTGCCATCATAAGGATTGATGTTGAACGGCTTATATCTTGGTGGGAATGGAACATCCCTCCATGGAGCAGGGTACGGTTGCCGTATTCTGAGGTCTTGAGAGTTTTCTCGAGCGTGGAACATGGCTCGGAGCTCTTGGACCTCTCTTCTCGCTTCGCGGGCCTCATCTACGGCAGTGGGGGTCGTTGTTTCAGGAGGATCGTTGTCCGGGTTTGGTGCCGCCGAATTCGAGTCCGCATTGACCGCAGGGACCCGCGCTTGTTTGGCCAGGCATCCCTCCTTGCAGAGTTGGAAGGGCCGCTTTAATCTCGTCTACAGACTTGACCAAAGCAAATAATATGGCTTCGAGACTGTCGATGCGTTGGCGATCACTGGAACCACCATGGTTGCTGTCTGTCATGAATACCGTCTTCACATGAGGAGAGATAGACGGAGCGGTGGAGGAAGCGCCCTCCGAATCGTACCCCTGTAGTGAGAAGTCATCGGGGTATGTGGTTATGTTCCCTTCTGATTCAGACTCGGAAGGAACAGTACCCCCAGTCTCCGAGTTCGCCTCGTCTTGAGAGTCATGGATGTCCTAGGGGACATCAGCACCTGTTGTACCTGACGGGAGAGTGGTCTCCCCGGGCTCGTCTTCTTGGAACATCAGTTTGCTGTGGAGGCTCGAAGGGGTGCTACCCCCAGCCCCAGCAACCCCCTGCGTTGTGGACGACGAATCTCCTACTGTAGCAGATTTCGTCTTAGAGCGAGTACCTTAGAAAACTTCGATGGTGGGCACCCGTTTAGACGAGAGTCTTTTAGTCGCAATGGTTGAAATCTTCAGGCTGGGAACATTTGTCTTCTTTCCCCTTCCATCAGCGGGGACTTTCCGAGCGGAGTTGCAGGAGGCCACGGGTAGTGCCTCGTCTTGTGAAGATGGTTGTTGCAGTCTTTGAAAGACAGACTGTCGGTCTTCTCGTATCGTCGCGCTGTTGCAGCAGCAGCTGACGATGACTTGGGTGCAGTGACGTCCGTAAGAGGACTCTTTGTACCCCGATGCATATTCTCTTTCCTTGCGTTTGTGGAGGATGGCCTCACGCAAGTCAGATGGGTCTGGACCGACCATGTTTGCTCCCAGGATTTTGGAAGACTTTTGCAAACCTCTTTGTCCATCTGCCGTCGGGGGCTGGACTCGAGTGGTTCTATACAACTTCCCATCCGAGGCCCGCGTAGCCGTATGCGGAATGCTCGGATGGTCAGAGGTCAGATCAGCGGACCGAACTCGCCAGGCTCGCGCTGCTTTAGACTTCTTCGCTCTAGTGCGTACGGGCACATAGTAGGAAGAGTCTAAGTGATACTGGAGAGAGTCAGACATATTTTCTTGGGAGCACAAGAGATCAGGACCGTACGAGAGACGGTCGAAGACAGAGCCGCGGGGAGTAGGCGTCATGCGGCTGTCATCGTTGGTCCGTATGCGGCTGGCAGACGTAGCCGCATAGGCTTTCTTCATGCGGCTGGAAGCCTCGGCTGCATGAGTCTTCTTTATGCGGCTGGATGATCTGGCCGCATGGATTTTCTTCATGCGGCCGGTAGATCCACCCGCATGAGCCTCCTGCATGTGGTTGACAGATTTGGCCACAGGAGTGCTCGGCTTCTTCTTGGGGCGCATAGAGTCGCTCTTTGTCCCTGCAAGTCCAGCATCGTAATACTTTCCTCTGCCGGACTCGGGGACAACAGAGTTCTCTACGGCTCGAAGTGGAGCCGTATGGGAATCGCCCTCGCCGCGTTGGGTAGCAGAGTACCCCGTCCAGAGCTTGTGGAGGAGCAAACGATTTTGGCCTCCACTCTCAGCGGGCTTTCCTTGTACGGGTTCGCTTCTGGATCGGGACAGCACTTCCTTCAGAGAGCATCTCTTCAAACGCTTGTTGGTCGAAACGGACGACCATCTTCTGTTGTGTGGAGCCAAGCTTGGCTGCATCCGACTGCGTCACCAACTCCTCAGCCGTGGAGAAGTTTGTCCCCAGCAGAGACGCCATCGTCTTTGCCATTGATTATAAAAGTACAGAACAGTTTTATGGGAGGACTGATCTTAGACTCACAATACAAACTTGCTTGTACAAAGAAAGCCTAGGGACGAAAGCCTAGGTACAGCAGACTAAGTATAATTGTTTATTTTAGATTCTGGGGGGTAAAGATAGAGGCTCGGGAAACGACGGCAGCCCTGCCTTACTCCTTGGACGATCAGTATGCAGCCTTGGCTCCAGAAGATCTGCTCAGCGTTGAAGAAATGCTCTCTTTGCTCCCTCTCTGCTTTTTCCTCCAAGTCTTCTAATGCTCTCTGATCTCGAAAAGGGGTCTCTCTGGACACACTCTCTCCGTTGTATATATTGTCAGGGAATGTATATATTTGTAAGGGAATGGCACCTTGCTATTTATAGGAATGGGGTGTGATAATTAGGGTTGCCAATGATTACTTTCTGGAGATGGCGGCGACCTGTGGATTGGTCAATCTAGGCCATTCGTTTTGATTGTGATGAATCTGGACCATTAAGTGTAGATTACACCAAATCTCATCAGCAATTAATGCTGATTGGAATAAATCTTCCTCATAATGATCTTCTGATATCTGCGAATAAATTTCATTTATTCTCCTGCTATGAGTCCCAAATTATTGGGATTTGACCCAATCTCTGATTACAATAAATCTGAGAAATTGACCGGCTTAGGACATGTGTCCTAGGAGCCATTGGGGGGATCTGAACCATACGAAGATTGAGCCGCATAAGATTTGGGCCGCATAAGGTTTGGGCCACGTGTCAGGGCTGCTTGGGTAGTGGCCCTCCCCCTTCAAACCTTTGAACCACATGGAGATGATCATTGCGAGCCGCATAGGAATGCATCTGCCTGAGCCGCATGGAAATGGTCCTCTTGAGCCGCATGGGAAGGCCTCCGCTTGAGCCGTATGAGACTGTTTCAGCCTGAGCCGCATAGGACGGCTTCATTCTGAACCGCATGGGAAGTCTTCGCTCGAGCCGCATACGAACGTCCACGTGGCGAGGCCACGTGGCATTTTTATGGATCTCGAGAGATTATGTCAGAGATCTCTTTCTCTTCCCTAGGGGTCTGTTATTATGACAGAGCCATAATTGCCTCTCTTGTGTCAGGGCTGTCACTTTTTTCAGAGTTGTCAGCCGTCAAAGTAATTAATGCAGCATAGGGCGGAGGGGAGCACTGTTACGCCACGTGTCTTCTGAGCCGCATGGGATGTCTTGGGCCGCATAGTCCCTTATGCCGCATGACTTTCTGAGCCGCATGGGCTTTATAAGCCGCATGGGGTTTCCTAGCCGAATGGATCTTTCTTTAGTATTTTCCATGCTTCTACACGGGGTTGAAACCCTTCGCCTAAACAGAACTGGTCCCCTGATCATTATTGTTAAGGAAAGCATAAATAATTGTGCCATTGAAGTAAGGTAAAACATGACGATCATGACATAGGATGCAATAAGACAATAAATGAAGAGAGGACACAAAACTGCTCCGGAAGCCAGGTTACAACCCTTAAACCAAACAAGGACCGGGTTTATAACCCTTCGTCTGAACAAAATTGGTCCCCTGATCATTATTGTTAAGGCAAGCATAAGTAGTCATGTCATGTCATAATCTTGTACAGGATCAGGATGAGACGAAGCTGGGCTAGACTCCATCCAATCAATCACGGCCAAGCAAGGAGTAAGGATTGATACTTTAACTAATTAGGGTTATCACAGGCCTAGTTACCAGCAAGATGCAATAAGATTATTCCAACAGCCATAAGCCCTGCAGACCATCCAGGTTATCCAGACGCAATTAGGGGATTGAATTCATGTGGGTACATTGTCCAAGAACACATGTACCCTTATGTAGTTTGGTGGTTACAACACATGACAGTGTGCTAGAAATGTGCCCTACTCGACGGCAGGCTACAGATCCCATGATGGGGCGCCCAGATAACGGGATTGCCTGTAGCAGGGAAATCTCTTTACGACTACTGGATTATTCTATTTATTAGCCTTAATCAGTTTAAGTAGGTACCCCCTGACCGTGGTATTCAGGGTTCCCTGTCCTAGACATGATGCAAGACAATACTGATTTATTTATACAAACACAATCGTCCAAGGTGTCCAAGCCATTTATTATAGTCATATCATATAAGTCGTCGCAACAGCTTTCAAAAGTTACCATGGTGCGTACTTGTCATATCTTTTTTTGTTATGCTATGTCATGCCATGTCATGCAGCATTATTAGTCCGGTCATATCACGCAGTCCGTGCTTGTCAATTCATGAATAGTACAAGGCATAAAAGACAATCGGGTACACAAGGGCTCAAGGCTCTACGCGAGTGAGCCTCTACGCTAGGCCGAGGGCCTCAAGCGTAGAGCGGCTCTACGCTAGCAAGAGAAAGGGAGAGATAGCTCTACGCGAGTAAAGATGCACGTGGGTGGGGTTCTACGCTAGCCGGGTTATACGTAAGTGAAATTACACGCGCGTAAGAATTTTACGCGAGTAGAATTTTACGCTCGCAAACACCCAAGCAAAACTCTACGGATGCGAGAGTCTACTCGAGCCAAAGTCTACACGAATACAACTCTACGCGAGCAGGGGATCCCGGCGTAGAGTTCGAATACGTTAGCACGCAATTGTGTGTTCGTAAAAGGGGCACTACACAGGCACGTTAAGACGTGAGCGTAAAAGCCTGAATAATATGCTGGCACACAATATGTGGGCGTAAAAGTGCTAAATACTACGCTAACACGTTAGAACGTGTGCGTAAAACTCCGTCTTCTCCCTATGGTTAAGACAAGCATGCGTAAAAGCTCAGGAACTCGAGGAACTCCATCTCGGCCAAGACTTGGTGAAGTCCGGCCATCTCAAAACCAAACTTGCGTAAAATCGAAATCCATACTAATTGGGACTCTCCAATTTAAAAAAAAACCAAGTTTAGAAGATCAAAACTAAGAAGATTAAAAATACTAAAAACTTAGATCTACATAAAATGAGCCATGGAATTCGAAAATGCTAAGTACTAAAGTGACTTAGAATCTTACGGATAAGAAAATGGAACAATAAAACTTAAGTTCCTCCATGAAGCAAGTTGCACTTGCCTAGACCTCTCTCTGGTAGGTGGAGAGTAATGGTGAGGAAGAAGAAGGGTTGACTCAGCCAAAGAGTGATGACCCCAAGCAACACGGACTAACTTAATAGTATTGTTCTTGAGTATTTTCTCTCTCCGGTCCAATATAGACACGGGTCTCTCGTCATACGAAAGGTTGGTACCAACAACCAACTTCGAATGATCCAGGATATGGCTCGGATCCAGGATATACCGTCGTAGTTGGGATACAAGGAACACCTCATGTACCTCACGTAACGAAGGCGGAAGAGCGAGACGATAGGAAACATCACCTACTCGCTCCAGAATATCGAACAGCCCTATATACCTAGGACTAAGCTTTCCCCGTACGCCGAAACGAATGACGCCACGGTTAGGCAAAATCCTCAGGAATACATGGTCGCCGACAGAAAACCCAAGAGGACGTCGATGAGAATTGGCCCAATGACGCTGGCGATCTTGCGCTACGCGAAGATGATCTCTGACTCTCCTGACAACCTCAACCGTCCGAGCAATCATTTTCGGACCGAGCATCTGCCTCTCACCAATATCATCACATGCTAGCGGAGGTCTGTACTTCCTACCATAGAGTGCTTCGAACGGTGCCATCTGGATACTGGCCTGGAAACTATTGTTGTACGAAAACTCCACCAGGTACAGGTGATCTTTCTATGAACCACCGAAGTCGAGTGTACAAGATCGCAACATATCTTCCAAGGTTCGTATGGTACGCTCGGACTGACCATCTGTCTGCGGATGATAAGCTGAGCTGAACTGGAGGTGAGTTCCCAAACTCTCCTGCAGACTACGCCAAAAGTGCAACGTAAATCTCAAATCTCTGTCTGAGGTAATACTGACTGGTACTCCGTGCAACCTAACTATCTGCCTGAGATATATTTCTGCTAGCTGAGCTGTCGTCTGACCAACTCTGAATGGAAGAAAGTGAGCCACCTTCGTGAGCTTGTCTATAATGACCCAAATAGCATCTCTATCGGCCGGGGACCTAGGAAATCCAGTCACGAAATCCATGGTTATATGCTCCCACTTCCATTCTAGGATTGGCAAGGGGTGAAGAAGTTCAGCCGGCCTCTGATGTTCAGCTTTAACTTGTTGGTAAACCAAACATCGAGAGACAAACCAGGCTATCTCCCTCTTCATGCCATTCTACCAAAAGTGTTGACGGATACCACGGTACATCTTCGTACCGCCGGGATAAATCAAATACTGAGAACTGTGAGCCTCTGCCATGATTTTCTGTCTGATATTACCACTGGGTACACAAAGGCGCCTCCCATGTCGAAGTGTACCCGTCTTCATGAATTCTTAACTCTGGTCTTCGTCATGCCTCGCACCCTGCTCTGAGTCGCTGAAGCTTGGAATATGTTGACTGCGCCATCCGGATCCTGTCGACTAGAGTGGACAGAACTCGCATATTGGCCATCAATGCCACACTGGTAGGAAGGACAACTTCAATACCCATCTTTTGAAGATCTGCTAATAACTTTGGCTGCACTGTGAGGAAATAAACTCCGGCTCTCATACTCAATGCATCCGCTACTACATTGGCCTTTCCAGGATGATACTGCGGTTGACATCATAATCCACAAGTAGTTCTAGCCACCTTCTCTAACGCATGTTAAGATCCTTCTGAGTGAACACATACTTTAGGCTCTTGTGGTCGGTGAAAATCTCTACCCTATCTCCATACAAGTAGTGTCTCCAAAGCTTAAGTGCAAACACTACTGCTGCCAGCTCCAAGTTATGGGTTGGGTAATTCCTCTCATGATCACGAAGTTGGCATGACGCATAAGCTATTACCTTTCCATGCTGCATCAAAACACATCCTAAACCTCTGCCTGAAGCATCACAATATACTGGGAATCCCCCGGTTCCATCTGGAAGCGTGAGAATAGGTGCCGTCATCAAGTCTCGCTTCAACCTCTCAAAAGAATCCTGACATTTTGCTGTCCAAGCAAACTGCACATCTTTGCGGGTCAACTGGGTCAATGGTACTGAAATTCGAGCAAAGTCTGAAACAAATCGCCGGTAGTAGCCGGCTAAGCCAAGAAAATTGCGAACTTCTGCAACTGTGCTAGGTATTGGCCATATCTCTATAGCCACGATCTTCTGGGGATCCACTTCTACTCCTCCTCTGGTGATGATATGTCCCAAGTACGAAATACGATCGAGCCAGAACTCGCATTTACTGAACTTGGCATACAACTGGTGCTCTCTGTAAATTTGGAGGACAACTCTGAGATGCTACTCATGCTCCGCTTCACTCTTGTTGTAGACCAGGATGTCGTCTATGAACACAATCACGAACTGTTCCAAGTAAGGCATGAAGATATGATTCTTGAGGTTCATGAATACAGCTGGCACATTGTTTGCTCCAAATGGCATAATAAGGAACTTCCAATGTCCATACCTCAATCTGAATGCTGTCTTCGGGATGTCCTGCTCTCTGACTCTGATCTGGTGGTATCCTGACTACAAGTAGACCTTCGAGAATATGGCTGCCCCCTTGAGTTGATCAAACAAGTCATCTATCCTCGGGAGAGGGTATCTGTTCTTGATTGTCACTACTTCAAGGTGTAGGATCGAAATCGTAAAGTAGAATACTCTAGAGGGGGGTGAATAGAGTAGGCAGCAGAATATTGCTAACTTAAAAATCTTGTTAGCAGTTAGATCACAGATATAAAAATAATCACAAAGTAAATGACAGAAATAAAAAGTGATCAGAAGGCAAACACAAACACCGAGATTTATACCGGTTTCCCTCTTGTGAGGACTAGTCCAATCGGAAGAACTCTAGCTTCCAGTTGAATCGACTATTGAAAAATCTCGTAAGTTTTCACGAAGTCCTTGCAACTTCTACAGATGCGAGCTTTGATACGAAGAACTCGACCAACTTCAATTGTGAAGAGTTGTATCTACTATCAAGCCTCTGATTACAATCGCTCTTAAAACTTCTAGACCGTATCGTTCTGGCAAATCGACTAGAGGATTGTAACTGGCTTGAGATTTGAAAAATGTAAGCTTTTGAGAACTCTTTGGAGAAAATATAAGCTTTAGAAGAGAAGAGATTGAAAGTGAAATGGTGATTTGAAATGATCGAAATCCCTCTCCATTTATAGTTTTTCCAAAGACAGAACTCTGACAAAATTCGGGCAAAATTCGGACAGAACTCTTTGTAACAAACCACAACTGAAGGATGACCAAGTTCAAAATCAAACGTTCACTAACGTTCATCTTGGCTAAACTCTGGCCGAGTTCTGCTAGTATTCTGCCAGTTCATTTTTGAGAAAAATCAATTTGGCTTTTTGAAAAGTCCTTCAGAAGCTTTTTGTAAAAATGATGTTTTTCAAAACATAGGACATTTTTAAAGAGATAGGTCAGTTTTGAAAAAAAAATATTCCGGACAGCCTATTTGCCAGTACGACTTGGTGTACAATGTATTCCTAGACTCAATAAAATGATAAATTACGTTGCTTTGACGGAAATACATTTGGAGTGGCAAACAGCTTCAGTCTTGAACATCGCAGATATCCATCGTTGAGCAGTGTCCAAAACGTTGTAGGTAAACATCTGAATTGACTTGCATTTATATCTAGACAAAGTTTGATCAATTATTAAAATCATGTTTGACCATGACCAATAGGCCAACAATCTCCCCTATTTTGATAATTGACAAACCTTTCCGATATAACATCTAAGTATGGACAATTCAAAAATGTGTAATACCAGAGAAAATAAAAATTGTTCATTACCTGCATTCATGAAGATGTTAGATCCTATTTCTCCCCCGTTGTTACTTAGCAAAATAATTGTAAAAGAGAAAGCTCCCCCACAATAAATGCATAAGTAACCAACAGTGAAGAAATACAAAAAATATATATATAAAACATTCATCACAGACATGGTATAGACAGTTTAAAAGATATTGTATAAACAACACAGGCAAGGTATTTGTCACAGGCAGTTTATATGGAAGCATAAAAAGAGAGATAACGCTAAAATAAAGCTGAAACAAATAAAATACTGAATCAGAAACTAAGTGAAATATATGCCAAACTGAGGCATAATAAAAAACATGTCTATGAAGAGTCACAAATAATAATAGCTAAAAGAGTGCTGATAATATCTTAGAATGTCGGAGCATTTCCAAGTAAACATAAGACAAAATATCAGTCTCAATAAGAATAACATCACAAAAGTCATCATCCTCATCATCATCGTCATAGGCTGCAGCGCCAGCATGTCCAGATGGACCAGCTCCAAAAGTATGAGGAGTAGCACCAGAAGTGCGATACCAATCGTAAGTGTTTCCCGGCTGGAACAGAGAGTGAACCGCCTCATCATCAATGCGGTATCCAGAAACAGAAGGGTCGCGAGGTAGAGAGCTAGCTGAGTAACCCGTCTGCGCAAATCTCAGATCGGCGAAGGAGTTGGCAATAGCCTGGAACCGACTCACATCACGGAACTCACGTTCCCTGGAAGTGTCAACATAGAATGACTGCAGATCTGAAAGGTGCTGATGAATACCCTCAAATGTCATAGAGTAGAACTAAGGAGGACCAGGTACGGTAGGAGTAGGTGCAGGAGGAGCAGGTACAGTAGATGGAGGAACAGTGGCAATGCTGCGATAAGAGAGTTTGAGGAACTTGGGTTCAGGGTCAACAGCACAAGTAGATAGGTCAATGTCAAATCTCTGAAAGATGCATGGAATGAGCATCGCATAATAGAGGTTGCGGTCTCTTTCGCGACATCTACCCATCATCAGAATGATAGTCTTAGGAGCAGAAAAAGGAATCCCCTTAAGAATGTGATATAGAGCAGAGAGCTCAAGTGTAGTGACATCATCTTTGGAAGTAGATTTTGGAAGTAAAGTGGAATAGATGATGCGATGTAATTCGTAGTTAAACAAGTTCAAGTTATTAGCCTTGAACATTGCAGGACGAGCACGTACGGGCGCACAAAGCTCATTCTTGGAACTAACGAGATTCGTACCATCAGAGAAATCAAAATCAGTGATGTCATCGAGCGGGGCACCTTCGTTTGGAATGAATACCAAGAATTTTCGCTAAAGTTTCATTAGTGAATTCGATATCGATCCCTCCGACACGTGTTCTCGCGGTGAAAGTGTCTAACATGAAATTATAATAGAATAATCTAATGGTATTAGTAGCAATAAAAAATTATAAGGTAACAAAGTGTTGTAACCCTAATGCCTCAAAGTAAGGACGGTGGTCAAGAAAGACATTCCATTTAATCGGTGATCCGGTACAGATAGTATGCATAATGAAGTCGGCATACCATAATAAAGCTTGGTCGGAAGTTTTAAAGTAAAACTCGTCCGATGCACCGTCATCTAATTGGACCGAAGAAAAGATGGAATTCGTATGTGGATCCGAAGACGATGCCTCTTCACTGGCATTGGTCTTCTTCCTCTTGAAGGGATTGAACTTAGGCATTCTTTTCCAAAAATTCTAAAAACCATAAGAATTTGAAAGTAGAGGAGAGAAGGAATTATAGCTTCCAAGAATTGGATATGTTGTTGAGGACGAAATTCTCCGCACGAATCCAAAGTTTGGACGAAGATCTCTACGGGATTGGAAGAACAAGGGTGGAGAAGAGCTAGGGTTTGGAGGCACGGCTGCTGCTGTTTGAGGATGTTTGGAAGAATGAAGAAGATGGGGGCCTCGGGTTCTGGCTGGTACATATATATATACCCAGCCGAACTCTGGCCGAATTCGGACCGAACTCTGGCCGAATTCGGACCGAACTTGGGCCAAATTCGCCAAGGGTTGCCGGGCTATATATATGTAAAAAAAAATAACAATGAGGCCACATCTTTTTCATTAATTTGTTTCAAATATTTAATTCAGAGTTTAGTAATTTTAAATCTCAAAATAATATAATTAATTTTATTTTATAAATTAATATTCTTTACTTAGCATCTGTCTCAAATTAGCTGCAGGAGTACTATCCCAGCTAATGGAGGTTCACCGAAAAACTCTTAAGTACCGCTTCGCTTCGACCGTAGTCGTGGTGACAGACAGACTCTTTTTAAGCTTGTCTCAAAAACAGTTTTTGAGTATCGAATAAATTAATTAATAAAAAAATTAATTAATATTATTGATATTTAAAATCCCTAATTCTCGATGTAAATAATTGAAACGATCTTCCGCTAAAGGTTTTGTGAGTATGTCAGCTAATTGATTCTGAGTGTCTATGTATACAAGGTCTATATCTCTATTTTGTTGATGATCTCTAAAAAGTGATGTCGAATCTCGATATGTTTAGTACGAGAGTGACATACTAGATTCTTAGTCAAATTAATAGAAGTAGTGTTGTCACAAAAAATGGGTATGTGTGTAAAATGCAATCTATAGTCCTCTAAAGTTTGTTTCATCCATAAAATTTGTGCACAACAACGTCCTGTGGCGATATACTCAGCCTCGGTTGTTGATAATACAACAGAATTTTGCTTTTTAATAAACCAAGAGACTAGAGCTTTTTCTAGGAGATGACATGTGCCGCTGGTACTTTTTCTATCTACTTTGCATCCGGCAAAATCAGCATCAGAATAATCGGTTAGGTCAAATGTTATGGTTTTGGGATACCATAAGCCGACAGAAGAAGTACCTTTAAGGTATCGAAAGATACACTTAACTGCACATAGATGTGATTCTTTAGGATTAGCTTGAAAATGTGCACATAAGCAAACACAAAACATAATGTCTGTTCGACTAGCAGTTAAATACAGTAAGCTACCGATCATACCTTGATACTTACGTATGTCGACGGGTTTGCCTTGTTCATCAATATCAAGCTTGGTTGAGGTCGCCATTGGAGTGCTAAGTGGCTTTGCTGCTTCCATGTTGAACTTCTTTAATAGATCCTTTTTGTACTTCGCTTGATTTATGAACGTCCTATTGTTGGTTTGTTTGATTTGTAGTCCGAAAAATAATTTCAGCTCTCCCATCATGCTCATCTCAAACTTATTCTGCATACACTTTAAAAATTCTTGACAAAGAGATTCATCAGTAGATCCCAAAATAATATCATCTACATAGACTTGAATCAAAAGAATATTGTTATTCAAAGATTTTATAAACAAAGTAGTGTCAACCTTTCTATTTGAAAAACCGTTATCAAGTAGAAAAGAGCTTAAACGATCGTACCAAGCACGAGGGGCTTGTTTCAAACCGTATAAGGCTTTCTTCAACTTGACAACATATTCAGGAAATTTGAAATCAGTAAAACTAGTAGGTTGAGCTACATAAACTTCTTCTTTACTAAAAACCATTTAAAAATGCGCTTTTGACATCCATTTGAAATAACTTAAAATTATGAAAACATGCAAATACACATAACATGCGAATGGATTCTAATCTCGCAACTGGGGCATAAGTCTCATCGTAGTCGATACTTTCTTCTTGATTGTATCCTTGAGCTACGAATCGAGCCTTATTACGAGTCACTAAACCATTCTAGTTTAATTTATTTCGGAATGCCCATCGGGTGCCAATGACCGGATGATCAATGGGCTTGGAAACAAGTTCCCAAACTTGATTTCGTTCGAATTAGTTTAATTCCTCTTGCATAGCATCTAACCAAAAATTATCACTACATGCTTCATCAATATTTTTAGGTTCAAACTGCAAAACAAAAGCAACACAAGAAGTTATATCTTTATTCGAGGAACGAGTACTTACACCCTTGGTAATCTCACCAATTACCAAGTCCTTTGGATGATTAGCCAAGAATCTCATCTCTTTTGGGGTAGTCTTAAGATTGCTAGTTCCGGCTTCTTTGCTTGGAGGTTCATCTGATGCCTGATGTGATGGTTCTGTATCTTTGTGTGAAGGTTTTGCAGTAGTTGTACTTGGTGCGATTATGTCTTTATTGTCATCATCGTCTAAGTGTTGATTTAGCTCATCAAACTTGACCTTGATAGATTCTTCAATGATCATAGTTCTTTTATTGAAGACTCTGTATCCTTTGCTCTTTGCTACGTAAGCTAAAAATATACCTTCATCGGCCTTTTCATCAAATTTACTCAAATTATCTTTATTATTAAGAATATAACATTTACAACCAAAGATTTTGAAATAAGAAACATTTGGTGTTCTATCAAAACATAGTTCATAGGGAGTCTTCTTCGATATATGTCGAATTAGAACCCTATTGAGAATGTAGCATGCTGTATTTACAGCTTCAGTCCATAAGTATCTAGGTAGACTAAACTTGTTTAACATTACTCTAGCCATTTCAGATAGAGTTTTGTTCTTACGTTCCATACCTCTATTTTGTTGCGGAGTCCTAGGGCAAGAGAATTCATGCAAATAACCGCGTGTGTCATAAAATTGCTTGAATTCTGTATTCTCAAATTTGTCGCCATAATCACTACGAATACGAGTAATCATGAACCCTTTTTTATTCTCTACTTTCTTGCAAATGGTGACGAATTCTGATAATGCATCATTCTTGCTGTTAGGGTTATATACTAAAAGCATCACTTTTGTAGTAACCTTATTTCCTTAAATTTTGAATGAGAATCATATGGGCAAATGTTTGCATATTGTATTTGTTGTAAGTGTTAATGCAAATGTCTGATATTCTATATTTAGATAATATGGTGTGTGGTGTCACACAGAAGATCATATTATCAGTTTCCTATGGAGTATATAAATAGTTCACAACCTAGATGGACTTGGACAATCTATTGGAAAGGTTGTAGTATAATCTGGTATTAGTCTATCTTGACTATAGGTTTACACTAGTACACTTTATGTGTATTGAACAGGACCACTTGAGGTTGTTCTCTTTGTATTGACTACATAAGAGAACAAATACCTCTGTTATTATGGATGCTTGTACTCTTAATCCGGATATAATAACGGACATGTATATGCAATGTGCATTACTTTGACTCATAAAAGAGTGAAATTCATTATGGATCAACAACCTCTATGAATTGGGTAATAACATTGTATGTATGATGGGCTGTTGATTATAAATAGAATTCATGTCCCGATACATCGGGTTGATGATGTCCTCTTAAGGAGCTCATAAGGATTGTCATGTAAACCCTGCAGGTGGATTATATCCGATATGACAAATAAAGTTGAGCGGTACTACTTAAGGATAAAAGTTGTTGAATCAATATAGTTGTCAGTAACTTAATTGATCGACGGACATACGATATCTTAACATGGGGAGCTAAACGAGCATATAATAAAAGAAGCCCACAAACATAATTTGGGATTAGGGAGGTAGTGCAACAATAGCTCATTAGTGGACCGAGCTATTGTTAATAGGCCTAGATTGTGTGTTCGGGCTGAACATGGGATATCCAGATCCGTTAGGAGGCCTAACCCTAATTTCTCCTCATGGTCCCTGCCGTAGCCTATATATATCCTCTATTCTCTGGCCGCCAGATTACTGATCAGAAATCTGAAATTTTCTCTAAATTCATGATTCACATAAGGAGAGAAAGAGAGTGCTTCCAAGGAGAGAAAAAGGTTGGGAGATCGTCGCCCACACGACGTCCAACTCGAGAAAGGAATACGTACAGAAGATCTTGAGGTCGTCCGCTCGAGCTTGCCAGGAATTACTTGTCTCCTTTCCGCCGCAGGTATAATTCGTGAACCCTAGTTTCCGTCTATGAAGGGTTAGAACACGTATTAGATCTGTTTAACTTTCTATCGATCAATACGCACACCAAAGAAAGGGTCCTGGGAATCCCCAGTTCCATCACTTGCGTGCAAGAAAATAAACCCATGTATATCTAGAGAAATCATCTATAATGACAAATACATATAACTTACCACCTAGACTAGCAATTCTATTTGGTCCAAATAAGTCCATATGCAACAGTTGTAAAGGTCTAGTGGTACTTACAGCGTTCTTCGATTTGAATGCGGATTTGGTAGCTTTGTTCTGTTCATATTCACTACATACCGTATCCTTCTTGAAAGAAATATCCGGTAAGCTGCGTACCAACTTCTTCATAGATAATCTTAAAATTGTATCCATGTTTACATGACCGAGTCTCATATGCCATAGTTGACTCTCAACACTTTTGGCCATCAAACATCTACCTGCTTTATTAGCATCTTCCAATAAATAGAAAACATATATTGTCTTCCCTAATACCTTCAAATATAGTAATACCAGTTGAACTATCAACTATAGTATATTTATCTTTTACGAAGTTAATACTATAACCGTGATCAGCTAAATGGCTTGTGCTGAGCAGATTATGTTTTAACTCGAAAACTAGACAAACATCTTTAATCACTGGATAGGGAGCCTTACCAATGTCACCGATACCGATTATGTACCCTCTTAAATTATTACCGAAGGAGACGTATCCTTCTTTATTCCTCTTCGACAGTATTGTGAATAATAAAACGTTACGGTCATGTGTCGTGAGCAACCGCTGTCGAGGATCCATTTGCTCCTAGCATGTGAAGGGCGTCCCACCTACAAAATAATTTGTAGATGAAATTCTTGGTACCCATTTCTTGTAGGGTCCTGACTGGTTAGTTTTCAATATCCATGCATAAACATTTAAATCTACTAACTTTTTAATTCTACATGCAGAAGATATATGACCAATGAGGCCACAATAATGACATTTAGCATGTTGAGTGTTGAAAGTAGTGTGAGGTGCATGATTGGTAGGTTTTAGTTTTCTTGTATAGAAGAATGCATGCTATTAGTCTTCTTGGGCATAGTTTTGGTATGGTTTAGTCTGACAGTGTTGGGCGTGCTCCGATGATTCGGTAATTGACACGTGTTAGAATAGGAAGCAGCAACTTCAGGCCATTTTTTTAAACTAATTTCCAACATTTTAGAAGTGTCATACAATCTAGTATAGTCAGATGTGAGTGATTCTAGTCTAACCTGTGCACACTGGAGACTCTTTCCCTCCTTAGATAGGTCTTCCTTTAACTGGATAATAGTTTGGTCTTTTTCTTCGGATAGCTTAACAGTCTCATGTAACAACAATTTAATAGAAGAAAGCTCACCAGACTCAGTTGAAGAGTCATTATTTCTAACATTATCTAATTGGTCGATAAGTCTTCCTATTTCACCTTTGTACTCTTTGATTACCTCCTTAGAGGTTTCATATTTACTACGCAGTTTCCTGTAATTATCTAACAGTTCACTGAAAGCCTCTCCTAGTTGCTCAAAGGTGAAATCATCATAAGGGTTATATAGAGGATTAGTGATTACCTGATCGCAAGCCATCAAGCATACATTTGTAGCGTTATCTGATTGTTCATCTTCTGAGTCGCTGGCTTCACTTTCATGGCATATGCTTGTGTTGGCATACTTCCTTGATGTAGATTTCTTCATATATCTTCTGTCATATTTGCTATTTTTCTTTGATGATGATGCCGAGGGACAATCTTTCTTCATGTGTCCTTTCTTCTTGCATCCGTAGCAAATAGGATCTTCCTCGTTGTTGTTGTTGCTGTCTTTTGTTCTCCTGTTAAATCTCATGAACTTCTTGAATTTTCTTACCAGAAGAGCTTGATCTTCAGAGTCGGAGTCGGAGTCATCAGAGTCGTCTTCAACAATTCTTCTATGTTGAGCCTTGAGAGCGATCGACTTTTCTGACTTCTTTTTTGGTGTAGTATCTTTAAAGTTTTGAAGTTCTAACTCGTGAGTGAGTAGCTTACCCATGAGTGTTTCCAGAGACATTGTTGAGAGGTCGTTCCCTTCAATGATTGTTGTAGCCTTTGGAATCCAGTTCTTTGTAAGGGCTCGTAGAAGTTTGCAAATCTTCTAATTGTTACTGTAATCCTTGCCTAGTGAAGACAAAAGATTTACAATATCCAAGAACCTTGTAAACATCTAAGTGACTGATTCACTTGGCTTTATTTTGAATGCCTTGTACTCCTGAGTAAGTCTGCTGATCTTTGACTCCTTCACTTGCGTCGTTCCTTCGTGGGTTACTTCGAGAAGTTTCCACTCTTCGTTTGATGTTGTGCTAGTAGATACCCTGTTGAATTCAGTTCTGTCTAAAGCACAAAATAAAGCATTAATAGCACGTACGTCAAGACTGGCCTTTTTCTTTTCCTCCTCTGTATATTTGTCATGGGGTTTTTCAACTAAAACACCATCAACATTAATACAAGTGGACTTTTTATAGCCATCAATAACTACAGACCATAAGTCAAAATCAAGAGATTTTAGAAAGAACTCATATGTGTTTTCTAATAGGTGTAATTTTTGCCATCAAACAGTGGAGGTCTGTTTGTGGCTTGGCCTTCACTTGTAAATTTCACAGTTGCCATGTGTAATATTGTGATCTATATAACAATTGAATATAACTGTAATTTTACCTTGCTTTACCTGTATAACCCGCTCTGATACCAATTCTAGAAACAATTGGGATTAGAATATAATACCTCTTGATGGAGAGCCTGCTCTGATACCAATTGTAGGAACGAAATCGTAAAGCAAAATACTCTAGAGGGGGGTGAATAGAGTAGGCAGCGGAATATTGCTAATTTAAAAATCTTGTTAGCAGTTAGATCACAGATATAAAAATAATCACAAAGTAAATGGCAGAAATAAAAAGTGATCAGAAGGCAAACACAAATACCGAGATTTATACTAGTTTCTCTCTTGTGAGGACTAGTCCAGTCGGAAGAACTCTAGCTTCCACTTGAATCCACTTTTGGAAAATCCCGCAAGTTTTCATACGAAGTCCTTGCAACTTCTACAGACGCGAGCTTTGATACGAAGAACTCGACCAACTTCAATTGTGAAGAGTTGTATCTTCTATCAAGCCTCTGATTACAATCGATCTTGAAACTTCTAGACCGCACCGTACTGGCAAATCGACTAGAGGATTGTAACTGGCTTGGGATTTAAAAATGTAAGCTTTTGAGAACTCTTTGGAAAAAATATAAGATTTAGACGAGAAGAGATTAAAAGTGAATTGGTGATTTGAAATGATCGAAATTCCTCTTTATTTATAGTTTTTCCAAAGGCAGAACTCTGACAGAATTCGGGCAGAATTTAGACAAAACTCTTTGTAACAAACCGCAACTGAAGGGTGACCAAGTTCAAAATCAAACTTTCACTAACGTTCATCTTGGCCGAACTCTGGCCAAACTCTGGCCGAGTTCTGCTAGGGTTCTGCCAGTTCATTTTTGAGAAAAATTAATTTGGCTTTTTGAAAAGTCCTTCAGAAGCTTTTTGTAAAAAGGATGTTTTTCAAAACATAGATCATTTTTAAAGAGATAGGTCAGTTTTGAAAAAAAAAACAATTCTCAACAGTCTATTTGCCAGTACGACTTGGTGTACAATGTATTCCTAGACTCAATAAAATAAAAAATTACATTGCTTTGACGAAAATACATTTGGAGTGGCAAACAGCTTCAGTCTTGAACATCGTTGATATCCATCATTGAGTAGTGTCCAAAACGTCGTAGATAAACATCTGAATTGACTTACATTTATATCGAGACAGAGTTTGATCAATTATTAAAATCATGTTTGACTATGACCAATGGACCAACACAAGGTATGATAATCTACACATAATCTGGACGTTACATCCTTCTTTTTCACAAGAAGCATCGGGGTTTCCCAAGGCGATCCACTAGCTCGAATAAATCCCTTGGTTCTAAGTTCTTCAATCATCTTGTACAATATCTCTAACTTTGACGGCGCTATCCTGTAGACTCTCTCCGACACTGGGGCTGTCCCTAGGATCAAGTCTATGGTGAACTCGATCTCTCACTCTGGCGATATTCCTGGAAGCTCTTCTGGAAAAACATCTAAAAACTCTTCAACTATCTGGGGTAACTGTACTGTTGCTACTGCCATCCGCAATACCGGAGGAGAAGATTGAACTTCGCCTCGAAAAAAAGAAAATGCTGGCTCGCCTGGAGTGCTAAAAACAATCCTGCCAATGTGGCAGTCTATCCTAGCATACTGGTCTCTCAACCAATCCATCCCTAAGACCACATCATAATCGGTCATCGGAAACTCTATCAATCTAGCAGGGAATTCTCTGCCGCTAACTACGATCCGACACAAGGAAAACACTATATCTACTCCCACAAGTCCATTACCAGTAAGTATATTGAGCCTTACTGATAATGACTCGGGCTCCAGTCCTATCCGTGTCGCGAATCGTACGGACATAAATGAATGCGATGCACCAGAATCAAATAACACTGAAGCCGGAAAGGTGTTGACGAAAATAGTACCTGCCACCACCTCACCTGGTTCTAATCCTTCTTCTTCCATGATCAAAGCCAGCACATGACCATGTCCTCTGGGTGCATGTCCCCTCTGCTAAAAACTTCTCTGTCGGCTCTGGATCAGGGCTTGGGCTTGGGCATACTGTTGCGGTCTCTGCTGCTGGAATGCCTGAGCCTGCAGCGACAACGGCCTCGAAAAGGGGTACTGCTGCTGCTGCTGTTGGACTGGTACTAGGGCTGGTCCTCTAACTGAAGGACTAGGAAAGGCTGATGAAGAGGAACTCCCCCTGTTCGGGCAGTTCCCAACCCTATGGTTCGGGGCATCACAAACCAAGCACAATTTCTGTGCTCTGTGATACTCTGATACCACATGCCCTGGCTTCCCGTAGTGTGAACATCCCACTGCGGAAGAATGCTTCTACTTCTGCTGCTGAGGATACATCGGAGATGAAGGTTGAACCGACGTCACTGAGGCCACCCGCCTCGGAGCAACAATGGTCAAAGCCCTAGCTGTCGGGGCTGGTACTGAAGACTGATTCATCTGGCTGTAGGATCGCTTCCGACCCCAGTCCTATCCACGATCCTCTGGGACGTATACTCTTGCCTTCTGGCTGCTCTCAACACTGCATCAAAAGTCTGATGCTCAAACTGCTCCACTGCCAATAAAATCTCTAGATGGAGCCCCTGCTGGAACCGCTGGGCTCTATCGAACTCGATCGCTACCAAGGTGGGAGCAAACCGACTAAGTCTCAAAAACGCGGCCGCATATCCATCGACCGTCCTGCCCATCTGCTTCAGATTGGTGAACCTCGTCTGTAGATCGTACCGAGCTACAGCATCAAAGTATTTGGTCTGGAATCTCTCACGAAATACTGCCCAAGCAATAGGTGCCACTAATCCAACGGCCTGTACCGCCTACCAGCTGCGGGCAAGATTCAATAACTGCAGGTACACTACGGCCACCTTCTTGCCTTCTGGAGTCCTGGCTGCTTCTAGAATCACTTCTGTGTCCTGAAGCCATGCATCTGCGGCAATAGCATCTTTGCTACCATTGAAGAATGGAGGGTTCAAGCGCTTGAAGTTGTTGGTCGTGCTGTTACCCTGATGACCACCTCTGGTCAGAGCATCTGCCACTGTCTGGTGAAAGGCATCTCCTCGACGGTCTTAGAAAGCTAACAATGTCCTGATGAGACCTACCAAGGTGCCATCATCAGGCTCTGCAGGCTGGACGGGTTGAACTGGTGGCTCTTGACCTCCTAGTAGGCATGGCTCTTGAGGCTACTCCTGAATGTTGGGCTTGATCTCCAGGTTGCTGCTGGTCCACAGGTGGTGCTCCGCCTTGCCGATCGGTAGGACCAGGAACAATACCGCTGAAGAAGACGGCAAAGGTAACAATAAGGAAGGACCAGGATAGATCAAAGATATAAGCATGCGATCAGGTCAAGAATTTAGGGATTAAGAGGATACGAGCAGAGATCAAGGGCGAGTACCGATTGAGACATCTATCCGGTAAACCCCCACATATCTTGATTTACAAGACCTGTATGGGGTACCACTTAAACCATGTAATGTCCCCGAACCAGAATACTGGAGAGCGAGGGCGTACATAGGCAGCTACGTATTTTAAAGTGCAACCCACCTCTCTATACGGTTACGGCTGTCTAGATACATGAGGGTTTAACTACAAGCCAACAGTCTCCTATGGTCATGAACAAGCCTATTGTCTCAATCTCAAGCAAGCAATAACAGTTTACAAGATGTTAGAACACCAAATATACAATAGTAAGGCATCCCATACATTACATACTTGTATAATCATGAAGCTAGTCATACAAAACGTTAAGACAAGCAAAAATTTCAGTCATACATGATCAACCCTAGGATTTGTCAATCATGTTACAGTCCATAGGCAGACAGTAAATAAAGGTGCAATCGAGCTAAACACGTGCTCGTCGGTTAAACGCCTCAAAAGAATAATTTTACAATAGAGTGGGAGAGCCAAAAATAAACCCACTCGTTGCCAAGGTTACGCCTGGTGGTCACCATCTGGCTGAAAGGTAGGTAGATCCTCTGGAGCTGCTCCAATATTTGGCCATACAAAACCAGCTGGGTCAGACCCCAAAAAGAGCAAGTGCCACAAAGGAAGCTTCACTTAGGAAATAAAAATCAGCATATAATAATTGAATATTAAAGGTAATATAAAAGAAACTGATAATAACAGGGACAACAACAGTGAATTGAGTACGAGGAAATCATTCAAGTAGCCAGGTCACAACCCTTAAACCAAACAAGGACCGGGGCTGTAACCCTTCACCTGAATAGAAATTCGTCTCAAATACCGTTTGTGAAGGTAGAACATGATGAGCTTGACATAGGGTAAAATAAGGCAATAAACGAAGAGAGGATAAAGAACTGCTCCGGGAGCCAGTTACAACCCTTAAACCAAATTAAGGACTAGGGTTGTAACCATTCGCCTGAACAGAACTGGTCCTCTGATCATTATTATTAAGGTAAGCATAAATAATCGTGACATTGAAGTAAGGTAAAACTTGATGATCATGACATGGGGTGCAATAAGACAATAAACTAAGAGAGGATAAAGAATTGCTCCAGGAGCCAGGTTACAACCCTTAAACCAAATAAGGACCGGAGTTGTAACCCTTTGCCTGAACAAAATTGGTCCCCTGATAATTATTGTTAAGGCAAGCATAAGTAATCATTACATGTCATAATTGTTTGTAAAAACAAAAGGATCTTTATTTCACAAACTTTGTAAGAAGATTACAAGAATTCTGGGAAAGTACAACTATAAGAATCCGATCTGAAGATGATCGCTTTATCCCTTGGACGATGTGAACTTTGAAGATGGTAGCCTCTGAAGTTGAAGGCGGTAGCATCTGAAGAATGCAGCAGCACTTGGGCAAGAACTCCTGAACTCTCTGCTCTTGATTCTGATTTTTATGATCTCTATATGATCCTCCCTAGGAAGGACTTGAAACTCTATTTATAGAGTTCTGGAGATAACTAATTTTTAGTTATTCTGGATTGTGCAAGATGGATTGCGCATGCATTGGACCGCACAGACATCAGACTGCGCTGGCAGTTATTTGATCGTGGGCCAACTGTATTGGACACATGGCATTATTTGATTGGAATGCGCATGATCGTGTATAGACAGTTGCCACGTGGTGAGTAATTGATGGCATCCATGTCATGTACAGAATTTCAGTTGTCTTTATGGAGTGCGCCACATGAATTGCGCTGTCTTCAGATTGTGCTGGGATGGACTGTACTGCAGAGAGTCTGGCAGATTGTGCTGCATGTATGCTGTCCTCGAGCGCTGTACTGCACGATAAATGAACAGTTTCCTCGTTCTTCGTGCTGTCAGCTGTCAGAAGATCTGATTATCTGTCAGATAATGATGACGAGGCCACGTCAGCCAGTGCACTTGGATGAGTGCACAGTTCAGCCTGCGTACTTGAGTTGTTGCGTAATCTGTTTCCTGTGCAGTTCACTTGAAGGATGCACCATTTGATTTTTATGACTTCTTTGATGGGTACAACTTGATTTTTAGGACCTACAAGACCCCCTTCAAAGTTTTCGAAGTTTGAAAATATTTAAAGCTTCAGAATACTTTGAATTTTGATTTAAAATCAAGTTGCGCAAGTAATGCCCTGTCTGCGCAATTAGAGAAATTAGTTCCTATTTTTTCGGTGCAATTTGAGGCGTCTGTTTGCTTTCGAAAAACTTTAAATAGTTCTCATTCCTCTTTCTGTTGTTCTTTACTTGTTTCCACTTTGTTCAAGAGAGAAAAATTTTCGAGCCCACTCCGACTCTTTTCTTTCTTCTCCGTCGACTTCAATGGCTCCGAAGCATTCTGCCATCGACATGGGCAAAGCCCTCTCCGAGTCTTCGACTTGGGCTGCGTCGCACATTTCACGACATGAAGTCGGTCATCCCGCACTGCAAGGTAGTCGCTCGATCAAAAACCCTTTTTAGGGTTCTTCGACATGATTGAATCTTCAAACCTATCTCTTTTTAGAGATTTGGTTATATTGTGCCGCCCTATTTAGGGTTTTGGTCCCACAAACCCAATAGTTTTCATTTTTATGAAGACTATTTTCTTGCGCAATCGGTTGGAAAGCGCTGGCAAAAATCAACGCATTCTATCGATTTACGCAAGTCTATCCAGCGCAAACTGTTTCCTTGCGCAAGCTTGTTAGCGCAATCTGATGGCTTATGCAAGTGAATATGTTGGCGCAACTGGACAGTTTGCGCATAGAAGCTGTTATTGCGCAATCTGATGTTTTACAGACAACGCAATCTGATGCTTGCACAATTTGCTGATTTTTGGACAGAATCTTTGATTTTGTATGTACTGAATTCTGTCTTTCTGTTTGATGCAGTTAACATCAGAGAATACCCAGATTATGAAATCTTTGCAGGGACCCTTGCTGAACCAGAGTTTAAGGAAGATTTGTCTCATGTAATATTTCCCCAATATGCTCTGCCATCTTCCCGTC
Organism: Iris pallida; assembly: GCA_029216955.1. Lineage (NCBI taxonomy): Eukaryota > Viridiplantae > Streptophyta > Magnoliopsida > Asparagales > Iridaceae > Iris > Iris pallida. The sequence goes on along the minus strand of JANAVB010012998.1, from coordinate 3,281,816 downwards.
AAGCCATCTTAGTAGCACAGGACAACGAAACTTTATTGAGTCTGATGAACGGGCAGCCTCTGCAGACTGCCGACGCCGTCACTCATAAGAAGCCTCTATTTCTATTCGGTGAGGCTCTTGATAAGAGTTCTCAGCCGAGGCCTCGAGTCGAACAAAGACTCTTTCAGAGAGGTGAGAAGAGGATATTGTTACCAGACATTGCCAGGTGCCTCCCTCTATCCCGTTATGCTCATACGAGTTATCCCAGGAGGATGGACTGGGATATTACTCCTCTCCAGCAAGCCAGAACAAGAAATATTTGTGTGAAAAAAGGACCGAATCACAAGGATATGTTCTGTAGCTCCTCTGAGCGTCATAGCTCCTTGCTTAGAGGAGTGAAGCCCGGCTGTATTCCACCAGAGAACTCCTCCTTGCTGCTACCGGTTAGGACGCCGATCTTTGCGAATGAATTTGCAAAGGTTGAGGGAAGATACCCAGATCAGGACATCCGGTTGACAGGTCTGGTGAACCCAGATAACAAAAGATGGAACTACATAACCAATTGGATATTGGTTCAGTTCGAAGAGAAGCTCAAAGAGATTGAGCTGTATCAGGCAGTATACTCTACCATATATGGATTCCACCCAACCCTTATCTGTTTCTCGCTTTGGCGGAGAGGTACAATTTTAGGACAGGGACTTTTATGACACCCTGTGGAGAGATTGGACTAGCTCTTCATGAGATGAAGTATATCTCGAGCTTACCAATGGGAGACTTCCCCTATGAAGAATTTGTTCCAACAAATGACGAGTTGGACCGACTTCATCGGAAGAATGCTGAGATGGTGGCCGTTTTTGAAGAACTGTTGTGCCACAATAAGATTTGCTCCATGTATTATAAGAGTGGCTCCTCTGGCACTTGCTACTCGTCAAAGTGGTTGCCCTATCTCTTCCTTAACCACATCAATGAGAAGAAGACTAAGGAGCACGATACGTGCAACCCTAACTTCTTCAGACCACTCAGCCATAGTGAGGTGATAGGACTGATGGAGGAAAACAAGGAAATGGACATCAAGGTTGATGACGAACTTCAATACCCTCTTTTCAAGACAGGAGATTTTATTGAAAGTTTCGTGAGAACGGGCTATAGGCCCATGTCAAAGGAAGCCCAGTTGGCGGGTTTCCTCACATATTGGCTCTGACGATTCGTCGTACTCGGAGCGAGCGCCGTAGATCGCTTCCATCGCGGCGTGCTCTTTGCTGCCGTCCGTCTAGTCTTTGGCTACCGGATGGATCTGCTATCGACGATGACCTGTAGAGTGAACGCAGGTCTTCGTCTTTTTGTTGATTCATTGCTCAAGGGAAAGGGAGAGAAAGGGAACTTCCCTCGGCTGGAGCTTCCCTACACTTATTTGTTCGGATGGTTGCCTCTGTACCATCCTTCATTGATGAATCCTGACATGGGGACGGTCAGTGGAAGCTTCTTACGGAGATTCTCAAGGAGCAAATGGATATATACCAGCCTAAGAGATTGCAGACGAGCACTGACTCTTGGAAAAGGGTAGAATTTCTACTGCGTTTCCCCTCCAACTGGTTATGAATATATGTCTACAAATCTGGTTGATCTTGGGAGGCAGCCTTTGGGTCGGGCATCATTTAATTGGCTGAGGACAATTAGGCCGTCGTACTTGGTTTATAGATTTGAAGATGAATGTTACTTGGAACCATATCTGCCAAGCCGCTTTGTTCGTCAATTCGGCTACGACCAGTTCCACGTGGGTAACGCCATAACGTGCCTGCAAGGACAAGGCTATCTGATTGATGGAGCCCTGGCATGGGCTTATTATAACGCTCGAGATACCAGAACAATGTTTTCGATGCCAACAAAGAGCGACCATGGCCCGCGGATGCTGTATACATATTCAATCTTTTACACATCAGCGAACACCATTACAGAGAATTTCAATCTTGCCGATAGCTTCGCTACAGAGACCAGATTGAAGAAAGGAGCAACTGTTGTGGTGGCTCTTGGCAACGAAGAAGAACGTGAACCGGCCGATGCGCCATTGGAAGCTTCTAGGGAAGCCAACTTGTCACGACCCGCACCCATTGTTTGGGTACGAGAACGTAACAACGCCCAGCCTACGCCGCAGTGTCGGCGGTAGAATGCTGTCCTAGGTCACAACATCTAACATTATAATGCCAAGCAGTTTATACTCCCCGAATGGGGGTGACATAGCAGATACAGTCTCAATCACATCTAGGGTAGAGCATAAAGGAAGATAGATAAAACATGAAATCGAAAAGAGATACAACAGATAGAAGTCTAAGTGTCTAAGATACAAAAACCCAGAAATATACCTCAAACTTATATACAGTAATCCACAAAGTAAATACAACTCCAAACAATGAAACAACTATCTAAACATCCTCTAATGTGTCTCCTCTAGGCTAGCAGGCAACCTCCAAGCTATCTGTAAAATTTATCAACGGGTCCAGTCAGGACTGGAGGGAGTACAGTATATCTCAACAGATCATAGCAGGTTAGAAAATATAATCATGCAGTAAAGTAAGATACAGGTACTGAAAGAAAGCAGTATGTAAACAGAGAGAGAACTGTAATAGAAATATCTGCTATACATAGAGAGCTAACATGTGGCTTGTGAGTCAGAGTACAATATGAACATATAAATGGCCTGGGATGATTCTGTGAAGACACTACGGAATGATTCAATGAAGATACTACTGGTGTATTATTCACATGTCCACTTCTACTCCCCCGTACCCCCAATCAATACACAAGGATCCAGCCAGGTTATGTTATATGATTCCATACACGACCCCCGAATGGTGATACATAGATGTCCCATAAATAGGGATTCTGGGGGTAACCCAACAGTATAAGATTCAAGAGACTCTGTGATCATGAGGGTACATGTCACAAGTAATCAAAAGAACCAAGAAGCATAGTGATACGCCATGTAAGTGAAACGCACAGAACATAGAGTACCCAATGCTCCCTAAGGATAACATCTCAAGAAAGGATCCATATAGTACCAATCCGTTTGACCATCGTGACAGTACAAGTAAAGTAATCTACTGCAGAAAATAATTCTAAGCAGGATATGAAATGATCAGAGAATGTACTCGCCTGATATCTGAATGTCCAAGGTAAATATACTGTCCGAGGAGAGGTGTCTGGCTCCTAATTAGAACAACACAGGTCACAACATGTCCAGAAGGGTAATATAAAGCACTACAATGCATTCTACATGAATCTAGGTCAAACTAGGCCAAAGTCAACCCTTGGTCAACTCTGGTCAACTGCACTAGTCAAACTAGGTCAAACTAGGTCATGTCCTAACCCAGCAAGTCTTACTAGGCCTAACCAAGACTATCCTAGCAAGCACACATCAATACAAGGCTATACAAGCCAATATACACCCAACTCTATATAGCATGCAATTATTCAATACTCAAATAGGCAAGAATTCACATTGGATATACACTAGGTAATCTATTACTTTAAGCTATATATGTCTACACATATATCCACATGCATATATTGGTATTCAACATTAGGTCTATAATCATGGCATTTCAAATGGTTATATAAACATATATATTACAACACAATATGCTAACATATATATAATATACATACATAGCTAAGTTAACTGTATTCATAAATACTTATTTAAGAGGCTATGTGTGTATGTGAACATGGCAAAGGGGCAAGTGAGGGTTAAATGGGCATACATAGTGTATACATATCAAAGAGTGTCAAAGTCTAAATGAACAAAGTGTCAAGTGTGATAGTGTCAACAAAGTGTAAGGGGTACATGAAGTAATATAGGATTTGTGTTAACATAGAATATTACATCTCATTAACTTGTATATTGCATACATTACATCTATTATTACATTACATTCATGCTTGCATTCATTCATCATTTATTTATTCTCTTGCACTACTATATGCACCATACATTACATACTATGGAACCTACATATTCATTACAAGTCATACTTATACATGCTTACATTAGATAGGATACTTACACCTCATACATCATTTATTTAACCATTTATTCATACTTGCATTCTCTATTTAATTACATAATGTATATACATTAACATGGGTTAAAATCAAATAGAACATTATATTACACACAAGGGTGCACAAAATACATATGTCGAATAGTAACTCCTACTAATAATCAATACTATACCATCTCAGCATGAATTAAAATCTAGGATTAAAGTATGTTATAGATCTATGTGTTAGCTTTTCGAAACTTCAAACGGATCACATTTTCATTTTCGGAAACTCCCGAAATCGCGAAAACACCGAGAACGCGTTTGTCTTTCATACAGCTAACACTCAAATAATTCTCCAGAAAGTTACAGAAAGAATTAGGCCTATTAATACATGTTTTTGGAAAGCTAACTTCAATACGCTTCTTTTAACAAAAACGGAAGATTAAACCGAGCTTTGAGCTAGAAGTTATGACATTTCTAAGTTAGGGCTGAAATTAAAAACGTGGATAAAAATTATGACGGATTTGGGTAGTTTGAGACAAAAGAACACAAGTATATAACATAATATATCAAGAACTCACTCTCTACACTAATAAATATATATGAGACACTATAGAACACATCTCCAATACAAAAATATGAGATTAGACATGTAATAATTCATTCATACATAACAACAACACATAGTGTGTCCAAATTTGGGATTTTCCCACATGGACACAACCACAACACAAAGGACACTCCTATGACCTCCAAATGGACACGAAATAGACACAAATGGAGATACAACCATGGGGGTCATTCCTATGGGTTCAAAATAGACCTATATGCATGAGGAAATAAAAATGAGAAGGGATTTATACCTCCCGGTAGATCGAATCGAAGAAAAGCCTTCCCGGAGCGACACCGACACGTAGAGATTTCAAAAGGACACGAACGAGCTCCGAATCCTTCCAAACTTGGGTAGATTCCTCCTTGGCTAGAATGGAGAAGGAAAGAAGAAGATTTGGTGGTGAAATGGAAGGATTTGGTGGAGAAATTGCTAGGGATTGCTCTCTAGGAATTTGGAGAAGAACAAGAGAGAGTGTGGATGAGAATAATGAAATGAACTTGAGCCTATCCTCTCCCAAAGTGGCTGGCCATATGGGGCTATTTGTCCTATTAAGGTAAGGTCCAAAATACCTCCACTAAACTATTCTATGAGTATTAGGAAATGGCTAATTGGTTGGGGCTAAATTAGTCATTCTAAAGTCTCTAATCACACTAACCTTATCCATAATAATTAGTCTAACCTCTAACTAAAATATTTCTATCATGTGGACTAAAATTAATATCATGTGGGCCATGTCTAACTAGTGTGTGGGTCTCACTAGAGTCAAACTACCCCCGGGTCCCCGTTACAAGTCAGATTGAGATGAAATTCGAACCCGACTCAAATAATCCCAAAACAATATCATAAATAATAAAATAATATCAAAATAATTCAAAGAGGTCAAATGCAAAAATATCCTTAGGCCAAAAATGACATTAAAATATCATAATCACATGGTTAGGCTCTAGGTCAAACAGTCTCTAGGGTTTCACTAGCAAAACGTCAAAACCACAAGTCATTGATTTAAATAATTTTAAAATGATTTAAAATCACCAAAAAAAATTATATCATGAATTAAATATCAATATTAAAATAATTATAAACACGAAATTTCAAAATTACTCTTATTTTAGAAAACTGGGTATTACAAGTCTACCCACCTTAGAAAAATTCCGTCCTCGAAATTAAAATGTCCATACTCCTTCTAGGTCAAACCCCCCACAATCAAAGTCTCAGAACTTAAACAATCATACGATTTAAAAGGATGACATATAGGGTCATGGCATACGGTGGTAGTGAAAGTCTCATCTAAGTATACTAGTCATGCTAAACCAAAACGGTCATAGGGTATTAAAACACACAAGCAATCTAGGGTGCTAAACTAGAAAAGATAGAGAAATAACAATCATCTAGACTGTAAGGCAGTCTACCATCCTATATGAAAATTGGTACTTATCAAAATAAAATAAAGTTAACTACCATTTATCTAATAAGGGGTACTATTCAAGAAAATCAAAATCAAAAGTTAAAGAATAAAAGCCAATTGCATGAAAATCCAATCACAATATATTTATATATATAGCGTTAGAGAGGGAAAAGCTGGCATTATGTAAATGTTATGTGGTTTGTGTGTATGTGAAATATACATGAAAGTGTATGTGAGGATTTGGATTTCAAAATAATAGCTATCCAGTTACACTACTCATGGCATATTGGTTAACAATCTACAATGCATAACCTATTTACTCATAGCATGCATGGCTAACCATATATATATATATATATATCTATGTAAAGAGGTAGAGATTTAGTTATGTATATATATACATTATAACATGTATGCATAAACTCTATATATATCTATATAGATATATGAACATAACATAGAGAGGATGGGTTAGGTTTACATGGCAGTGTATACTAAGTTAGGGCGTGTGTGTCCTTGTACAGGGTTATAGCTTTAGTATTGAAAGGTTAAACCCAGTTTTAGTTCAGCATTTACATACAAAATCTGAAAATAAGATAACATTTAAAGCAGAGTAATATTAACATAATGCAGTTTCAGATTTTATGGGTTTGAAACATCACAACCAACTCAATGCTTCCAATATATCCTAACATGATAGAGAAGAAACCCTAACATACTATCCATACATTTAGCTATGCATACAGTTCAATATTACATATTAAATCTGAAATTGAACTAAACATTGGAAATCAATGTGAAAATGTTAATATGTATTCAGTTTTAGGATTTTGGAAAAATTCAACATCAAACCAACCCAATGTTTATCACAACCTAACATGTAAGAATATGAAACCTAAATTTATATCCCTACATACCACAATGTATATAGCTCAAAATATTACATTTGAAAAAGAAAAAAACAGCAAATTGAACTAAACATTTGGAATCCAGTATTAAGGGTTAATATGCACAGTCTTAGATTTGTCAAATTCAAACACAAAACTCAACCAATTCTCTTAAGAGTTGAAACCCTGAATATAACATACATGTGCAGTGATATAAACAAAACTACTAACATGAAATTTATATTTGAATTACGAATTTAAACTGGAAAAAGCAGAGAACCAGAAATATTGGGGTTTTGACAATTTAAACATCAACAACATATTAATATGTATTTAGATATGTTGGAATTCAAAGTGTAGCATGCATACGTATCAGGCAAGTGTCTGCTATATATATTCATATATATTCTCATGTCCCAATATAAAAATTTAACTCTACGTTTAAGACCAACATTTAGATTCCTACCAACATTGCAAATTAGGTGATTGATGTAATCAAGACAGTTTTATTATTATCATTATTTAATACAAGAATAATAGCAAGAAAGAAATAACGATAAAATATGTTCTGCTTATCTGTTTAAAAGAAGAACCCATTTTGAAACCCAGAGCTAAAATATCAAATCCAAGATAAGGTCTAACAAAATAATTGATTACTTGTATTATGAAGAACTATAGCAAGAAGTTACACAAAGGTTTATATATAAAAACATCTAAACCTACTCCTAAGTTAAATAATAAGAAACTAAACAAAACAAACAAATAATAATTCTTTCTCCTTTTTTTTTGAATGACTGAAACAAAAGTAGAGAAAACATGTTCGAAAACATTTAAGGTACAATCTGATAATCATATGCGTCTATCCAAAATTATGGTACTCTAAATCCTCGTCATACAAGTAAGCAAGACTACGATAATCACAGAGTCCTTGACTTATGCACATACCTCTAGAATCATGGTATTTAACATTTTTGCGATGCCGCTAGCTTGGTTGCAAAAATCTTAAATTCCCACACCCGAGAAATATATCCAAAGTCAGACTATATGTCCTCACCATGCTGGCTAATGTGACTATAGAAGACAAGATTTCCATAACTTAGATGACCTAGCCCATATAATTTCATCTTGCCAAAAATTAAATTAAATCAACAATGAATACAAAAAAAAAATCAAATTTATCAACGAACATCAAGATTCAAAATGAACAAAATCCTTCAAATTATATAACTACAAACTCGGATGCTACAGCTAACATCAAGATTCAAAATTCCACAATCTTCATCAAAATCAATAAATACAAACTCAAATTCAATAATAATACATTAAAATCAAATTCAACAACAGAAAATAAAGATAAATCAAATAAAGGAAAAAGAGTTTTCAAATCGGAGTTAAACAAGATTCTCAAGGATCGTCCCAGGAATCTCTCAAGTGATCCTAATTGTGATTGAGTATCTTCAAAAATATATCCTATTCCTACTGCAGGCTGTAGTGGTACTCTAGTTCGAATACCACTACATAAACTCGACCTGCATGGGCCACCACTAAAAACGTGTCACGACCCGCACCCACTGTTTGGGTACGAGAACGTAACAACGCCCAGCCTACGCCGCAGTGTCGGTGGTAGAACGTTGTACTAGGTCACAACATCTAACATTACAATGCCAAGCAGTTTATACTCCCCGAATGGGGGTGACATAGCAGATACAGTCTCAATCACATCTAGGGTAGAGCATAAAGGAAGATAGATAAAACATGAAATCGAAAAGAGATACAACAGATAGAAGTCTAAGTGTCTAAGATACAAAAACCCAGAAATACACCTCAAACTTATATACAGTAATCCACAAAGTAAATACAACTCCAAACAATAAAATAACTATCTAAACATCCTCTAATGTGTCTCCTCTAGGCTAGCAGGCAACCTCCAAGCTATCTGTAAAATTTATCAACGGGTCCAGTCAGGACTGGAGCGAGTACAGTACATCTCAACAGATCATAGTAGGTTAGAAAATATAATCATGCAGTAAAGTAAGATACAGGTACTGAAAGAAGCAGTATGTAAACAGAGAGAACTGTAATAGAAATATCTACTATACATAGAGAGCTAACATGTGGCTAGTGAGTCAGAGTACAACATGAACATGTAAATGGCCTGGGATGATTCTGTGAAGACACTACGGAATGATTCAATGAAGATACTACTGGTGTATTATACACATGTCCACTTCTACTCCCTCGTATCCCCCAATCAATACACAAGGATCCAGCCAGGTTATGTTATATGATTCCATGCACGGCCCCCGAAGGGTGATACATGGATGTCCCATAAATAGGGATTCTGGAGGTTACCCAACAGTATAAGATTCAAGAGACTCTGTGATCATGAGGGTACATGTCACAAGTAATCAAAAGAACCAAGAAGCATAGTGATACGCCATGTAAGTGAAACGCACAGAACATAGAGTACCCGATGCTCCCTAAGGATAATATCTCAAGAAAGGATCCATATAGTACCAATCCGTGTGACCATCGTGACAGTACAAGTAAAGTAATCTACTGCAGGAAATAATTCTAAGCAGGATATGAAATGATCAGAGAATGTACTCGCCTGATATCTAAATATCCAAGGTAAAGATACTGTCCGAGGAGAGGTATATGGCTCCTAATTAGAACAGCACAGGTCACAACATGTCCAGAAGGGTAATATAAAGCACTACAATGTATTCTACATGAATCTAGGTCAAACTAGGCCAAAGTCAACCCTTGGTCAACTCTGGTCAACTGCACTAGTCAAACTAGGTCAAACTAGGTCATGTCCTAACCCAGCAAGTCTTACTAGGCCTAACTAAGACTATCCTAGCAAGCACACATCAATACAAGGCTTTACAAGCCAATATACACCCAACTCTATATAGCATGCAATTATTCAATACTCAAATAGATAAGAATTCACATTGGATATACACTAGGTAATCTATTACTTTAAGCTATATATGTCTACACATATATACACATACATATATTGGTATTCAACATTAGGTCTATAATTATGGCATTTCAAATGGTTATATAAACATATATATTACAACACAATATGCTAACATATATAATATACATACATAGCTAAGTTAACTGTATTCATAAATACTTATTTAAGAGGCTATGTGTGTATGTGAACATGGCAAAGGGGCAAGTGAGGGTTAAATGGGCATACATAGTGTATACATATCAAAGAGTGTCAAAGTCTAAATGAACAAAGTGTCAAGTGTGATAGTATCAACATAGTGTAAGGGGTACATGAGGTAATATAGGATTTGTGTTAACATAGAATATTACATCTCATTAACTTGTATATTGCATACATTACATCTATTATTACATTACATTCATGCTTGCATTCATTCATCATTCATTTATTCTCTTGCACTACTACATGCACCATACATTACATACTATGGAACCTACATATTCATTACAAGCCATACTTATACATGCTTACATTAGATAGGATACTTACACCTCATACATCATTTATTTAACCATTTACTCATGCTTGCATTCTCTATTTAATTACGTAATGTATATACATTAACATGGGTTAAAATCAAATAGAATATTATATTACACACAAGGGTGCACAAAATACATATGCCGAATAGTAACTCCTACTAATAATCAATATTGTGCCATATCAACATGAATTAAAATCTAGGATTAAAATATGTTATAGATCTATGTGTTAGCTTTCCGAAACTTCAAACGGATCGCGTTTTCGTTTCCGGAAACTCCCGGAATCGCGAAAACACCGAGAACGCATTTGTCTTTCGTACAGCTGACACTCAAATAATTCTCCAGCAAGTTACAGAAAAAATTAGGCCTATTAATACATGTTTTTGGAAAGCTAACTTCAATATTATTTTTTTTTTAAAATGGAAGATTAAACCGAGCTTTGAACTAGAAGTTATGATATTTCTAAGTTAGGGCTGAAATTAAAAACGTGGATAAAAATCATGACGGATTTGGGTAGTTTGAGACAAAAGAACACAAGTATATAACATAATATATCAAGAACTCACTCTCTACACTAATATATATATATGAGACACTATAGAACACATCTCCAACACAAAAATATGAGATTAAACATGTAATAATTCATTCATACATAACAACAACACATAGTGTGTCCAAATTTGGGATTTTTCTACATGGACACAACCACAACACAAAGGACACTCCTATGACCTCCAAATGGACACAAAATGGACACAAATGGAGATACAACCATGGGAGTCATTCCTATGGGTTCAAAATAGACCTATATGCATGAGGAAATGAAAATGAGAAGGGATTTATACCTCCCGGTAGATCGAATCGAAGAAAAGCCTTCCCAGAGCGACACCGACACGTAGAGATTCCAAAATGACACGAACGAGCTCCGAATCCTCCCAAACTTGGATAGCTTCCTCCTTGGCTAGAATGGAGAAGGAAAGAAGAAGATTTGGTGGCAAAATGGAAGGATTTGGTGGAGAAATTGCTAGGGATTGCTCTCTAGGAATTTAGGGAAGAACAAGAGAGAGAGAGTGTGGATGAGAATAACGAAATGAACTTGAGCCTATCCTCTCCCAAAGTGGCTGGCCATATGGGGCTATTTGTCCTATTATGGTAAGGTCCAAAATGCCCCCACTAACCTATTCTATGAGTATTAGGAAATGGCTAATTGGTTGGGGCTAAATTAGTCATTCTAAAGTCTCTAATCACACTAACATTATCCATAATAATTAGTCTAACCTCTAACTAAAATATTTCTATCATGTAGACTAAAATTAATATCATGTGGGCCATGCCTAACTAGTGTGTGGGTCTCACTAGAGTCAAACTACCCCCGGGTCCCCATTACAAGTTAGATTGAGATGAAATTCGAACCCGACTCAAATAATTCCAAAACAATATCATAAATAATAAAATAATATCAAAATAATTCAAAGAGGTCAAATACGAAAATATCCTTAGGCCAAAAATGACATTAAAATATCATAATCACATGGTTAGGCTCTAGGTCAAACAGTCTCTAGGGTTTCACTAGCAAAACGTCAAAACCACAAGTCATTGATTTAAATAATTTTAAAATAATTTTAAATCACCAAAAAAAGTATATCATGAATTAAATATCAATATTAAAATAATTATAAACACGAAATTTCAAAATTACCCTTATTTTAGAAAACTGGGTATTACACAACTTTCCGGAAGAGGTCAACGAGCCATTGCGCATTTTTTTGAAAGTTGTCAAATCTTCCGCCAAGGAGAGGAAGAGAAGGAGAGAAGAACCTTCTTCTCCAGTCGCGAAGAAGAAACTTGTCATGGAACTGTAGCCTCCCTTCCCAAATTTTTTTGAAAATATTTTTATTATTATTTATTTGTTTTAAATAGTGATTTTAGATTTTATAAATAATTATTTAGTTAATTGTTACGGTAGATAATTTTAGCCATGGTGGAGTTTTGGAGTACAAAACTACAAGGAATTGTGGCACGGAAAAGGTAGCAGTGTGCCTTGACTAGTGTACTAGCCATGCCCGGGGATGCCAAGCCATCAGTGTGTCCTAACTAAGAAAACCAGGCCAAGTTATAACATGGTCATTATAAATAGTTTAATTATTTATTATTAAATTTATTGACTTCGTAGCGACCCGGTTGTACCGAACCAGCCCGGACTGGACCCGTACCAAGTCCAAGCCCAGGTAATCATGTAGTGGGACCAAGTACGGCCCTGTAGACATGTTTGGTTAATGCAAATATTTTGCATATACATTTTATGAGTTGGCAATTAATTTCTAATAATTGTTATATATACATTATAAGTATTATTATTATTATTTTATTAGTGTACAATAATTGTGTGATTTCCTGGAGCCAAATAAATGGGGTGGTTGATAAGTGCACCACAATATATTATTGGGTTAATTTCAGTATTAATAGGGTTATTATCATTATTATAATATTGAGGTTATTATTAAATATTATTATTATTTGGTTATGTGTTTGTGAATATATACATGTATATATATAGGATTTTATATATGTGTGTATATAAATATATTTATATTGGATTATAAATAGAAATATATGGAGACATATTTTGTGTAGATACTTATATACGTGTGTACAAATAACATGTATATATATATATATATAAAAAAAAAAATAAAAAAAATAAAAAAAAAAAAAAATATATATATATATATATATATATATATATAAATATATATATATATATATATATATATATATATATATATATATATATATATATATATATATATATATATATATATATATATATATATATATATATATATATATGCGTATTTGTATATATAGATGTATTATATAAATGGGTATGTATAATATATACTTATGTGTGTATACTTATATATGTATAAGTGTACATAGCTATCTATTTATATATATAGATGTATATATATAAAAAAAAAGGAATAGCAAAGGAAATAGAAATAGAAAAAGAATTGGAAACAATAGCATGCCACCCGAGCCCAGCCCACCTCGGGCTGTGACAGACCCGACCAAAACACATGGCTAATTTCAGAACCCAGGGAAGCCCAACACCCCGATACTCAATAGAGCAAACCCGAGCAGAGAGGAAAACCCAGCCTCCTGTGTATTTGTGTACACTTATAATAGAAAAAGGAAAGGAATTAGGTAGCTAATCGAGCCTGAGGCCCACAGGCCATTCTTAAATTCAGCAGCAAGAGTAAGCGGGCCCACCCTGATTACTCGCTCAACAGGCCTACCAGCCAATCTCCTGGCCCGAGCCTCTCCCATAGATACAGCCGAACACTGGGTATATAAGAGAATCGACAGGGAGATGAAGAAAAAAAAGGAACGAAAACCCTAATACTCGTCGACCCTAACGCGAACCCCGCCCAGGTCGCTCGCCACCTACGCCACCACCTCTGCGCACAACCCCGCGCCACCCAGCCTCGCCGAAGCGCCGCCCAGGGCCGGTCGTTCGCACGGAAGAGACAGTGGCAATGGCAGCAGCAGGGCAGCCATCGATCCTACTTCGTCGCCCGATTGGCGCACGTGCTTTGGTTCGTTTTACGAATCGTTTTCTCTGGTACGTCCACAACATATACGGCTATATTTCCATTCAAATATATTTTGTTATAGTACGCTAGATTACCCAGAAAATCGATGCAAACTTTGTCGAAAAACCGCTTGGAAATAGTTAGAAAATTGTCCCAATCACCTGTTTTGGAAGACAGTTTACGAGTAGAGTACTGGCGATTTATAAAATCCACCTGAAGGTATTTATTAACAACATATAGGGCTAGAAAACACTTTTTACAGAAATTAATTTTGATAACTGAACGTCGAGAAATCGGACTCCGAAGTTTTGGAAAAACCTGTTTTCAAAACATTGAAAACGCTCCACACGACGTGCGTCACGCCAATCCGGACGACGTGGTCGCGAACCGAAGGCATCGAAAGCTGCGTAACGGCTTCATGGTCGTGTGGGCTTCGACGAAATTCAAATTGGTCGCGTGTGCGCGACGAATTTGATGCATATCCGTCAAAATTAACCGTATCGTGCACGTTACAAATTTCTCAATTACTTCGTGCACGCTCGTCAGATCGAGACGAAACTTATGCCAACAAGACCGTATCATTTTTCTGGTCCTGTATGCCAAGTTTGGTCCGATTCTGAGACCGTTGATAAAATCGTCGTTTTGCGGGCCCCACGGTCCCACTCAACGGGTGATTTTGTGCACGGCCCGCCGGAATCCAACTCTGGACATACGGTTGGGTTCATATCGGAAAACTGGATCCGTAGACATGTAGTTTGATGACTTTAGAGACCGTTGACTCTGGCATGCTTTTTGGTGCAAAGCGGGTCCAACGGCGGACACCGTTTTTGTCCGAAATTACCGTTTTGTCCCTGTGTCCAGAATTGGATTTAAGGACAGGCAATTCTAGCTAATTTGACTATTCTGAGAACGTTGGTACTATTTATTTCAGCATCCCGAGACTTCTATATGTGTTGATTGATTGTGGCTCATTGAGTGGTATAGTGTTATTGGTTTCTCCAGCTAAGGACCTCAGGCAAGTGCACTTTCTGATTGCTTTTCGATTCATAGTAGTCTTTTCATTTCATGTCTATACATATATCTTGCTGCTTGTTGACACGCTCGTCACACGGAGTTGTCGGGAGGGGAAATATCTTAGTAAACATGTGGACTACCCAGAACTATCCCATTGTCTTTTCGTGAATGCTAGCCGCTGCGCACGACACGTGCAGTGTGCCTTATTTACCCCTAGCAGTCCACATGTTGAAATGGATATTTTACACCACCTAGATAGATGTCTTTTATTAGTTTTTCCTTGTTTACTTCTCTATCGTGCTATGTCATCAGTTTTCTTACAGCTTTCATATCTCATATGCTATTTTCATGTCTTGTTAATTCTATTGTGTTTTGCATTGTCGTCGGTTTGTGTACTTGTTCCAATCCTGACTGGATAACCAACATTTTTCAGGTTTAGCCGCGATCACTCTTAGCATTGGGAGAACTTGGGTATGCTGAAGACAACCTAGAAATAGAAAGCAATTGTATCAATTTCATTAATTATAGAATCTTGTATTTTCTTTAATTATAAATATTGTAATAAATATAGAATTGTGAAAGAGCAGCAAATGTTGTATATTGAGCATTTATTTCTTGCGGGCTTGACAGCGCTCTACCGCCGACTCTGCGGCGTAGGCTGGCTTGGACACGTCTCGTATCCGGAAAAGCGGGTGCGGGTCGTAACAGGAACCATCAGAAAGGGTCACGACCCGATCACAATCTCGACAGCAAGCCGAATCAACTCCAAGAGAAGAGGCGGCGACCCCGACCTCTATCCAAAGGCAAGACAAGGTTATAGATGTAGAGAGTCCAGAGAGACCTCTACATAGAAAGAAGTTAGTCCTTCGGAGAAAGAAGGTAATCACTCCTCGACCTATGTCATTGGTCGTAGCTAGTGCTATTGCCGGAGTTACAATGTCATCTCCTACTCCTGCCCCTGAACCAGAAACTTTTATCCCTGAAAGAAGGAAGGATACTGTAGAGCCCAGAAAAGACATTGTGGAGAGAGAAGATGAAATTTTGCGATCCCCTTCACCTGCAGTGGAAACTACACAGCTTCCTGCTACACCAGGAACACTTCGTGAAGAAGAAGATCGTTTAATGATTGATGCATTGAATGATTGCGACTTCGGCCTGCAGGATGTTATTGATCCGACCGCCGCAACGAACATCAATGAAGCACCGGAGGACAGTATAAGTAATGAGGATACATCAACGGAAGCTGTTGATGATACTTTAAATCCAGAAGAGGACACTGATGTCCATATATCTCCCGAAGCCTTTGATGACACACTGGATCCTGAAAAGGATGTTGAGGTGCGTGTGTCCCCAGAAAAGATTACGGGTGAGGAAGTAGCACCTGAAGAAACTACTCCTGCTGATCCCAAAGGTATTAAATGATTTTATCAACCTTCTTTTCATAGATTAAATAGCTGACATCTACACTTTTATCCATGCAGAGCTTGAATCTTCCCCAGTTCCTCCCGCATGCACAGACATAGTGCCAATAACGGCTATAGCTAGTGGTAGCCGACATTTTTCGGGTGGCTCTGAGACCGAAAGTAGTCAGGCAGTAATGTCTGAGGCTACTTCTGTTAGGTTGGAATCTGTGCCAACAGATGACAGACTTGTTGCTGGGGCAAGTCATGGTAAGATTGCCTTTTACTTTTGATCTTTTTCGATTAGTTGCAAAATGAAACCAAAATGATAGGGTTCATTTGATTTTGCAGAAGAACATCCGCGAGGGGTAGCTAGCTCTACGATGGCTCCTCTGTCTAAAGAGCCCTCTACTCAAAGGGAAGAAGATGAACGTCTATCTTCACAGACACCTGCTGCTGCTTCGACGTCTATGGGAGTAGCGGCTACTCCTGGTGCTCTGGCTACTAACCGATTTAACATTAGCTCCTTCAACAAACTTTTCTTTAATTCGTTGAAACCCTTAGTAGATAGGGTGATAGAGAAAGAAGATGCTGGTTTCTCCACAGTTAGAGGTCCAACCTTCTATTTGATCAATGCCATCCGCAATCAAGGCGACGAAGCTCAGGCTATTTTTCTTGAACATGTACTAGATAAGCTGGAGGCATCGGTTAAGATTTACAAAGAGCTTAATTGGTAGGAGATGGAGCTCTTGGTACAAGCTGAATTTGAGAAGATGTCACAAGAAGTCGCAGTTGCGAAGGTTGACCTCCAAGTTCTCTTGGACACTTTCTCTACTAAGTCTGCTGAGTATAATTCCCAAGTGGAAACAATAGCATCTGTTGCTGAAGAGAAGGAAAGGAAAGTTGCTGGGCTGAAAGCAGAATCTGCCCGTCTTCAAGAAGAGCTGAGACTTGTTCAGCTTGCTCTGGAGGATGAGGCCGCACAACATCGGGCTGCAGTTCAACAACTGAACGCTCTGACTCAGGAGAGAGATGAGTATGTCACAACTCATCAGGATGAAATCTCTCGCAGAATAGTAACCATGCCATCTTTCGATGATAAGTCTGGGATGGAGGAAGCTAGGAAGCGAGTGATGGAATCTCGTAATGAGCGACTGTAATCTTTAAAGCAGCAAATGACCAGCTTGATGACTCCGTCAGAAGAATGAGAAAGACTTTTTGTATCTTCACTTTTTGTGATATGTAATTTTGTAATGTCTTTCAATTTTGATCAATCAATAAAAAGACATTTTCTTGGTGGCTCTATTATTTATTGTATATCTTATTCAGATATAAAAAATAGCGATAGAAAATATATTCAGAGGTGCAGGACATGAAATTTTTTTGATTTCTTAAAAATAATTATATTCATTATATCTGCTCAGAGGTAATGTAGACATGGCAGAATATAATTTGTTGAATATCATTATTTCAGTAGACAACTTAGTCAAAGATGACAAGTTGCTGATATGAACGAAATGGATGATTCGTAAAAAAAATGTGTGAATGAAATGAATAAACGAAATGAATCGTCAGGATGAACGGATAAACCGTTAAATGAATTGAACAGATGAACCGCTGGGTGAATGAAATGAACGGATGGACCGTCAGATGAATGGA
Organism: Iris pallida; assembly: GCA_029216955.1. NCBI lineage: Eukaryota > Viridiplantae > Streptophyta > Magnoliopsida > Asparagales > Iridaceae > Iris > Iris pallida. The sequence continues at coordinate 3,263,707 of JANAVB010012998.1, read as the reverse complement.
ATGAACGGGTGAACCGTCGGATAAATGAACAGGCGAACCGTCAGATGAATGTGATGAACGGGTGAGCCGTCAGATGACTGAACGGGTGAACCATCGGATGAATGTGTTGCTTCATTGTCTTACGAATCTCTGTCTATAAATAGAACAGAAAATTAGATAAAATGATCACTTTCATTTTTTAACATAAAGATGTCTGAAGATGCATCCAAGAAGTCTGAGATCGCCTCAAAGGTTGAAGCGGTTATTGAAGAACGTCCAGTCGATTCGGCCCAGCCAAAGCAGACAGAGGCAGGCGAAGGTTCGTCTGCACCCAAGCCACCAAGGGATATTTTAGACTTCCTTCTTGAAACAGGGAAGACAGAGGAAGAAGAGGCCATGAGGAGGGCTGCTTGCAAGTTTCTGGTGGGTTCGGGCAAGAATGTTCTCAGCTCTTTTGCCGATCATGTTTTTGGGAAAGACGGCAGTGGCCCGCGTCCCAATTTTTAGAAGGATGATAGTGACCTTCCTTGATATTATGTACTATCATTCATGATGAAATAAAATTGAATTTTATTTATGAACTTGTCTGATGATTACAAGCAATGTCTTTTACATTTATACATAATACTTTTTGAGGAACTTGCCAATGATGGGCATCATTGCAACTCGACCGTCCAGCTCTGTGACTTGATAGGCTCCATTTGAGAAGACTTTGCTCACGATATATGGCCCTTCCCATTTTGCATCAAATTTGCCTTTGCTCATGTGAGTCATAGTCATAGGACGTCTGACTGTTAGAACGAGCTCTCCTTTCTGAAAGGCTCTGACCTTAACTTTACGATTGAAAGTCTTCGAGATGCGGGCTTGGTATAACTCAATATGCTGTTGAGCCAATAGCCGTTTCACGTCAAGCACTTCTAATTCTTGGAGTCGAAGAAGGTCGTTGTTCTCTGTAGTGAGTTCATTGGCGATAGCAATCCTCAAAGACGGAATTTAAAGTTCCAAGGGTAGAACTGCTTCACAACCGTATACCAGAGAGAAGGGTGTACAGCCTGTAGGGTTACGGACTGTAGTACGGTAGGCCCAAAGACATTCTCCAAGCTTTTCACTCCAATTTCGTTTGTTAGTAGACACAAACTTTTTGAGGAGCTTGATGATAGTCTTGTTGAAAGCTTCAGCTAAGCCATTAGCAGCAGGATTGTAAGCTGTCGAAGCGACATTGTCAATCTGATGATCGTCACAGAACCTTGTGAACTTTTGGCTGATGAACTGAGGTCCGTTATCGTGGATGATTCTTCGAGGTACACCAAATCTATAGATGACATAATGTTTGACGAAGTTGATGACACTGCTGGTTTTGACTTCTACCAAGGGTATAGCTTCGGCCCATTTGGAGAAGTAGTCAGTTATTGCCAGTATGAACCGATATCCTCTAGAAGAAGGAGGATTGATGGGACCTATAACGTCCATGCCCCAAGCTTCAAAAGGCCAGGAAGTAGCAGTCGGATGAAGGAATTTCGATGGTTGATGAATGAAATCTGCGTGGATTTGACAAGCTCGACATTTTCTCGCATATTCGATGGCATCAGATACCATAGAGGGCCAGTAGTAACCCATGCGTCGGATACGATCCTGTAGTTTAGGACCAGGTTGATGTGCTCCGCAAACACCGTCGTGAGCTTCATACAATACTTGCTTTGCTTCATCACTAGCAAGACAGCGCAAGAGTAAGCCATCATAAGTCCGCCGGTAAAGAGTTTTGGTGGTCTAATTGTAGAAGAATCACAGAGACCGCCGAAGAATACTCGTAGCTTCCTTGGGATCTTTCGGGAGTATGTCATGAACTACGAAGTCGATGAAGGGATTTCTCCAATCTTCATTGATAACATTGGTTTCAGTAAGATTACTGAACTCAATATTACGATTGTTTTCAATGCAGAACAATTCTCGATTAGAGATAACTACCACTTGCTGTCTTTTGATAGGGATGGCTAAGGCTGCTGCAAGATTGGCCAAAGCATCAGCTTCAGTATTGTAAGCTAGACGTACATATTCAATGAAGAAGGCTTTGAATGATGTAGCCATATTGATTGCTGCTTCATAGTAAGGCACTAGATCTTGATGGCGGACTTCATAGGTTCCTCTAACCTGATTAACAACCAGCTTGGAGTCACCATAGACTTCAAGATATTCAACGTCTAGTTGTTTAACTAACTGAAGACCAATAAGTAGAGCATTGTATTCTGCCACGTTATTAGAGCAAGGTTCATCTAAGGAGTAGGCTCTTTGGATAGTTGGCCCGTCTGGAGAAACGAGGACAACTCTAACTCCTGTAACAATGGCACCATTAGGTCCAATCCTGGATGCACCGTCAAAGAATAGACGCCAACTAGAAAATTCTTCGGAGACCATATTTGATTCCAATGTCTCATCTGGAATTTCATCATAGAGTTTGGATGTCTCTGGAACAGGATGAGCCGCTAAGAAATCTGCCAGTGCTTGACCTTTGACAGACTTTTGAGGAACATATACCATGTCATATTGGGCTAGCAGAATGGCCCATGTAGCCAGCCGGGAATTGAGTGTACTAGGCTTCTTCATCAGTACCCGAAGAGGATTAACTCGGGATATGACATGAATAGTTTGGCCAATGATGTAATGCCTCGTCTTTTGAACAGCAAACATAAGAGCTATGCATTCTTTTTTCGACCGGACTATAACGGTGTTCGGCACCAATCATAGTACGACTGGGGTAGTAGATGGTTTGTTCATGGCCTTCTTTGTTCTTTTGGGCAAGTAAAGCACCCAATGAATGATCTATAGCAAGGACGTACATTAAGAATGGTATGCCCGAGATCGGTAGCACCAAGACTGATGGGTTCATGAGATATCGCTTTATGTCGTCGAATGCTCGTTGACATTCTTCAGTCCAAATGAGAGATACACCCTTCTTTATTAGCTGAGTAAATGGTCTGCAGTATCCAGACAGATTCAAAATGAATCTCCTGATGTACGCAAGTCGACCTTGGAATCCTCGTAGCTCTTTTAGGTTGCGTGGAGGACGCATCTCTTGAATGGCTTTGATCTTCTCGGTATCCACGTGTATACCTTTAGAGGTAATGACGAAGCCAAGAAATTTGCCACTAGAGACACCTAAGAATGACTTGGTGGGATTCATTTTGAGTTGATGTTGGCGCATGAGGTTGAAGATAGTTCTCAAGTCTTGAATGTGATCTTCCTTTAGACGACTTTTGACAACAATATCGTCGACGTAGCATTCAACGGTCTTGCACAAATGATCTCGAAAAGTGGTACTCATGGCTCGTTGGTAAGTTGCACCAGCGTTCTTGAGACCAAATGGCATCACAGTATAGCAGTAGACTCCGCGAGGAGTGCGAAAAGAAGTATATTTTTCATCTTCAGGATTCATCCGAATCTGATTGTATAATCCATCCATGAAAGATATTCGCTCGACCCCACAGGTGTTATCAATCATAACGTCCGTGATAGGGAGAGAAAATTCATCTTTTGGACATGCTTTATTAAGATCCCGAAAGTCGATGCAGACTCGAACTTTGCCGATTTTCTTTTGAACTGGGACGACATTGGCTACCCAATCAGGATGCTGCTCTTCTCGGATAAAGCCACAAGCGATTAGCTTCTTGACTTCATCGTCGATTGCGTCCATTATTTCTGGCTTGAAGTGCCATTGTTGCTGTTTGACCGGTTTTGCATTTGGTAGGATGTTCACTTTGTGAGTAGCAACTTTGGGATCTAGACCTGGCATGTCTTCATAGCTCTAGGCAAAGACGTCAATATATTCTTGAATAAGAAGAATTAATTCTTGCTTATCTGCCTCTGGAAGGTTCTTGCTGATGAATATTGGACGAGGGGACCCGCTCTCTCCTACATCAATTTGAACCAATTGATCTTCGGTAGGAGGTTCCCGTTGTTCGAATCGGAGTTCCTATTGGGTATCCATTCGTTGAGCCCAGGGATCTGTTTCAGGATTCTCTTCAATATCTTCGTTATAACCTTCTGAAAGTTCGACGGAGACCATGTTAGAAGATACGATCAATCGATGAATATGACCGATGCTAGTGTTGGAATCCCAGGATCTGGAATCAGAAGAGTTAGAGCGCTCCTCGCTATCGGATTCAGAGGTTGCTGGAGATAATACCGGAGGTGAAGAATATTCGAGACCTCTTTTGGTCCTGCTGTAGTACATCTCTGATTTTTCTTTCGGAACAGCCGTACGGATAGGAGTTCTTCTACCCTTACCGTAGTTGAGACCATTCTTGAAGTCATAACCCATCTTTCGAATGATGTCTTTTGATTGTTGACTGTAACGACGAAGTTGAAGATGTCCCGTATCGTTACTTTTACTATCATCCGTATAGCTGAATTGTTGTTCCGATCCTTTACTAAAAAGTATTGGACTCTCGCCTTTCTTACGAGAAGGGACAACAAAGTATGAATCATCCGGGTGTTCGAGTAAGACTTCTGTTTGAAGAGACTATACAACTCCCATTGTAAATGACTGAAAGCCATCTAACATATCCAAATAGCATTTAGCATGATAAATAACATCAGTATACTGGAAAGTAGATACTTTTTCATTGATTTGTACATTTGTATTTACAGCAGGACCTTTAGCCTTAGCAGGCTTGGTCAGATTGATTACAAGAGGGGGAGAAGAAGAACGTGGAGGAGGATTAGCCTTGTTACGACGGAGGTCGATAACAAGCGACTCAGTAGAGGTGAGCTCCCTTTTATCCTTGTTATGAGATAAATCAATAACAAGTGGGTCAGAAAAGGTGAGCTGCCTTTTTTCCTTGTTACGACGTAGGTCGATAACAAGTGGCTCATAAGAGGTGAGCTCCCTTTGATCCTGACCATCATCAGTTGGTTGCTTCTGGACTGGCAAGTGAAAAGCCAGTGGTTTGGAGGATTGAGGATGAGAAACACGCCCTTTGACAGGTATGATGAGAGTGTCATTGGGCACTGCTTCTTGTTCTTCTTCAGTGTCCAGAGACAATACGACTTTCATGAACTCATCCTTATACATACGAGCATCGTTGCAGTATGCTTCGACACCTTTGAACGGATAGAGATCAGCAACCTCCTTTTGAACCTCTTCATTGTCATCGACATATTTGAAACATTGATGGAGAGTCGAAGGAACAATGTTATGTTCATACAGGAATATTCTCCCCAATATAGCATTGTAAGAACAACCATGGTTGTCAATGATGTAGAAGGTCACCTTTGTACGAAGATTGCCTATTTGGAGCTTCAGGCGAATCTTGTCCAGAGGCTCACTTCTTTCTTGGTTGAACCCAAGGATGGTAGTGATTGTACTGGAAAGACTATGCACTGGGATCTTCAATGCATCTAACATTGTCTTCGGCATGATACTGAGAGCAGATCCTGGATCCATCAGAATACGATCGACTTTTATCGAGTCGACATATCATGTATAGTATAGAGGACGGTCGTGCCTATTATCTTCCATCAGCATGTCATCCTGTGTGAAGGTAATGTTTAGAATTAACTCCAACACACTATGATAATGGAGATAAGAGACTGGTTCTGCTTTCGGCTTCTTTAGAAGGGCTAGACAGGTTTCTGCCTGCATGAGAGCCTCACTCAGAGTTTCTCGAGTCTCTTTGGAAAGGTGCAAGAGCTCGAAGATTGACAACCGGGCCGGTGTATTAGCTAATTGAGCCAAGATATCAAAGTTGTAAGGCTTTTCAAGTCCAGAAAGAGATGATTTCTTCAACGATTTGTCGAAGCGGACTTGTTGTTTGCCTTTGTCAGCGACTGTCGGCTTGGGATGAGTGGATTCTACAACAGGTGAGGAGGCAGAAGAAAGATTACCCTCAGGGGAGACAGGTTGCACTGGAACGGGCTCAGAAGAAGAAGCAAGATTCTCTTGAGTCTCGGGATAATCCTTTAGATAGGCTTTCCCTAATCTGGTGCCCAGCAGTATTTCCTCATCAACTATGGGGTCAAAAGACACCATATTGCAAATTTTTGTCTTGCCCTAGGGGCGGTCTTTCTTCTTGGAGGAAGAGGGAAGTTCGAACTCGGAAGCAAGATCAGGGTGAATCTACATAATCTCGCCATTTTCAAGAGACAAGGGGACAAGACCTTCACTTCGTGGATGAGGGAGATTCTCGATCTCAAGAGTAGCTTTGGGGATAGGGATGACACCGTATTGTACTATCTACGGAGGGAAGTCACAGAATTGAACGGAGACCATGTTTGCAGTAACAGTCTTCTCATCTTGCTGTAAAGTGACAACACCAGCGTTGACTAGCTCTTGAATTTTGCCTTTGAGCACATAACATGCTCGAGTGGGATGCCCAATGAACCTGTGATAGACACAGTACTTAGGATGATCAGTCTTACCGACTTTATTAGGCTTCTTCGGGTCTGGGAGCTGGAGCTTATTACTTTTGATCAAGCAATCAAAGATGCTCACGGTGTCATTCTCGTCAAATGAATACTCTACTTTCAGACGAGGTTCCCTTGGTGGAGGTGCAGAGGTAGTAGAAGTGGACGTAGGTGGAGCTACGTTGACCACCAAAGATTCTTTGTTCTTCAAATTGATATTCAAAGTCTCTTTTTCCTTGCGGTTGTTCTGGCGATTACCACCACCCGATGTCTGGTGTTCATCCCGGTCGGGGTTAGACATTTGTACCCCTAGCTGCTTGAATTTGTCGACGCTAACTTCGGCTGCTTTAGCGTTGACAATGAAGGATGGCCAATCTTGGAACTGAGTTAACCCCATCCACATGCTGATGATAGGCAAAAGATTTGCCTTGCAGGTGTCTATGGTGACAGCGGCCAGAGTTCCAGGAGGCATTTTTAAGGCTTTTCGGCAGAACCTTTCAATAAAACTCTCAGCAGTTTCATTGTGCCTTTGTTTGATTTTATTAAGGGCTGACATGGTCATGTCATTGATCCCCTCATAGAATCGTTCCAAGAAGATTTGTTTAAGACCTGAGAAGGAGGTGATACAGCCATCGGGCAGGCTTCTGTACCAATCGTATGCTATACCGGCTAAACAGCCGATGAATACTCTGGTAAGAAGAGCGTCATTTGGCTTAAGTTGGACAGTCATTACCTCAAAGTAGTTAATGAACTGACTGGGAGAAGTGCTGCCATCAAACAGCAAGATTGTTGGGATTTTGTACTTTGGAGGAAATGGGACTTCCTTCCATTCAACTGGGTAAGGTTGTTTGATCCCCAACCTCTACAATTTGTCCTTCTCTTTGAAGGCCTCGAATTGAGTGCGCAGGAGTTTGACAGCTTCATTGGCATCCTCCACTGATGTAGAAGGAGCAGGCTGAATCTGAGTGGTAGGGGGAGGAATAGCGTGGTAAGCACTACCCCCAGCACCTGACTGACTGGGTGTTGGTTGAATCTGTACAGGAGATACTTGAGTAGATGCTACCTCCAGCCCTGCATTGACAGACACCGACGATGCTATGATTTCAGGATTTGTAGTAGGTACGGTCGGTGGTACTGTATGTTAGGCCATGATAATAGAATGCATACTTGCAACCAGTTCGGCCATGGTCTTCAACTTGTCTTCTAGTGCAGCTATCCGTTGTTCTTGGCTAGCCGAACTGGAAGCATCGGGATCTTCAGTGACAACATAAGCTGTCACTTCTCTAGGTACAGTGGAGGATACTGTCTGTTCAGAACTTTCGCTGTATGCATCATAGTCAGAGAAAGAGTCATCTCCTGAGTGAGAAAGAGGAAGAGGATCGGAAGGATCTTGAAGATTCTTTTGACAGATTGTGTCTCGGCTTCGGGATCGGGTATGTTGGAATACTCCATCAGAAGATTCTTGGAGTAGATCCAAATACCGCTGGCTTGGCTTGCGAGGCTTGCCGTGCTTGGAGCACTTTCTACCCCCAGTGTCTCGGGTAGTCATGTTGACGGAAGCGTACAAAACTTCGTCTTTATCTTCTGACATAGGTTCAGAATTTGTAAAGTTCAGACGATCGAAGACAGATCGTTTTGTTGTCTGACAGCAACACTTGATGACCACCTTGTGATTACAACGGTATCCAAGTGGTTGTACTGGAGGTGTTGAGATGTTAACCCGTTTTTGCTTGAGATGTTCTCGGAGATCGGGAACAATGACAGGACGAAAAGAAGTTCGAGGGATATGTTCTTTGATAACATTCGGAACATGGTTCCGGTTCTTCAAATATTTTGTCCCTTGAGTGTACAGGGAAGTACTCATTTCATTAGCATAGGTGTCAGGATTTTTGATCCTGGAAGTTTGCCTCTGATGCTGGTTGGTTTTCGGCATTGGCTGTTTGCGTTTCACCGAAGTTGGTCTATTGAGATAAGTTCTTAGATCAGCAAACGCACCCCCAGGGGTTTTTGTCTGAGACACCAGCAATTTTCCCTATTTTGAATGGGATATCTTGAGGGTTGGGAGATCTTGGAACTCTGCTACCGGCGTAGGCAGAATACCTCTTTAATCAGTACACTTCCCTTTGGCAAGGAGGGAAAAAGAACCCTTGTTTGAAAGAGTTCTTGTACTGACTGGTGCCAAGGCACGTTCAGATTGATCTTCTACGGTAAAAACCAAGGAAGACTGAGAAAAGACCAAAGGGCCTTTTCCTTTGTTTTATGAAGAAGGGTTAGCTAAAGAGCGTTTCCCTCTGTTGTCTTCCAAGTCGTGGGACAAGGAAGTTTAAGAAAAGACCAACGGGCCTTTTCCTTTGTTCTGAGGTGGAGGAGGAATAGCCAAAAGACTACCCCCAGTAGATTGCACTGGAACAACAGGGTGCTTGAGAAGAGGAGCAGAGTTTTTCACCTTGCTGTGAGAAGAAGAGAGATTAGCCAAAGGGCTGTCTCTCTTAGACTGCGCTGGCGCAGTTTGCGCAGGTATTGAAGTGGTTGTTGGCGCACTGGCAGGTTGCGCATGAGTAACTCTGGCAGAAGGTCTTCTGGCCACAGTCTCAGCAGCTTGTGCAGCAGGAATCTTGATGACAGAGTGCTTGAGTTGTACTCTGGTTGCTGGAGTGGTGGACCGCGCATGCAGAGTTGCAGCCAACTGCGCTAGGGGAAGAGGAGTCTTGCACTTTGACAGAGCAGCATAGGAAGTAGATTGTGCACTGGCAAGAGGAGCAGCATACTGAGCATGGGCAGGAACAGTAGATTGCGCAGCAGAGGCAATAGCAGAGACAGTGGACTGCGCAGCAGGCTGAGCAGCAGAGGTAGTATACTGCACAACAGTCTTGGGGACCCACTCTGAGTGAACTTTGCTCGTGGCAGAAGTTGTTGCAGTGCGAGGAGTGGTCCTGGAGTTGATCATCGCCTCGTAGGCCGTCTGGTTGACCTTTACAACCAGCGTCTTCTGCGTCTTTCCGATAGACGCAAAGTCACATTGAGTTGTCACTTCCTCATCGGAGGAGAAAGTCGTCCCCAGCAGAGTCTCCATTTTGTTTGCAAAAATAAAAGTTGATCTTTATTTCACAAAATTTGTAAGAAGATTACAAGAATTCTGGGAAAGTACAACTATAAGAATCCGATCTGAAGACGATCGCTTTATCCGTTGGACGATGTGAACTTTGAAGACGGTAGCCTCTGAAGTTGAAGGCGGTAGCCTCTGAAGAATGCAACAGCACTTGGGCAAGAACTCCTGAACTCTCTGCTCTTGATTCTGATTTTTCTGATCTTGTAAAACCCCTAAATTTCTACTGTATTTTTTATTTAAATTTCGATACTGATTTAAAATTTTGTATTATACGTCGCATAGTCGTATTTTACGTCGCGCACGAAATTTTATTTTTCGAAATTGCTCGACGAGTGCGATTATGTGCGAGCGTACATATTTTTGAAAATATTATTTTTCTATTTTTTGAAGTTTCAAAATAATATACATAATAATTATTTGTTATTGTTCCAAAATTTTAAAGTTGTTATTTATTTATAAAGTCCTTCACTTCTCATAATTATTAATAATAAAATAATATTTTATTGTGTGCTAGAAAAACATAATTACGAAAACATCATTTTGTACCTACATATATATTTCGTAATTATTTGCTAGTTTATTTTAAATAAAATGTATTTTTGAGATTATTAATATTAATATTTTATTATTCAAAAAGATATTTAAAAATAATTATTATTCTCGAAATTTTATTATTGGTATTTTGAAAAAATATTTTTGAAGTTATTGTGTCCATTTAAATCATGATTTAATTTTTGGAGTTATTTAAATAGATTAAATAAATATCCATGTTTAGAATTTGATTTATCCCATTAATTTTAAACTAAAATTTAATTTGATTTAAATTAGATTTGCATTTAATTGGATTTAAATTGAATTTGGATTTAGATTGGATTGGATTTAAATTTGAATTTAATTTAATTATAGATAATTATCTAATGGGGTATTTAAACAATCACAATTCATATCCTAATGGGAATTCCCACCTCCTATAAAAGGAGAGGTACTCCTCCATTGTTCCACAACCAACATATGTGCATCGTGTCTGTGCCCAGCTTCTTATTCCAATATCTGCTACATATACAATTTTTTTTACGTGTCGACAGCCCCGACACAAATAATTCCTAAACCCAATCCCCGCCACCATCAAAATCCCCCTCAACCCAAACCACCATCACCGTCGTCCTCACCACAGCATCCTGACCCCTGCCACTGCACTTCTCCTCCATGTCGTTTCCGATGACGACAACCACATAACCAATCCCCCGGCCAACAAACCCGTCTAACCCAAACTCAGCCCCGCCTTCATCGTGCCCCGTCCCCGATCTTTCGGCCGGGCCGTACGGCGCCAGCACCACCACCATCTCCGTCACCATCAGCCGAAGCCACCCCCGTCACCAACACCCAGAGCCAGCATGGCTTAACACCAAAATAACTATGCCATTTTCGACCATCACCAGAACCCCGCCGTCGTCACCTCCAAACCACCCTCACCAAATGTTACCGCCGCCACCACACTTCACCATCCCCCAATAACCAAAAGAACAACAGGAAGAAAAAGAAGATGAAGTCAGAAAACCCTACCCATGCCGTGCCGTCCACGGAGATCCTCCGATCATCGTCCGCCGCATCGATCTTTCGCCCGCCGGCGAGTACCTCCAGCGCCATCCACTCCTGCGCAGTGCGCCCATCCACCGCGCGAGAACTCGCCGCCGTGCCTTGCTGCGGCCACCACCAATCCACCGCGAGCCGCGCGCCGCCCCACGACCCCTCCGGCGTACGCGCGACCCAGCGTCCGCCGCCGATCCTCCGTGCATCTCGCCAGATCTGAACCGCGCCGCCCCTCCTCTTCTTCTTCGGTAAGCCATCCCCGTGCCCCGCTCGTGGACGCCACAGTACGCGCCGCGCCGCCGTGAGATCATCGTTTCCCAGATCTCGGCGAGCGTGCGGCCTCGGGAGCAACCGCGCCGCCCTAGGTGGCCGTGCCTCACCAACCCGTCTCCGCCGAGGAGCTGACCGTCGAAGTAGCGCGCGCCTCCGGTCGCCGCCCCCGTCAAACCCCTCGGTGAGGAAAACCCCCTTTCCCCCTTCAATTTTTTTCTTCACTCTCTCTCTCTCGTAAGTTTGGGGATAAGGGACTGAGTATTAGTAAAAAAGAAAAAGAAAAAGGATTAATAAGTATTAGAAATTTCTAAAAAAAAAAAAAGGGATAAAGAGAATTATTATTATTATTATTATTATTATTATTATTATTATTATTATTATTAGTTTTCTGATTATTATCAATTACTGTATATTATTATTATTATCAATACTGTTATAATCATTATTATTATTATTATTAATATTATTAATATTATTATTATTATTATTATTATTGCTATTTTTTTACTACATACTTTTGCGGTATTTTAAAACCTAGCTTTTGACCTACAAAATAAATTAAAAATGTTTTCCTTAGCAACGGATTGATTATATTTTCAAGGATTACCTAAAACTATTTACTAGCCAAAAATATATTCTTCAAGTATTATAAATGATTTATTTGGATTCAAGTATATATTTAAAATTATTTTTGGTAACTAATAAGTATTGTTTTTCACAGTCTTATGAATTTTTATAAAATTATATTTATCTATTTTTGTTAAAACTTCAAACCATAATTTGGTTTCTTAAAACTCTAACGTAATTTAGGTATTTACTTAAAAGCTCCTTAAGTAGTAAAATATTTTTGAACTATAAACATTTTTTTTCTAAATTATATATTACAAACTTTCTTTTGTCGTCATTATGGTTAAAACTAAATCGTGCGTTCTATTCCCTCGCGTATTCAGGCGTCTTTACATCAAAACATAACTCGACGGATCCCCGCACCACAACAGGCGTAACACCAGGCAAGACACCTTGCCTTTACTGCTTAATTTCTTGCTCAATATCATGCATGTTTTAGTTGTTTTTTTTAAATTATATGTAAATGCAAATTACTATATTTTATACAATTGGCTTAGAGTTAAGTGACTACCGTCAAATTTAGTGTGTCTCATTGACTTGTCACGATGGTACACGAGTTGTGTGTGAGAGTTGTGAGTATCATATAGTGGTCACTTGCGTGTTGGCTGATCACCCGTGCGCATGCGTAGGAATAACTGTCAATAGAGGCATGTTAGAAGACTTGACAGTTATCTATTATAAACTCGTGTTGTAGAAACGACATGTGTTGGTGTGTCGTGGTTACGATGCACATATAGTATCATTGGGGGGAGGGGACAGCTACTAGCGTAGGGGCTACTATTATTTTACACATTTGGGAGATAGTGTCTCGGATGAGCGCTACGTGTTACCCGGCCGATAGTGTCTCGGATGAGCGCTACTTGTTGGCCACTCTTTATTACATGCTTGAGACAGCCCCTGCGTAGAACGTTGTCCTCTAAATTTGAAATCCACATAGAATGGTTAGGAACCTTTACTCATGCATACTTTTCTGTTGAGCTATTTATTCAGTTTATTGGCATGATATTATGTGTCTTGTTACGTCCCTCTGAGGACCTGGTTTTTTCCCAGGTGTGTATTTTCGTGATTTCTTGCAGGTGCTCTAGCTAAGACAATTCCTTCCCTCGTGATGATTGCTCTTAGACTCGCTACTTGCTCTCGCTTGCTAAATTCATTCCTTGTATATTTCTTCATATTTAATTTGGTTGGTAGTGGACTTTGTCTCCGTCCAACTATTTTGTACATGACAAACTCAAAGTTGCTTTATATCATTATTTATCTTTGTGGATGAGATTTAGTGTCTTGGCTTTCTACATTTACAGCTTATGTATATATACGAGTCGTATATTTACTCGTATGTATACAGCTGGCATGATACGTATCTAGTCCCAAATGTTTTGGGACTGGGGCGTTACATGTTTTTGTGGTGGCCCATGCAGGTCAGTTTATCATTTCGGTTACTTTACCGTACCGATGTGAGCCTGCAACATAGGATTAGAGTCTAGAATCTCATCCATCCACTTGACATCCTTTCTTGACTTCAATTTTCGAACTTTCGTTTGACCTCCTGGAATTGCATCTTGCTTGACTCCTTCTACTGTAAATTTCTTAGTTTCGTGTTTAGTAAGATGACTACACTAGTAAATGCCCATAGGTTAAACCCATGGCTAGATACATTGCATTGACAATTAATATCCATTGAGGTCTTATTTGTGTATAAAACCATTTATGTTTCTTAGAAATTTGATCTTAAGGATTAGTTTAATTCAAGTTGGGTAGTAGTGTATTACCGCCTCCAAATAGTAATTGGAAATTTTGCTATTACATGGTGGTATACACAAGAGAATAGCTAGATCAAGAAAACAAAATTTTGATTAATGAATTTTTGGAAATTGTGAAATAGTCTATGATTTATTGGGATATGAAACCGATTTGAGAAACACCATTAAATCATGATTTACGGTTAAGTTCAAGTTTGGATTGTAAAAGCTTACCTCAAAATTTATTAAAGAGTTTTTATAAGTTGTGATTTTGTAAACGACTAGAGAATTTGGAGGGTTATGATTTACGGTTTATTAGAGAGCTTGAGGTTTTAAATTGATTCTACGATTTACAAATTTTTAATTTTGAGCTTGAAGAGATAACGGTAAAAATTTTGTTTGAGATATTTTTAGAAAATATGAAATCGACTGTGAAGGAAAAGTTTAAATATTAAAATTTGCTTATATGATCTATGATCTATAAATTATTTAGATTTCGAATTTAAAGCCTTGATTATGGATATTTAAATTTTGGAAAAAAAAATAGAGAGGTTATTATTCAAGTTGCGATATACAAGGGTTGTTTCAAGATTTACTAGAGATTTAAAAATTTTGATTAAAATTGACAGTTTAGGATAATTGAAATTTTGACGAATTATCTTGAAAATTTTATTGAGAAATTTCGAGGAACTTGAAATTTTAGATTAGATCATATATTGGTGAAGGACCAAGAAACAAGTAGGGTCACCCTAGCGAGATAGAAGTGTTCCACATTAGATTGCCATGCCACATACGACTATGATATGGCATATACACAAGTATAGTTAGTCATCGACCAAACCGATGAACATATCTTTTGACTTACTCGACCTTCCCTCAATTCTAGATCTTTTGTCATGACCACCTAATCATTTGAAACTTGCGCAATGATTAGATTGTTCCTTGATCATACACCATCTAAGCGGCTATCATATCCCTAGGAACTGTACTCCTAATTTATTTTACCTTGATTGTTAGAATCTAAGTTATCTTTATTTCATGCTTTAGCTTAGTCATTTATTTGGTTAGTTAATCATTATCTCATTGAACTCCCACTTTCTATTTTAAATTCTTTTGTGTCCTTTACCGTGACTTGGGTATTTGGAGCACAACACTAGACTTTTCCTTCCCATAAATTTCACAAACAAGACCTACACGAGTCCACCTTCATGTAGGTATATCACGTGCCACTAAAACACGTCTCCTTGTACTCTAATTTCATATTGCGACTTTCGGGCCAAAAAGACTAGACTCTAATCCCTACCGTGAAACCAATATACTTTAAAACTATAGATGAGACTCGACCTCGACTCCATTCTTTCGACCCGATATACGATTTTGTTCTACCTAAATTCCTTACATACTTAAATCTTGATTGCTGGACCTATCACACCATTAGTTTAATTCTTGTAAGTTGAGTAGAATATCTCATGACCCAACCAACAATTGTGGACCATATTGATAGGTTCACTTGGACCATAGAATTCAGTAGACCCTAACTTATCTAGTCAACCAAGCCGATTCCATAGGCCCAAATTTCGGGCGGAACTTAGATTTTCTAAGATCTTGGACTAATTGATTTCTTCCATCATTACCCTTTACTTATTATTTTATCTACCTATGATGCTGAAATAGCTTAGCTTTGCAAGCTTATTCTTTATCAAAGCTTGATCATGACATATGTTTAATGTGGGCGCCCACTAATACATTGTCTAATCAGAACCAACGTATTATGGTCTGATCAACCATAGTGCACTTGGTTCGCTTTTTGTATATTGTTCAACGTGGATGGAGACGTAGTTAACTTGCCCCTAGAGTCTCACCCGCGACTGCCTTGGCAATTCTTTTCGAACTTATTCTGACGCCTTTGAACCACGTATCCGTAATTGATGGTATCGTCAGTTGAACTCCTTAATTACGGTCGCTTTCAACTTTTTAGAAGGACGAAGGCGTCGTACTTCCTCGACCCTATCACGACTTTCTAATCGCTTAAATATAGGAGTGAAATCTAATTCGCTCTCTAAATTGTGCCCTCAACCTACCCTCTAGAGACCATAACTGTAAGGTCTCAAATTTATTTTATTTTTACTTGAAACCATACTATTGCTTATTGCGCGTCATCTTAAAACGTTTTCCTTCTTGCGTTAACCCACGGTTACCTTCGCATTTATTAAATTCACGACACTAATGTCTTTTTTTTATTCAACGTCGTTTCCTTGTCTCGCCCAATGAATTGACTATGCTTCCTTATCGCTATACCCTAGTACCTTCTCACCCCCCTACTTAGTCTTAATTTCGAGGACGAAATTTTTGTAAGTTGAGTAGGATGTAAAACCCCTAAATTTCTACTGTATTTTTTATTTAAATTTCGATACTGATTTAAAATTTTGTATTATACGTCGCATAGTCGTATTTTACGTCGCGCACGAAATTTTATTTTTCGAAATTGCTCGACGAGTGCGATTATGTGCGAGCGTACATATTTTTGAAAATATTATTTTTCTATTTTTTGAAGTTTCAAAATAATATACATAATAATTATTTGTTATTGTTCCAAAATTTTAAAGTTGTTATTTATTTATAAAGTCCTTCACTTCTCATAATTATTAAGAATAAAATAATATTTTATTGTGTGCTAGAAAAACATAATTACGAAAACATCATTTTGTACCTACATATATATTTCGTAATTATTTGCTAGTTTATTTTAAATAAAATGTATTTTTGAGATTATTAATTAATATTTTATTATTCAAAAAGATATTTAAAAATAATTATTATTCTCAAAATTTTATTATTGGTATTTTGAAAAAATATTTTTGAAGTTATTGTGTCCATTTAAATCATGATTTAATTTTTGGAGTTATTTAAATAGATTAAATAAATATCCATGTTTAGAATTTGATTTATCCCATTAATTTTAAACTAAAATTTAATTTAATTTAAATTAGATTTGCATTTAATTGGATTTAAATTGAATTTGGATTTAGATTGGATTGGATTTAAATTTGAATTTAATTTAATTATAGATAATTATCTAATGGGGTATTTAAACAATCACAATTCATATCCTAATGGGAATTCCCACCTCCTATAAAAGGAGAGGTACTCCTCCATTGTTCCACAACCAACATATGTGCATCGTGTCTGTGCCCAGCTTCTTATTCCAATATCCGCTACATATACAATTTTTTTTACGTGTCGACAGCCCCGACACAAATAATTCCTAAACTCAATCCCCGCCACCATCAAAATCCCCCTCAACCCAAACCACCATCACCGTCGTCCTCACCACAGCATCCTGACCCCTGCCACTGCACTTCTTCTCCATGTCGTTTCCGATGACGACAACCACATAACCAATCCCCCGGCCAACAAACCCGTCTAACCCAAACTCAGCCCCGCCTTCATCGTACCCC
Organism: Iris pallida; assembly: GCA_029216955.1. Lineage (NCBI taxonomy): Eukaryota > Viridiplantae > Streptophyta > Magnoliopsida > Asparagales > Iridaceae > Iris > Iris pallida. The sequence goes on along the minus strand of JANAVB010012998.1, from coordinate 3,246,533 downwards.
GTCCCCGATCTTTCGGCCGGGCCGTACGGCGCCAGCACCACCACCATCTCCGTCACCATCAGCCGAAGCCACCCCCGTCACCAACACCCAGAGCCAGCATGGCTTAACACCAAAATAACTACGCCATTTTCGACCATCACCAGAACCCCGCCGTCGTCACCTCCAAACCACCCTCACCAAATGTTACCGCCGCCACCACACTTCACCATCCCCCAATAACCAAAAGAACAACAGGAAGAAAAAGAAGATGAAGTCAGAAAACCCTACCCATGCCGTGCCGTCCACGGAGATCCTCCGATCATCGTCCGCCGCATCGATCTTCCGCCCGCCAGCGAGTACCTCCAGCGCCATCCACTCCTGCGCAGTGCGCCCATCCACCGCGCGAGAACTCGCCGCCGTGCCTTGCTGCGGCCACCACCAATCCACCGCGAGCCGCGCGCCGCCCCACGACCCCTCCGGCATGCGCGCGACCCAGCGTCCGCCGTCGATCCTCCGTGCATCTCGCCAGATCTGAACCGCGCCGCCCCTCCTCTTCTTCTTCGGTAAGCCATCCCCGTGCCCCGCTCGTGGACGCCACAGTACGCGCCGCGCCGCCGCGAGATCATCGTTTCCCAGATCTCGGCGAGCGTGCGGCCTCGGGAGCAACCGCGCCGCCCTAGGTGGCCGTGCCTCACCAACCCGTCTCCGCCGAGGAGCTGACCGTCGAAGTAGCGCGCGCCTCCGGTCGCCGCCCCCGTCAAACCCCTCGGTGAGGAAAACCCCCTTTCCCCCTTCAATTTTTTTCTTCACTCTCTCTCTCTCGTAAGTTTGGGGATAAGGGACTGAGTATTAGTAAAAAAAAAAAAAGAAAAAGGATTAATAAGTATTAGAAATTTCTAAAAAAAAAAAAGGGATAAAGAGAATTATTATTATTATTATTATTATTATTATTATTATTATTATTAGTTTTCTGATTATTATCAATTACTGTATATTATTATTATTATCAATACTGTTATAATCATTATTATTATTATTATTAATATTATTAATATTATTATTATTATTATTATTATTATTATTATTATTATTATTGCTATTTTTTTACTACATACTTTTGCGGTATTTTAAAACCTAGCTTTTGACCTACAAAATAAATTAAAAATGTTTTCCTTAGCAACGGATTGATTATATTTTCCAGGATTACCTAAAACTATTTACTAGCCAAAAATATATTCTTCAAGTATTATAAATGATTTATTTGGATTCAAGTATATATTTAAAATTATTTTTGGTAACTAATAAGTATTGTTTTTCACAGTCTTATGAATTTTTATAAAATTATATTTATCTATTTTTGTTAAAACTTCAAACCATAATTTGGTTTCTTAAAACTCTAACGTAATTTAGGTATTTACTTAAAAGCTCCTTAAGTAGTAAAATATTTTTGAACTATAAACATTTTTTTTCTAAATTATATATTACAAACTTTCTTTTGTCGTCATTATGGTTAAAACTAAATCGTGCGTTCTATTCCCTCGCGTATTCAGGCGTCTTTACATCAAAACATAACTCGACGGATCCCCGCACCACAACAGGCGTAACACCAGGCAAGACACCTTGCCTTTACTGTTTAATTTCTTGCTCAATATCATGCATATTTTAGTTGTTTTTTTTTAAATTATATGTAAATGCAAATTACTATATTTTATACAATTGGCTTAGAGTTAAGTGACTACCGTCAAATTTAGTGTGTCTCATTGACTTGTCACGATGGTACACGAGTTGTGTGTGAGAGTTGTGAGTATCATATAGTGGTCACTTGCGTGTTGGCTGATCACCCGTGCGCATGCGTAGGAATAACTGTCAATAGAGGCATGTTAGAAGACTTGACAGTTATCTATTATAAACTCGTGTTGTGGAAACGACATGTGTTGGTGTGTCGTGGTTACGATGCACATATAGTATCATTGGGGGGAGGGGACAGCTACTAGCGTAGGGGCTACTATTATTTTACACATTTGGGAGATAGTGTCTCGGATGAGCGCTACGTGTTACCCGGCCGATAGTGTCTCGGATGAGCGCTACTTGTTGGCCACTCTTTATTACATGCTTGAGACAGCCCCTGCGTAGAACGTTGTCCTCTAAATTTGAAATCCACATAGAATGGTTAGGAACCTTTACTCATGCATACTTTTCTGTTGAGCTATTTATTCAGTTTATTAGCATGATATTATGTGTCTTGTTACGTCCCTCTGAGGACCTGGTTTTTCCCCAGGTGTGTATTTTCGTGATTTCTTGCAGGTGCTCTAGCTAAGACAATTCCTTCCCTCGTGATGATTGCTCTTGGACTCGCTACTTGCTCTCGCTTGCTAAATTCATTCCTTGTATATTTCTTCATATTTAATTTGGTTGGTAGTGGACTTTGTCTCCGCCCAACTATTTTGTACATGACAAACTCAAAGTTGCTTTATATCATTATTTATCTTTGTGGATGAGATTTAGTGTCTTGGCTTTCTACATTTACAGCTTATGTATATATACGAGTCGTATATTTACTCGTATGTATACAGCTGGCATGATACGTATCTAGTCCCAAATGTTTTGGGACTGGGGCGTTACATATTTTTGTGGTGGCCCATGCAGGTCAGTTTATCATTTCGGTTACTTTACCGTACCGATGTGAGCCTGCAACATAGGATTAGAGTCTAGAATCTCATCCATCCACTTGACATCCTTTCTTGACTTCAATTTTCGAACTTTCGTTTGACCTCCTTGAATTGCATCTTGCTTGACTCCTTCTACTGTAAATTTCTTAGTTTCGTGTTTAGTAAGATGACTACACTAGTAAATGCCCATAGGTTAAACCCATGGCTAGATACATTGCATTGACAATTAATATCCATTGAGGTCTTATTTGTGTATAAAACTATTTATGTTTCTTAGAAATTTGATCTTAAGGATTAGTTTAATTCAAGTTGGGTAGTAGTGTATTACCGCCTCCAAATAGTAATTGGAAATTTTGCTATTACATGGTGGTATACACAAGAGAATAGCTAGATCAAGAAAACAAAATTTTGATTAATGAATTTTTGGAAATTGTGAAATAGTCTATGATTTATTGGGATATGAAACCGATTTGAGAAACACCATTAAATCATGATTTACGGTTAAGTTCAAGTTTGGATTGTAAAAGCTTACCTCAAAATTTATTAAAGAGTTTTTATAAGTTGTGATTTTGTAAACGACTAGAGAATTTGGAGGGTTATGATTTACGGTTTATTAGAGAGCTTGAGGTTTTAAATTGATTCTACGATTTACAAATTTTTAATTTTGAGCTTGAAGAGATAACGGTAAAAATTTTGTTTGAGATATTTTTAGACTCGCAGTCTATCATCACCCTCGTCCTTAGTGTGGACTCGCAGGTGTGAACCATATACTACTAACCCTCGTCCCCGGTATGGACTCGCAGGCTAGCATCACCCTCGTCCCTTGTGTGGACTCGCAGGGGTGGACATATAACTACTAACCCTCGTCCCTGGTATGGACTCGCAGATTAGCTTACTAACTCTCGCCCCTGGTGTGGGCTCGCAAGTTAGCTTAACAACTAACCCTCGCCCCTAATGTGGGCTCGCAGATTAGCTTACTAACTCTCGTCCCTGGTGTGCGCTCGCAAGTTAGCTTAACTACTAACCCTCGTCCCTAATGTGGACTCACAGGTTAGCTTCAAGAATTTCAAGGTACAGCAGTTCTAATATGACTTATTCATCCTATGACACGATGCGACTCAATCCAAGTACAAAAGATGACAAGACACGACCCAATCACGATACACGAGAAAACCAATCCAATATGAACTATAAAGCTAATTATAAACAAGGCTATATATAAACTAGCAGGTATGATATACAAATCACATATAAATAATCAACTAATAAAACTGTATAATAATATAAATATGCATGTAAATAAACTGTAGAGGAAGGCAATGTATCTTGCCTGGTGGTTGCACGCAGATCCAACAAATATATAGTCGACTGGTAAGCCATACAGCCCAAGTCATCACAACTGTCTCCGAAAGCTGAAACAAATATTTCAAAAATTCCGGGATGGGAGGCTACAAATCTACCCACCTTAAAAATAATTTCGTCCTCGAAATTCTAATTCATAACTATTCTTTAAAAATCAAAATCGACTATTACCTTAATCTCCTCAAATTTAACTTCTCCAAAAATATTTTATAACCCTCTCTAGCCATTTGGTATTTACGAAATCTCGAGGACTTCTACCCACCTTTGGTCACACTACTCCTCAAAGCATGGTCACTAAAATATTATAACCTTCTAACTAGTGGCTAATAATTCTACCAGGGATATCTAGGACATATGGTATCTATAATCCCTCATACATATAACAACCAATATTCAGTATTCAAGCAATATATACTATAATTTAAGGATTTCTAATGAATTCTAGGCAGCACGATCGTTCGTTACTCCAAAATAGGAAGGGACGAGAATCAACGGTACGGAAAACAAGGAAGTATAATAGAGAGCAAATATGGAATTTTTAAGGACATAGAGAATTTCTAGGAAAGATTTCAAAGCAGAGTGGATTGAGATTTCTAAGGTTTAGTCAAGGTCGCAGGCTCATACCAGTACAGTTACGTAACCGGTACGATATGCTCTGACCTGCATGGGCCACCAAAAAAACTTGTCATGACCCGCACCCACTTTTCGGACGCGAGAGCGTGAGCAAGCCAGCTACGCATCAAGCGGACTCCAGCCCGACTCGAATACGTAAACGCTGTCAAGGCTATGGTATACTGCCAAATCATGGCAAAGGTAAATCTATATCTCAATCCGCAATAATGTACGAAACATGAATGAACAAGTATGGGTCGTGGTCTGCAGCCCACTAGCATATATGTCCGATATGACTCTAAGAAAGTAACAAGAGTCTAAAACTGAATCAGAAAATAGGATATCTCATGATAAGGTATGAAAGCACGAGCTGATAATAAATACAATACGATACCTGAACCCCGCAAGAGTATCATCCCATCTGCCATCCAGAACTAATAGCTAACTCCATGCACTCACTAAACATGAATATCATCCGGTCCTTAGGGGACATAGCAAGATACATAAAAACATGCCTATCTAGCAGTTTATCATGCAATAAAGAAAATACAGGAAATAAATAGAAAAAAGACCAATCAGCACGAAACCACAACTATACACGACTGGGAGAACCACTACGCCTAAATGAACTGCTGGAGAAGAACAAGAGAACACGATATCACGATGTCAATGGATAACCAATCGAATACTCAAACCCTCGTCCCTAGTGTGGACTCACAGGTTTGAACAACTACTAGCCCTCGTCCCTAGTGTGGACTCGCAGGCTAGCATCACCCTCGTCCCTAGTATGGACTCGCAGGTGTGAACCATATACTACTAACCCTCATTCCTGGTATGGACTCGCAGGCTAGCATCACCATCGTCCCTTTTATGGACTCGCAGGTGTAGACATATAACTACTAACCATCGTCCCTGGTGTGGACTCGCAGATTAGCTTACTAACTCTCGCCCCTGGTGTGGGCTCGTAAGTTAGCTTAACTACTAACCCTCACCCCTAATGTGGGCTCGCAGATTAGCTTACTAACTCTCGCCCCTAGTGTGGGCTCGCAAGTTAGCTTAACTACTAACCCTTGTCCCTAATGTGGACTCGGAGGTTAGCTTCAAGAATTTCAAGGTACAACAGTTCCGATATGACTTATTCATCCAATGACACTATGCGACTCAATCCAAGTACAAAAGATGATACGACATGACCCAATCACGATACACGAGAAAACCAATCCAATATGAACTATAAAGCTAATTATAAATAAGGCTATATATAAACTAGCAGGCATGATATACAAATCACATATAAATAATTAACTAATAAAACTGTATAATAATATAAATATGCATGTAAATAAACTGTAGAGGAAGGCAAGGTATCTTGTCTGGCGGTTGCACACAGATCCAACAAATATATAGTCGACTGGTACGCCATACAGCCCAAGTCATCACAACTGTCTCCGAAAGCTGAAACGAATATTTCAAAAATTCTGGAAAGGGAGGCTACAGTACAGCTTGATTCTTTAACTAACTAGGGTTATCACAGGCCTAGTTACTAGCAAGATGCAATGAGATTATTCCAACAGCCACAAGCCCCTACAGACCATCCAGGTTATCCAGATGCAATTAGGGGATTGAATTCATGTGGGTACATTGTCCAAGAACACATGTACCCTTAAGTTGTTTGGTGGTTGCAACACATGACAGTGTGCTGAAAATGTGCCCTACTTGACGGCAGGCTACAGATCCCATAATGGGGTGCCCAGATAACGGGATTGCCTGTAGCTGGAAAATCTCTTTATGACTACTTGATTATTCTAGTTATTGGCCTTAATCAGTTTAAGTAGGTACCCCCTGACCGTGGTATTCAGGGGTCCCTGTCCTAGACATGATGTAAGACAATACTGATTTATTTGTACAAACACAATCGTCCACGGTGTCCAAGCCATTTATTATAGTCATGTCATACAAGCCGTCGCAACAGCTTTCAATAGTTACCATGGTGCGTACTTGTCATATCTTGTTATGTCATGCTATGTCATGCCATGTCATGTCATGCACCATTATTAGTCCGGTCATATCATGCAGTCCGTGCTTGTCAATTCATGAATAGTGCAAGGCATAAAAGACAATCGAGTACACAAGGGCTCAAGGCTCTACGCGAGTGAGCCTCTATGCTAGGTCAAGGTCCTCAAGCGTAAAGCGGCTCTACGCTAGCAAGAGAAAGGGAGAGATAGCTCTACGTGAGTGAAGATGCACGTGGGTGGGGTTCTATGCTAGCCGGGTTATACGCAAGTGAAATTACACGCGCTAAGAATTTTACGCGAGTAGAATTTTACGCTCGCAAACACCCGAGCAAAACTCTACGCATTCGAGAGTCTACTCGAGCCAAAGTCTACGCGAGTACGACTCTACGCAAGCGGAGGATCCCGACGTAGAGTTCGAATACGCTAGCACACAATTGCGTGTGCGTAAAAGGGGCACTACGCAGATACGTTAAGACATGAGCGTAAAAGGCTGAATAATACGCTGGCACGCAATGCGTGGGCGTAAAAGGGCTAAATACTACGCTAACACGTTAGAACATTTGCGTAAAACTTCGTCTTCTCTCTATGGTCAAGACAAGCATGCGTAAAAGTTCAGGAACTCGAGGAACTCCATCTCTGCCAAGACTTGGTAAAGTTCGGCCATCTCAAAACTAAACTTGCATAAAATCGAAATCCCTACTACATGGGACTCTCCAATTCGGAAACAACCAAGTTTAAAAGATCAAAACAAAGAAGATTAAAATACTAAAAACTTAGATCTACATGAAATGAGCCATAGAATTCGAAAATGCTAAGTACTAAAGTAACTTAGAATATTGCGGATAAGAAAATAGAACAATAAAACTTGAGTTCCTCCATGAAGCAAGTTGCACTTGCCTAGACCTCTCTCTCTGGTAGGTGGAGAGTAATGATGAGGAAGAAGAAGAGTTAATGAAAAGTAATGAGGAGAGAGAAGGAGTGGGCGGCTATTCAAGGAAGAGTGGGGGAAGGTGGGGTTGGTCTACATGAAAAACCAATCCAAACTGAACCAAGCCAATCAAGCCGAACCAAGCAAGGGAAATGCCAAGATAAACCATGCAATAAGACATGCAATATACGTACACGTATACCAAAACACGTAATACGAACCATGGCCTTTACAATCGTATCCTTTCTTGGTCACATCATTTCGTCCGAAGGCATTGCAGTCGATCCGAAAAAAGTGGAAGCTGTTGCTGATTGGAAGTGGCCGGCGTCTGCTAGTGAGATTCGAAGCTTTTTTGGTTTGGCAGGATACTATCGACGCTTCATGAAAGCCTTCACGAAGACTGCATCGCCATTGACTCGCCTCACTCAAAAGGGAGTCGTATATGAGTGGTCGGATGACTGTGAAGCTTCCTTCCAAGAGCTAAAATAGAAACTAATTTTGGCCCCTATATTCGCACTTCCAGATGGGCCAGAGGGTTTTCAGATATTCAGTGATGCTTCAGGCCAGGGCTTGGGATGTGTGCTCATGCAGCGAAACAAGGTGATATCCTTCGCCTCCAAACAGTTGAAGCCGCACGAAAAGAACTATCCTACGCACGACTTGGAGTTAGCGGCGATTGTGTTCGCGTTAAAATTGTGGCGTCACTATCTATATGGCATGGCATGCGCAATCTATACCGACCATAAGAGGCTCAAGTATCTCTTCACCCAGAAGGAATTGAACTTGCGACAGAGGCGCTGGCTCGAACAGATTAAAGACTATGACTTGACGATCGACTACACTCCGGGTAAGGAAACTGTGGTGGCGGATGCTCTGAGTCAAAAATATCTTGCCTCGCTATCCATCAACCGCAGACTACTACATGATCTAGAAGAAATGGGTATCGACCTCCGAGTTCGATTCGGGGATATACGGTTGGCGCAACTGCAATTAGAGCAGAGTTTGCTGGAAAAGATCAAGACAGCTCAGAAGGATGATCCGTACCTGAAGAAAATGTGCGAGCAAATTTCAACAGGTAGTACAACCGACTTTACGAAAGATAAGACCGGCTTGCTGAGATTAAATAATCGAATATGTGTTCCGGATGACTCAGAACTACGAAAGGAGACATTGGCGGAGGTGCATTATGCAAAATATACCTTACATCCAGGCAGTACCAAGATGTATAAGGACCTCCGTACGACCTTCTGGTGGCACAGGATGAAGAGAGATGTGGCGCTCTTCGTGTCACAATGCATGGCATGTCAGCAAGTAAAAGCTGAGCATCAGCGACCGAACGGGAAGATACAGAACCTTGCTATTCCAGAGTAGAAATGGGATCATGTCACTATCGACTTTATTGTTAGCCTACCGAAGATACCACGGGGGAGCGACGCCATCTGGGTCATCGTCGATCGACTAACCAAGTTAGCGCACTTTATTGCCATCAAAGTTACTTGGAGCGTTGATTGCCTCACACAGATTTATCTTGATGAGATAGTACGACTGTACGGAGTTCCAGTATCCATGGTCTCTGATCGGGATTCATGGTTCATGTCGCAATTCTGGAGTAGCCTTCAGTTGGCACTGGGTACCAAGTTGCAGTTCAGCTCAGCTTACCATCCTCAGGCCGACGGCCAAACGGAGTGCGTTAATCAGATTCTCGAAGACATGCTACGACTCTTCGCAATTGGCTTCAAATCAAGCTGGAACGTCCATCTACCGCTGGCAGAATTTGTATATAACAATAGCTACCAGTCCAGCATCCAAATGGCACCGTATAAAGATTTGTACGACCAGAAGTACAGATCGCCCATTTGCTGCAATGAAGTCGGGGAACGATAGATACTCGACCCGGAGCTGGTAGAACAAACTGTGGAAAAGGTCAAGCTAATTCGAGAAAGACTGAAGATTGCACAGAGTTAGCAAAAGAGCTACGCCGACACCCATCGAAGACCACTTGAGTTCCTGGAGGGCGATCACGTGTTCCTGAAGGTGTCACCCATACGAGGAGTTACTCGGTTCGGCGCGAAAGGAAAGCTGAATTCGAGATTCGTTGTGCCGTTCGAAATACTTGAGCGGGTCGCCCCAATGGCCTATAAAATTGCCCTACTGTCGACGCTTGAAGGTGTGCACAATGTCTTCCACGTCTCTCAGTTGCAGAAGTACGTGTACGACCCTAGCCACGTGGTAGATTTTGGCCAGCTGGAGCTGAAGTCTGACTTATCCTACGTTGAAGAGCCAGTTCAAATCTTAGAACGCAAGGATAAGCTATTACAAAATTAGGCAATCCCTCTCGTTCGCGTACTCTGGAGGAACCATGTGGCGGAAGAGTCGACATGGGAACTCGAGTCAGAGATGAAGGAAAAGTTCCCTTCATTATTTTCATAGAGGTAGGTTATTTTCTTAAGTTTCGTAGACGAAACTTTTCTTAGTTGGTGTAGTGCCCCGTCCCTACATCGTGTCCCATTTTCTGTCCACGAGGTGCACAAGAAAGGAATACTGTCGCTATCGACTCGGTCGGGATCGATAGGTCGGGATCGATCGAATGGGAACGGTTGAATTAAGACCCATTTTTCGTTATGTAATGGCTTCTTCGGAACCAAGTCCCATATTCAGCGGGTTATGCCTTGAGGATAGACTCGGCGGCTGAGTCGGGAGAGACCTCCCGTTGCTCTGCTTTTCATGCCGTAATTGCTTCTTTGGCTTTGGTTTTCTGCATGCATTTTCATGAATATTTTCGATGGTTTTTATGGCTTGCATTTCGAAATTCGCATTCGTATCAAATTTTTTCTTGAATAACACAGTGTTCTAATCGGTTGCTTGTGCGATTTCAGGTGATCGCGTAGGCAACGTCTAGCACGGCCAACCAGTTTCTCGCCTTAAATAAATACTAAGGAGAGTGGCTGACCCTTCTCCCCTCGACCCTCTTCTCTAATACATTATCGATACTAGACATGTGCTATGCTCGATGTAATGCAACAACATAAATGATATTCCGATGAACGGTCATACGACGTCCCACGAACACGAACTATACAAAGGCTTGTCATATAACATTATTGTGCTTGCAGTTTCCGTATCATATAGAACCGTGCTAAGGGAAGACGAATCGATTAAATGAATGTCGCACCGATACATAAAGATGTGCCTTGAAATAATAATTAACTTAGCACGGTCATGGATAACTTGTCCACAAGGGCGTTTGTTTCTTCGGACGATATCCCGAGGCCACGGGATCGTTCCGGCCTAGGAAGAAACACGGATAGCTATGCCGGATACATGTATGCCATGGTAGGCAGTAGCTTTCAACGGGGCTCGCTACCTGCGCTGAAGGACCTCTGTCTACCAAGCTATATGTCCAGGATGGCTTGTCGTGCCAGTGACCTTCACGAATGCACTCTATTATGTTTTATTATTATCAACATGATAGGGAAGAACATGATAAGTTTACGCTACATTGGCACGCTCTGCCGAGGGTAAGATCTATCTTCATTATATGGTTGTACCTTCAAATATAAGTTTGAATTGAGTAGGATAGGTAGAAACTTCACTAAATATTTGCATGCACGCTCACTTAACTTTTTCAACAAATAAGACCACGGGATTTAAATTGCCATGCACCAGCACAAAGTGTAAAGTGCTGATCCTCGCTCTCAACAGGTACTCAGAACCAGGACAGCCTACCAAAGAACTGAAGGCGATGCTCCTTTCTTTTGAAGCCTTTCTAGTGCGAAGGCTAACTCTGTAACTTTTTGAAGACTCATTTTAACGACATCATGCAGCACAAACTCTCACTGATCCCAGGTCTTAGAGAGTCATTTTGTTGTTATGTAAAAAGGGATGTAAATGTACGGAATGACTATCTCATCGATGTCGGTTGTAAGCCCGAGAGGCCTCTTTTGTAATCGAGTCTGTAATCTAACTTTTTATCAATGAAAGTGCAAGTTTCCTTCTCTATATAATGTGTTCAATTTCTCTGCGTACTGTAGCACCCAGTTTTCCAAATGAGGGTAATTTTGAAATTTTGTGTTTATAATTATTTTAATAATGATATTTAATTCATGATATGATTTTTGGTAATTTTAAATCATTTTAAAATTATTTAAATCAACGACTTGTGGTTTTGACGTTTTGCTAGTGAAATCCTAGAGACTGTTTGATCTAGAGCCTAACCATGTGATTATGATATCTTAATATCATTTCTGGCCTAAGAATATTTTGCATTTGACCTATTTGAATTATTTTAATATTATTTTATTATTTATGATATTGTTTTGGGATTATTTGAGTCGGGTTCGAATTTCATCTCAATCCGACTTGTAAAGGGGACCCGGGGTAACTTAGACTCTAGTTGGACCCATGCATTAGTTAGCCATGGCCCATATTTTAATTAGTCATGTTAGAAAGATAAGTCATAATCCTAATTATTAGGTTAACCATTTAGAGTTTTTATTTTGACCCTTTTACCCCAAAACCCTAACCAAAATTGTTTTAAACACTTGTAACTAGGGAGGGGCAAACTTGTAATATTCAATGAAGGGGGATATAACCATTATGGCCGGCCCTAATAGGACTCCCATCTCATTTCCTTTCTTTGAGAAGTCTTCTTCCCCAAGTGCTCTCAAGCTCTCCCAAGGAAGAAGCCTTTCTCCTTGGATTTTCTCTCCTTTAGGTAATATTTTCTTCTCTTTTATTTCTCCATTTTGCATTTAGGAAAGTTTTAACCATAGGAATGACCCCCATTGTTGTGTTCCTATTTTGTGTCCTCTTGTGTCCATTATGTGTCCTTTAGGGATTTCTATTGTATTATTGTTGTGTCTTGTGTTCATGGGAAAAACCCCCAAACTTGGACACACTTTATATTTAAAATATTGATTAAATGAAATAATTCATATTAAATCTCAAATTTAAATATGTAGAGATGTGTTCTTGAGTACCTTACATTTCATTCATGTATCTCTTATAGATGTGTTCATGTTACATATAGATTTGTGTAAAATATATTGTAATGAGAGTGTACCTATATTTATATATGTAATAAATGGTTCATGATGATTATATAATCAAGTTTGTGAGTGTGGTTCCTCATATTATTATTGTCATTATTGTTGTGGATAATTAGGATATATATTGTGTATTCTTTTGGCTCAAACTATCTAAATCCGTCATGATTTTTATCCACGTTTTTAATTTCAGCCCTAAATTAGAAATGTCATAACATCTAGCTCAAAGCTCGGTTTAATCTCCCATTTTTTTTAAAAGAAGCGTATTGAAGTTAGATTTCCAAAAACATGTATTAATAGACCTAATTCTTTCTATAACTTTCTAGAGAATTATTTGAGTGTCAGTTTTACGAAAGACAAACGCGTTCTCGGTGTTTTCGCGATTCCGGGAGTTTCCGGAAAAGAAAACGTGATCCGTTTGAAGTTTCGGAAAGCTAACACATAGATATATAACATACTTTAATCCTAGATTTTAATTCATGCTGAGATGGTACAGTATTGATTATTAGTAGGAGTTACTATTCGGCATATGCATTTTGTGCACCCTTGTGTGTAATATAATGTTTTATTTGATTATAACCCATGTTAATATATATACATTATGTAATTAAATAGAGAATGCAAGCATGAGTAAATGGTTAAATAAATGATGTATGAGGTGTAAGTATCCTATCTAATGTAAGCCTGTATAAGTATGGCTTGTAATGAATATGTAGGTTCCATAGTATGTAATGTATGGCGCATATAGTAGTGCAAGAGAATATGAATGATGAATTAATGCAATCATAAATGTAATGTAATAATAGATATAATATATATAATATACAAGTTAATGAGATGTAATGTTCTATGTTAACACAAATCCTATATTACCTCATGCACCCCCTTACACTATGTTGACACTATCACACTTGACACTTTGTTCACTTACACTTGGACACTCTTTGATATGTATACACTATGTATGCCCATTTAACCCTCACTTGCCCCTTTGCCATGTTCACATACACACACATAGCCTCTTAAATAAGTATTTATGAATATAGATAACTTAGCTATGTATGTATATTATATATATGTTAGCGTATTGTGTTGTAATATATAAGTTTATATAACCATTTGAAATGCCATGATTATAGACCTAATGTTGAATACCAATATATGCATGTGTATATATGTGTAGACATATATAGCTTAAAGTAATAGATTACCTAGTGTATATCCAATATGAATTCTTGCCTATTTAAGTATTGAATAATTGCATGCTATATAGAGTTGGGTGTATATTGGCTTGTATAACCTTGTATTGATGTGTGCTTGCTAGGATAGTCTTGGTTAGGCCTAGTAAGACTTGCTGGGTTAGGACATGACCTAGTTTGACCTAGTTTGACTAGTGCAGTTGACCAGAGTTGACCAAGGGTTGACTTTGGCCTAGTTTGACCTAGATTCATATAGAATGCATTGTAGTGCTTTATATTACCCTTCTGGACATGTTGTGACTTGTGCTGTTCTAATTAGGAGCCAGGCACCTCTCCTTGGACAGTATCTTTACCTTGGACATTCAGATATCAGGCGAGTACATTCTCTGATCATTTCATATCTTGTTTAGGATTATATTTCCTGCTTTAGATTACTTTATATGATGCTGACACGTTGGAAACACAGGTTAGTACTATATGGATCTTGTTGTGCGATGTTATCCCCTTAGCAGATACATTGGGTATTCGTGTTCGTGTACTTTATCGTGAGCATCGTGTACTCCTTATATTAGTGACATTCGTGTACAAATCGTATAAAATTATGTATATTCATGTATTCACATGATCTCGTGTGCGACTATACTTCGTGTGCAATAACATAACTTAGCTTGATCCTTGTGTATTGATTGGGACGAGGGAGTAGAAGTGGTTATGTAATCAATCCAGTAGATTACTCGTGTACAACCTTTGTAGATTACTCGTATACAACATCGTACCATTTACATAACCATCTTGTGCTCTGAATCACTAGTCACTGATAGTTCTCTATATATTGGAGCTATTTACTTACAGTCTCTCTCTTTTTCATTATGTTATTTCTTCAGATCCTGTATGTTACTCTCTAGCATGTTTATATTTCCTAACCTGTTATGTGTATTGATTGAGATGTACTGTACTCGCTTCTGTCCTGACTGGACCCGTTGATAAATTTTACAGATAGCTTGGAGATTGCCTGCTAGCCTAGAGGAGACACATTAGAGGTTGTTAGATAGTTATTTCAATTGTCTGGAGTTGTATTTACTTTATGGATTACTGTATCTGATTTTGGAGACTTGAGATGTATTTCTGGATTTGTGTATCTTAGACACTTAGATTTCTCTCTGTTGTATCTCTTTTGGATTTCATGTTTTATCTATCCTTATCATGCTCTACCTTAGATGTGATTGAGTCTGTACCTGCTATGTCACCCCCATTCGGGGAGTATAAACTGTTTAGCCTTATACTGTTAGATGCATGAGACCTAGGACGGTGTTCTACCGCCGACACTGCGGGTAGACTGGACGTACCCACTTCTTGTGCCCTAACTCTAGGGTGCGGGTCGTGACACATTTTTTGTGGTGGCCCATGCAGGTCGAGATTCGCATTAGTACGATTTCGTAGTAGCGCAACGACTTAGTTGTACTACTACGAGCCTGCTATAGGATATATAAATTAAGATGTTAGGATGAGAGGATACTCAATCACTGTTAGGATTCCTTGAGAGATTCCTGGAATGACCCTTGAGAATCTCATTTTGAATTCCGATTTAAACTCCTTTTCCTTGTTTTGATTCACCTTTTTCTTTGATTTGAATTTGATTTTGTGGATTCATTGTAGAACTTTGAATCCGGGTATTAGTTGATGATTTTGATAAAATTTTGTAGTTGTTGATTTAATTTTGTATTTAGATTAATATTTTTAAATCCAAGGTACTCAATCACACTTAGGATTCTTTGAGAGATTTCTGGGACGACCCCTGAGAAACTTATTTTGAACTTCAATTGGAATTTCTTTTTCTCTTGTTTGGATACACCCTCATTCCTTGGTATTGAATTTAAGCTTGATGGGTTCCTCTCGTTTGAACCGATGAGAAGGAACATATCTTCATTATTCTTTCTCGCCATTATTCCCTTGTATTCTTATTTACCTCTTATCTTAAACTCTGTCTCATTACATTAATTACCCATATTTTGTAGTCCCTACCAGATGTACTTCGAAATCCTTGAATCTTCGTATCTTTTGTATGGGGAAGGCTAAGGAAGTGACGTAAATTATGTAGCTCAGAGAAGACGTAACTGGTTATTTTATGATGATCTAAAGGAAATCAAATGTGGAGTGTTCCATATGGAAACTTGAGATAGAAATATGGTAAAGGTCTCGAATAGAATAAAAAGATGTATACTGCCAATCTGGGAACAATTACATTTAAAGAAATTTTGGGGCTATGAGATAGTTTATAGGTGTATTCAAAACTAATGAGGATATTAGAGGTCAACCTAGTTTTAAGAACTTAGAAAATCTTGGTTATTGATTCTGGAAAAAACTTTTACTCTGAGGCTATGTAGAAGGTTAGTAATGGAAAAGAGAAGTTAATTGTGTTTAATAAGGATATTAAACAAGATGTTGCGAGGAAATGACTAGGGATAGAGAGAACACAAAGTTATGGAAGTTTAGAGATTGTTGTGAAATATTTTTAGGAGAATAATATTCAAGGATATATGTCGAAGAAAATACGGAAGTTAATTTTATGATGGAAGATAAGTTTTGTAAGGCCTAGAGATTTAAATTAAATAATACAAGGAGAACAATTTGAACAAGTTCAAGGAATTCGTAAACGGGATTTAGAGATTTTGGATCAAATTTAAGACAAGGTGAAAGAACTTGGAAATTTAAATAAATGGTTAATGTTGATTCCTAAATGTGAGGGCTGTGCTTCAAGAGTGATGTTTGGAAATTGGAAATTGCCTACGGTAGTCATGGTAAGGGTTTAAGTAAAGGTTAAATTTTCATATGGAGACTGGTGAGGTAAATATATGATTGGCAAGTTATGACCAGATGAACTTAAGAGTATCAGAAGCAGATGACTAACTCGATCTTCATTATTTTTGTGCATTAGTTACCACCTCTTGAACTCCCACTTTCTAATTGAGATCCTTGACGTTCCTTATCGTGACTTTGATATTCGGAATGTAATACTAGCTGTTACCCTCCAACAAATCTTATATGCAAGACCTAGACAAGCTCACCTTCGTGTAGGTATATCATGTCCCACTAAAACCCATCTTCTTGTACTCTATTTTTTGATATGATTTTCTGGTCAACTGGCTAAACTATAACCTCTACCATTATACTAAATTTCTTCTTATTTCAATTAGAAATCCAGCCTTGACTCAATTCTTTCGACCCGACATGTGATGGTGTTCTGCTTGTTTCCTTAGATGCTTAACCTTGTACCTTATATGATTACTTGACCCGTTGGTTAAGAAACTTGGACTATGTAATTCCTTTCATCATTACCACCCTTATATCTTGTGCTGCTAAATTAGCCTTAGTTTTGCAAGCTTATCTATTTTCGAGCTTGGTCATGACATATTTTATTGGGTGGCCACCCACTAACATATTTTCTAATCAGAACCGGTACATGATGGTCTGATCAACCTATAGCACTTTGGTTCGCTTTTTTATGTATCAATCTACGAGAATGGAGACATAGTTAAACTTGACCCTAGAGTCTCATTCGCGACAGCCTTGACAATTCTCCTTGAAATCTTTTCATCGCCTATGAACCTCGTATTCATACTCAGTCGAATTAAATTTAATCATGACCTGAACCTCCATCATTGGATGCTCATGCTCATACTTTGATTTTATTGATTTCCCTTCTTGTCCAAATCTCGTTTTATCCCGAAATTGATCAACTTAGATCGTGTCAAGACAAAAATCTATTTGTGATTTGTTGTGCCTAAATTTTCAATTTTTGCCATTTTATGGAATAATAACCTTTTAATAATTTTTTAGTTGCTTGTTAATGACCAATTTTTATATAGGACGGTAGACAGCCCTACAACCTTGATGATTGTTGTTTCCTTAGCTTCCCAATTAGGACACCCTAGATTGTTTGTGTGTTGATACCATAGTACTGTTTTGACCTAGAATGATTAGTTTACCTAGGTGAGACTTCCAACTGCTATAGTATGCCCTGACCATGTATACTATTCCTTCAAATTGTATAATTTAGATAAAAAAAATTTAGATCTTGATTGTTGGGAAATAGGAACGTCACCCCATTAGTATCAGTTGAAGATATATATAGGTTAGTCCTTGATGTGGGAATGTGTGTCTATAAACATGTAGCTTATGAGATTTATGACAGATTATAGTATCAGCCTTGATAGGATGTACTAGTCTTTTGGTGAGTATAAATGTGTTATGAGAGATAGGGGCCTATATGTCTTAGTAATGCATTGTTCCTATGGTAATAAAATGTATTAATAGATTGTTAATAGGAAGATAATAGTTTGAGAATACCTATAGCCTATGATCAGTTCCTTTTCATCCTTAGTTAAGACCACTTTAAAATAGGTCCAGTCCCTTGGATATAGGTTCCAGTCCATATTTTATTGAAGTTCCATTATCGCCGTACAGCAGAGCAGTATTGGAAGTATTTCTAGATTGACACTATTTAGATGTCCGTTTATTATTCCAGTGTTAGGAAGTGTTACCTTAGATATTGGGTAGGTTAGAGGCTCTAGAAGGAGTACTATCGATCTTAAATTTCGAGGACAAAATTTTTCTAAGGTGGGTAGAGTTGTAGCACCCAGTTTTCCAAATGAGAGTAATTTCAAAATTTCGTGTTTATAATTATTTTAATAATGATATTTAATTCATGATATAATTTTTGTAATTTTAAATTATTTAAATCAATGACTTGTAGTTTGAGGTTTTGCTAGTGAAACCCTAGAGACTGTTTGACCTAGAGCCTAACCATGTGATTATGTTATTTTAATGTCATTTCTGGCCTAAGAATATTTTGCATTTGACCTCTTTGAATTATTTTGATATTATTTTATTATTTATGATGTTGTTTTGGGATTATTTGAGTCGGATTCGAATTTCATCTCAATCCGACTTGTAACGGGGACCCGGGGTAACTTAGACTCTAGTTGGACCCATGCATTAGTTAGCCATGGCCCACATTTTAATTAGTCATGTTAGAAAGATTAGTCATAATCCTAATTATTAGGTTAACCATTTAGAGTTTTTATTTTGACCCTTTTACCCCAAAACCCTAACCAAAATTGTTTTAAACACTTGTAACTAAGGGAGGGACAAACTTGTAATATTCAATGAAGGAGGATATAACCATTGTGGCCGGCCCTAATAGGACTCCCATCTTATTTCCTTTCTTTGAGAAGTCTTCTTCCCCAAGTGCTCTCAAGCTCTCCCAAGGAAGAAGCCTTTCTCCTTGGATTTTCTCTCCTTTAGGTAATATTTTCTTCTCTTTTATTTCTCCATTTTGCATTTAGGAAAGTTTTAACCATAGGAATGACCCTCATTGTTGTGTCCCTATTTTGTGTCCTCTTGTGTCCATTATGTGTCCTTTAGGGATTTCTATTGTATTATTGTTGTGTCTTGTGTTCATGGAGAAAACCCCCAAACTTGGACACACTTTATATTTAAAATATTGATTAAATAAATTAATTCATATTAAATCTCAGATTTGAATATGTAGAGATGTGTTCTTGAGTACCTTACATTTCATTCATGTATCTCTTATAGATGTGTTCATGTTACATATATAGATTTGTGTAAAATATATTGTAATGAGAGTGTACCTATATTTATATATGTAATAAATGGTTCATGATGATTATATAATCAAGTTTGTGAGTGTAGTTCCTCATATTATTATTGTCATTATTGTTGTGGATAATTAGGATATATATTGTGTATTCTTTTGGCTCAAACTATCTAAATCCGTCATGATTTTTATCCACGTTTTTAATTTTAGCCCTAACTTAGAAATGTCATAACTTCTAGCTAAAAGTTCGGTTTAATCTCCCGTTTTTTTTTAAAAGAAGCGTATTGAAGTTAGATTTCCAAAAACATATATTAATAGGCCTAATTCTTTTTGTAATTTCTGGAGAATTATTTGAGTGTCAGTTGTACGAAAGACAAACGCGTTCTCGGTGTCTTCGCGATTCCGGGAGTTTCCGGAAACGAAAACGCGATCCGTTTGAAGTTTCGGAAAGCTAACACATAGATCTATAACATAGTTTAATCCTAGATTTTTATTCATGCTGAGATGGTACAGTATTGATTATTAGGAGTTACTATTCGGCATATGTATTTTGTGCACCCTTGTGTGTAATATAATGTTCTATTTGATTTTAACCCATGTTAATGTATATACATTATGTAATTAAATAGAGAATGCAAGCATGAGTAAATGGTTAAATAAATGATGTATGAGGTGTAAGTATCCTATCTAATGTAAGCATGTATAAGTATGGCTTGTAATGAATATGTAGGTTCCATAGTTTGTAATGTATGGTGCATATAGTAGTGCAAGAGAATAAATGAATGATGAATGAATGCAAGCATGAATGTAATGTAATAATAGATGTAATGTATACAATATACAAGTTAATGAGATGTAATGTTCTATGTTAACACAAATCCTATATTATCTCATGTACCCCCTAACACTATGTTGACACTATCACACTTGACACTTTGTTCACTTACACTTGGACACTCTTTGATATGTATACACTATGTATGCCCATTTAACCCTCACTTGCCCCTTTGCCATGTTTACATACACACACATAGCCTCTTAAATAAGTATTTATAAATATAGTTAACTTAGCTATGTATGTATATTATATATATGTTAGCATATTGTGTTGTAATATATAAGTTTATATAACCATTTGAAATGCCATGATTATAGACCTAATGTTGAATACCAATATATGCATGTGTATATATGTGTAGACATATATAGCTTAAAGTAATAGATTACCTAGTGTATATCCAATGTGAATTCTTGCCTATTTGAGTATTGAATAATTGCATGCTATATAGAGTTGGGTGTATGTTGGCTTGTATAACCTTGTATTGATGTGTGCTTGCTAAGATAGTCTTGGTTAGGCCTAGTAAGACTTGCTGGGTTAGGACATGACCTAGTTTGACCTAGTTTGACTAGTGTAGCTGACCAGAGTTGACCGAGGGTTGACTTTGGCCTAGTTTGACCTAGATTCATGTAGAATGCATTGTCGTGCTTTATATTACCCTTCTGGACATGTTGTGACTTGTGATGTTCTAATTAGGAGACAGACACCTCTTCTCGGACAGTATCTTTACCTTGGACATTCAGATATCAGGCGAGTACATTCTCATATCTTGTTTAGGATTATATTTCCTGCTTTAGATTACTTTACATGATGCTGACACGTTGGAAACATGGATTAGTACTATTTGGATCTTGTTGTGCGATGTTATCCCCTTAGCAGATACATCGGGTATTCGTGTTCGTGTACTTTATCGTGAGCATTGTGTACTCCTTGTATTCGTGACATTCGTGTACAAATTATGCGAAATCGTGTATATTCATGTATTCACATGATCTCGTGTGCGACTATACTTCGTGTGCAATAACATAACTTAGCTTGATCCTTGTGTATTGATTGGGGCGGGGGAGTAGAAGTGGATATGTAATCAATCCAGTAGATTACTCGTGTACAACCTCTGTAGATTACTCGTGTACAACATCGTGCCGTTTATATATCCATCTTGTGCTCTGAATCACTAGTCACTGATAGTTCTCTATATATTGTAGCTATTTACTTACAGTCTCTCTCTTTTTCATCATGTTATTTCTTCAGATCCTGTATCTTACTCTCTAGCATGTTTATATTTCCTAACCTGTTATGATATTGTTGAGATGTACTGTACTCACTCCTGTCCTGACTGGACCCGTTGATAAATTTTACAGATAGCTTGGAGATTGCCTGCTAGCCTAGAGGAGACACATTAGAGGTTGTTTAGATAGTTATTTCAATTGTCTGGAGTTGTATTTACTTTATGGATTACTGTATCTGAGTTTGGAGATTTGAGATATATTTCTGGATTTGTGTATCTTAGACACTTAGATTTCTCTCTGTTGTTCCTCTTTTGGATTTCATGTTTTATCTATCCTTATCTTGCTCTAACTTAGATGTGATTGAGTCTGTACCTGCTATGTCACCCCCATTCGGGGAGTATAAACTGTTTAGCCTTATACTGTTAGATGCATCAGACCTAAGACAGCGTTCTACCGCCGACACTGCGGTGTAGGCTGGACGTACCCACTTCTTGTACCCTAACTCTAGGGTGCGGGTCGTGACACGTACTCTTGCAAATGCTGTTGTTTAGGATAACCTTATGAACCGCCTTGTGCAAGTGCAACTTAGGCTTACACGGCATCACGCCCCGGGGGACGATTATCAATTTTACCGAATCGGGGCGTGACAACTCGTCGTTGATCTGCTCCTCACTTTGCCGATCGAAGAAGTGGATGTAGCCGAAAATAGTCGGAGTGGTCGTGCTCTGCTCGACGTCGAGGAGGGAGCTAGCCGCCGTCAGTGGGGTGCACCGTCGGAGAAGCTCTGGACCTAATCGCTGCCGCGTGGTCGCGCCTAGCCGCCGACGTGAGTACTCGTCGTCGTCGCCAACTCCATAGAAATTAGGTTTGGGGCTAGGATTTGTTTGAAAATTTGGGAATGAAAGAGGGGTGGAAAGAGCTCTGAAAAAAAAGTGAGTCAAATCTCCCTTTTTCTCTCTACAGCATATTTTATGGAAATGAATCTGAGAATTTCATTCTCTCACCTCTTATAAAAACTGTAGAAGCATGGAAAAGAAAGTAATTCTTATGCAGCCCAGAATCAACATGAAACTCCATGCGATTCAAAACTTGGGGAGTTTTCATGCGGCTCAAAATTCCTAAGAGCTTTATGCGGCTCAGAAAGCTTCATGAGGAGCCACGTGGCCTTATGCGGTTCGAAATATGCCTATACAGATGGCCATAATTACTTCGTGCAGCTGGCCGTTAATGCTCTAACACAAAGTGATAGCTTTGACAGAAATGATGGCTCTGACATAAAGAAGAGACGCGACATGCTCATAAAAAGATAAAAAAAATTCTTTATGATAGCTGGCACAGTTCACAAATTCTAAGAAAGTTCTTTATGCGAATCGCCTGTGTGACCTTCATGCCGCTCGGTTATGAGACCACCCTCATGCGGCTCGGTTATGAGGCCACCCTCATGCGGCTCGGTTATGAGGTCACCCTCATGCGGCTCGGTCATGAGACCACTCTCATACGGCTCAGCCATGGGGCCACCCTCATGCGGCTCAGTTATGAGACCACTCTCATATGGCTCAATCATGGGGACAGTCCTTCATGCGGCTCAGCCAGAATACAGCATTCATGCGGCTCGCAACATAACGGCAGTTGGAACGCATGGCAGAAGTTGACTAAGTCTTAAAAAACTTGAATTTATTGCAACCAACGGATCATAGCAGTTCAAATTTATTGCAACCAACATAACAATCCAGAATTATTGCAACAAACAGATCAAGATTAATCTTAACCAATCCCCAACTGCCCACTTCTCAAGGCGCAGTTACAAGGATGTGGCCACATGGCTGTACACCACACTCATCACAAACTCCTATAAATAGCATGGGATTATTCCTTTGCACACACACAGAGGGACACACATATACATATAGAGAGTATTTCTTCGTCGGAGCCGAGGTTGCGTTCGATCGTCCAATGAGTAAGACAGAGTTGATAGCACTTTCTCGAGCCTCTACCGTCACCCCCCAGAATCCAAATTAAATAATCGTACTTAGATTGCTTTTTCCTAGGTTTTGTTCCTAGGCTTTCTTTTGTACAAGCGAGTTTGTAATTATGAATTAAAGTTCAGTCCTCCCATAAAACTGTTCTGTTCTTTGATAATCAACGACAAACACGATGGCGACTCTGCTGGGGACTAACTTCTCCACTGCTGAGATGTTGGTGACGTAATCGGATGCAGCCAAGCCTGGCTCCACACAACAGATGCTGGTTGTTCGCTTCGACCAGCAAGCGTTTGAAGAGATGCTCTCCGAGGGGAGCGCTAGCCCGGTCCAGAAGCGAACCGGCACGAAGAAGGCCCGCATAGAGTAGAGGCCCAAAACCGTTGCTTCTTTCCAATCTCTGGAAGAAGTGTTCTCTACTGCCCAAGACGGCGGAGAAGACTCACATGCGGCCCCACTTCAAGCCGCAGGGAACCCTGTTGTCCCCAAGTCCGGCAAAGGAAAGTACTATGATGCTGGACTTGCAGAAGCAAATGGAAACTCTATGCGGTCCAAGAAGAGGTCGCATAAGGGTGCCAGCCGCATAAAGGCTCATGTGACTACCAATCCTAGTCGCATGGAGAAAGCTCATGCGGCCACCAATTCCAGCCGTATGCAGAAGGATCATGCGGCCACGAACTCCAGCCGCATACAGAAGGCTCATGCGGCCTTCAATCTCAGCCACATGCAGACTGCTCATGTGGCCACTTATCCCAGCCGCATGCAGAAGACTTATACGGCATCCAATCCCAACCGCAGGCCATCCGCTCTATGCGGCTCGGGTTCTGTCTTCGACCGCCTCTCATGAGGTCATGACCTCAGAAGCTCCCATGAGGATGTGCCAGACTGTGCGGCACGGCTTGGACTCTTTCTACTATGCACCCTCGGGTGCTAGGGTGAAGAAGTCTAGGACAGCACGAGCTCATCGAGTTCAGTCATCTGTCCCAACTTCTGACCATCAGGGAGTCCCACTAACTGTTACGCGGGCCTCCGATGGAAAGTTGTACAAAACTACCCAAGTCCAGCCTCCGACGGCCAACGGACAGGGTGGTTCTCAAGAGTCTTCCTAAAATGATCAGGGGCAAGTACTTTTACTAGCCCCACGTTAGGAAGCAAACATGATACCAACACACTCGTGTGCTCGGGACTCCTGGACCCACAAAACGAGTGTAAAGGTTGCTCGAGATGCACTTGACCTACGTGATGTGATCCTTCACAAGCGCAAGAAAAGAGAAAAAACCTTGGTGTGCAGAGTCCTTCCATGGACATCACTGCACTCAAGTCATTATCAACTGCTGCTACAACAAGACAGCAGTACAAGGGGATCGACAGTCCGTCTTCCAACGACTGCAGCAGCCAGGACCGATCCTAGAACAAAGCTCGGGAGACGAGGTGCTTCCTTTCACCTCTTACAATTCTACCCGGAAAGTCCCTACCGGCAAGAGAGGGAAGAAACTAAATGTCTCCATCCCCGATGATCTCAACTAGCACGGCTAAGAAACTCTCATCCAAGCGGTTGTCCACAACCACCACAGGAGGAGTTTATCAAGGCACCCGCTCGAAGACGAAATCTTCAACATTTGGAGTTTCGTCATCTACATCCCTGGGGGTAGCCGAAGCTGGGGGTAAGACTCCCCGGAACATCCACAACAATCCGGTGTTCCAAGAAGATCAACCTGGGGAGATAATCCCCCAACAGATGTAGCTGATTCTGACGTCCCTGAAGACGTCCACAAGTGCCAAGATGGTGCAACTTCCTATGCAGGGGGTGGCACTTCCTCTGAGTCCGAACCGGACGAGAACATTCCCACATACCCCGACGACTTCTTTATTCGGGGGTATGATTCGGAGAGCACGTCTTCTACAGTTCCTTCTACTGCTCTTCATGTGAGAACAGTATTCATGACTGAAAATGATCAAGACGGTTCTAGTGATCGACAGTGCCTCAACACTCTTGAGACCATACTTCATATCTTGGTTAAGTTAGTAGACGAGATCAAGGCAGCTCTACCGGCTCTCCAAGGAAGGACGCCTGCCCAAACAAGCTTGGGTCCCGCCGTCAATGCGGACTCAAACACAACCGCACCAACCCCGGGCGACAATCCACCCGAAATGTCGGCTCCCACTGCTGCAGAAGAGACCAGGGAGGCGAGAAGAGAAGTCCAGGAGCTCCGGGCAATGTTTTACGCCCGAGAAAACTCTCAGGACCTCAGGCTTCGACAGCCGTATCCCGCTGTATGGAGAGATGTCCCCTTCCATCCTCGATACAAATCAATCAACATCAACCCTTATGACGGGAGGACGTCTGCAAGCCGATACGTGACCTACTTTGGGTCACAACAGATCATCTGCCGCATGACGATGCCATCCTTACACGATTATTCGTTGGGGCATTGGAGGGAGTCGTATTCGATTGGTACCGCAACTTGTCGGACAACTGCATCCATTCCTTCGCCGGCTTTAAACATATGTTTTTGGAAAGGTTCTATGAGGTGGGACAAGATGTGACCATGTCAATCCTCATGGACGTTTTTCAAGGAGAGAAGGAGCTGACAAGGAACTACATTGAGTGATTTTGCCAAACCACGATAAAGTCGCCCTCCGGTAACCCGGACTCTTCCTTAATTGAAATTTGCCAAAAGAGGCTGCTCTCCACAATCAGCCTCTGGATGGACAAAATTCAAATTAAGGACTGAAAGACTTTCATCATCAGCGCCACTAGTACAGAAGCCAAGTTAAAAAAAGCTCGCCAACTGGGATTACACATCTCGGATGGGGAGGACAAGGACAAACGCCCTAATGCCAACAACAACGACGACGGTAATTCCTCCAACAACTGAGACAACAAGGGCAAATAGGCTATGGTGGCCGACACAACCCAGAAGCCCGAACCAAAGCAGGCAGAAAAGCAGTGGCCGTAGACGACTTACTCCTTCGAGGATAGTCATGTCAAGCCCATCTTTGATATGCTCTTACAAGGAGGCAGAATTTAGCTCCCCCCGCCAAGGCGTGAACCTCGACCTGCAGAGATGGAGAACCCCAAGTACTGTCACTATTATTACTACGTCCACCATGCTATACAAGACTGCTTCCAATTGAAGCGGTACATCCAGAACCTCATCGACTCCAAGGCCCTAGCCATTGATTTCGAGGAGGTGACGGTCGCTGCCAACATGGTGTCAGTCCAATTCGACAGCTTCCCGCCAACGAGGACCCAAGACGGCGTAGTACCCGTCCCACGGGCAAAAATGGAGGTCGCTAATCTTCCTCCTCCCCGAGACTAGGCTGCTGATCTGGTACCCCTCACCACATCACGAGGAAAGATCATGTGGGTCCACCCAGACTTGTATCTGAAGTAACCCAGCCAGCATCACCCTCTACTGGCAAGAAGAAGGGCAGGAAAGTTAAGTCCTGCCACACAATCTCAGCCGACGTCGAAGAAGCGATAGCTGTCGTTACCCGGTCTGGTGCACAAACTCAACCCATGCCGGGTAACTCGGCTGAAGAATGTCAGTCGGCCACTGCTGATACCCTAGGACTTTCTCAGCCTCCGCCGGCCGATAAGCATAAGCCAAAGGAGACCCGCTTTGACAAGCCGCTCCGGAAAGACACGTCTCTCAAGCCCTACAATTTTGATATTTTGGCACAATTGGCCAACACACCAGCCAAATTGTCATTATATGAGCTCCTGAGACTCTCCAAAGATGTTCGTATCGCACTGAGCGAAGCACTCCAGAATGCCGACGCATATCTGGCTCAGGTCAAGCTTACAGGGGAGAGCTCGCCGGCGGATCTCCGGGACAGCGCTTGTACAGGTACAATGCCCAATATTGTGTTCACTCCGCAGGACATGCTTATCAAGACCAACCTGTACGATCGTCCTCTATATTATACTGGATACGTCGACGACATCAAGGTGGATCGAATGCACATTGATCCCGGTTCTTCGATAAACATTATTCCGAAGAGCTTGCTTTACCTCCTGCGCATCCCTATGCATCGGCTTACTCCTACCAGCACCGCCATCAGCGGTTTTAATTTCGGGAGAAGCTATCCCATTGGGAAGATTCGCCTGAAGTGCCAAATTGGCGACCTTCAGTCGGAACTAACTTTCTAGGTCATAGACGCAGATACCTCCTACAATATTCTCCTGGCGCGTCCGTGGATCCATGATTATATGATCGTGCCCTCCATATTGCACCAGTGCTTCAAGTATGTCGACAAGCACGGCTTCGTAAAGACGAAATTTGCCGACATCGATCCTTTCAAAGGGGTCGAATCCTATTATTTGGATTCTTGTTTGTACGAGAAATCGAAGAGGCACCTGATCAAGGAGGATGCTCAAGAGCAGACGGAGGCCATTGCAAGGCCTGAGGAACCCTTGAGAATCTGTCTCTAACCCCACAAACCAGGCAGGACTGCCCCTCTTATAGCCACTCTACAAAGAGAAGCAACTAGTCTCCCGGTGCTCACTGCACAAAAGGAACAGATGACAATCCAACTGCCGAGGTCTGACCGAGGGCCGAGACCCACTACGGAGCCACTGACAATCAGGCTGCCCAGAGCCGGCCAATAAGAATCAGAAGAGACCAATCCTTCTGTCAAGCCAATGATGATTTGAAGAACAGATAGCAACTCTATAGGGGGGTGAATAGAATTTATAGCGATAATAGCCAATTAAAAATTAAACACTTTTACAAGTAAAACTAATCAGAGTAAATGCGAAAATAAATAAGGAGCAAGAAAGCATACGCAAGCACAGCCAATTTTTAACCTGGTTTCCCTCGTGGAGGACTAGTCCAGGCCTGAGAACTCTAGCCCAGGATTAAATTCACTATTTGTGAAATAGTAGTTACACCCCGTGCCTTTTCTTCAGAAGCGCACGTCAACTTCTTACAAAGATCGCAATGGCGATGCTTGGAATTTTCTAAGCGACTTCTTGAACTCTTGCACAAACTCCTAACTGAAAAATGCTGAGCACTTGAGGCTTAGGGAGCTTGTGGCTAGTAGATGAAGAAGGGTATAGCTTGTATTGAGCTTTAGAAAGAAGAGAAGAGAAGATTGGATGATTGAAAATGAGAGAATTCATGGCCTATTTATAGGATACCAGGTAGGCAGAATTCGGCCAGAATTCTGGTTGGAATTTTCAAAAATTTGGCCGTTGGACAACTTGTAACCAGCCAACCCTAAAAATTAGGGTGCTGATTTTTAGGGGACAGAGTTCGGCCCGAACTCTGTGTGGAGGCAGAGTTCGGCCCGAACTCTGTGTGGAGGCAGAATTTGGCCCGAACTCTGTCTCCATAGCACAGAATAGGTCTTTGGTCCAATGGGCTTATTTTGATGTATGTGGAGCTTTTAGATTTTGGGTAGGGTATAGGTTAAGTCTCAGATGCTCAGCAAAACTCAGCTTACATAAGTCTAGACTCAATAAAATTATAAAATACAGACTCAAAAATGACTTGCATTTGCAAAACTGAGCTGTCGTCTGACTTGAGCTGGATATAGTCTTCATGTGTCTTATTGAATTATCACAAGTATTATTTAGTCAATTTTATCAATATTTGGTTGACTGTGACTTTGTGTCAACAATCTCCCCCATATTGATAATTGACAAAATAAAATTGTATATTCAATATTCATACCTGGACACATTTAAGGACAAAAAGCATAGCTCCTCCATAATCAGTATCGAGCTTAAAAAATTACCCTCCCGTAATTATTGCTTTGAATCATGTTGGCCTGATAAGAGCATTCTCCCAAAAGCACAGATACAGAGACAAAAAATAATATGGAATATACAAATATCTCCCCCTTTTGGCATTTAGCAATTAATGATAAACAATTAAGAGCTGGCAAACACACCAAAAGATAAGAAACTGCATATAAACTGATATAACGACTAAATGTCTCAAGAGTCACAACTCATAATAAGTCTAATACAATCAAAAGTGCATAAAAGTAACTAAAATCCAAAGTGAAGAAAGAAACATAAGCTATGATCCTCAGTAGCAGCAGCAAATAGCAGTCCATATCCATCATCGAGCTCGTGAAGGCCCAGCGTCGTCTGATGGATCAGTGAAGGAACGACGAGGGTCCATGAAGGCTGCATCTGGATCCAAGTAGCGAATGACCCAAGGGTCATCGATACGATTGCCCTCACGACCGAGGTCCCGTTCCATAGGGATAGGCATGGAAGGATGGCGAGACATGGAGTACCGAATGTCGTGCAGCGAGTTGCTGATAGCACTCATCTGCAGGGTAGTTCGATAATCCAGCTGAGTCCAGCGATCATCCTCTAAGGTGAAACGATCGCGGAGCATGGTCTGAAGAGACTCGAGAGTGGCAGAAGAAGGAGGAGGATCCTGTCCCAAAGGAGGGGCATCTGGCTCATCATCAGAATGCTCAGACACGACTGGTGAGCCAACGGCTGCCTGAAGCCTCCGTACCTTTGAAAGAAAGGCAGGGGCAGGTAAGAACGGACACTCATCAAGTGGTATGCAAAATGCACGAAATACCATAGGAAGATACAAAGCATAAACCAAGGATCTTGGTTTCTTTCTAGAATTAATCATCCAATCCATCATTGTACGTAGAAGATTAAATGGTACATGAAAGTGGAGGTGATATAAGGCTGAGATTTCAAAGTAGGTGACTTCATCGGTGGAATCTGCTTTAGGTAGAATGGTGTTAAAGATAATCCGATGAAGTTCATAGAAATAGGGATTGAGATATTTGGCCAAAAGCTTACGAGGACGTGTGTTCGGGGTACACAAGTCGTCCTTGAAGCTTTCAAGTGAAGACCCATCGGGAAATTGAAATGATCAAGCTTCAACAAGCTTTTCCCATGAGTTTGGCTCTTGGAGTTCAAGGTATTCGGCCAAATCAAAATCGTCAAAAGAGATATCAATTCCCGCAACCCGTGAATAAATATGTGTATCATTATGGGTTAGGTTGCAGTAGAACATTTGAATAGCACTACGATAAATGACCGAGTTTGTGGTGACAAGATCGTCAAGGCAAAGGTCATGAAAAAGTGCATCATATTGAGAGAAAATAGTAAAATTGATAGGGTGACCCGCAAACACCGAACGTGTCCGAAAATCACTAAACCAATCATTAGATGCGTCGAGTGATACAAATATTCGGTCGTCAAATGTGTTTGGGTCATGTGGACGTGGAGGATTGAACAACGGATGGATAGGTGGTTGTTGTTCAACGGGCGGTTCAATGCGAGGAGGAGCATTCGAAGAGGATGCTCCCTCTGTTCGAAGTCTCTTCCCGCGATTGAACAAACGTGGTGCCATGAAACAATAAAGATAATGGAGGAATTAGAAATAAGAAAAGTATTGAGATATCCCTCAAACAGATGATAAACAATGAAGGAGAATGGTGAAATAGGCCTTCTCCTTGAGTTTGGGGAAGAGATGAGCTCTAGAAATGAAGAATTAGGGTTAGGGTTTTGAGAAAAAGTGTTTGGAGAAGTAGAAAAGGTGGCAATGGAAGAGAAGAGGGAGGAGAACCCGAATATATGTGAAGGGTTCCAATTGGTCGGAGCAAATAATGGCCATTGGATATAAATAAGATCAGCGGCTGAGACTGTTCCCGGTTCTGGAACAGTCAGGCCGAATTTGGCCTGAACTCTGGTAAGGGCAGAGTTCGGCCCGAATTTCGAATTCTGTTGACAGAACAGGAATCAGGCTGAGAAGAAGAAAGAAATGGTTAAGTGAGAGAGACCAAAGGAAAAGAACATATATAAGAGAAAAATCTAAGTTGAAAAAGCCAAGAAAATTGATTTCGAAACAAAGTGAAGTTTGAAACTCTGCATTTCAGCATGTGATAAATTAAAATGAACCATATAATAAACAATGAATTATGTCATAATTCAATATTTTGAAGCTGCCATGGGTTAGCTGCAGGGGCCGGATCCCAGCTAGCGGTAGTCCTGAGGACTAGTGCACCGTGTCGCTTAGGCTTTCACGCCTTGTTGTCAGAAGGACCCTTTCGGCTTGTACCCATAGCAATTTCATCATAAAAGAATCAAAACATACTCGATATTTACGCAGGTTCATTTTAATTAATAACAGCTTCGTCCAAAATTCCAAGTTCACGACAGAGAAAATTGAAGCGCTCTTCGGATAATGGTTTTATGAAGAAATCTGCTAGCTGATGATCAGTGTCAATAAATTCTAAGTTAATAGTGCCATTTTGCTGATGATCACGCAAAAAGTGGTGACGTATTTCAATGTGCTTCGTGCGTGAGTGACAAATGGGGTTCTTAGTAAAATTTATAGCACTAGTGTTGTCACAAAAGATTGGAATGTGCATAAAAGATAAATTGTAGTCTTCAAGGGTTTGCTTCATCCACAGAATTTGTGCACAACAACGCCCAGCTGCAATGTATTCAGCTTCTGTTGTGGGTACTACGACAGAATTTTGCTTCTTGCTAAACCAAGAGACTAAAGCCTTTCCTAATAAATGACACGTACCGCTCGTACTTTTACGGTCGACCTTGCATCCGGCGAAATCAGCATCAGAGTAACCAATGAGGTCAAATGATGTTGACTTAGGATACCATAGGCCCACTGTAACCGTACCCTTAAGGTATCGAAAGATACGCTTAACAGCAGTCATGTGTGATTCCTTAGGATTTGCTTGATATCTAGCACACAGGCAAACGCTAAACATAATATTAGGGCAACAAGCAGTTAAATAAAGTAGACTGCCTATCATACCTCGATACTTACGTTGGTCCACGGGTTTGCCGCTTTCATCTGGTTCTAGTTTAGTTGTAGTAGCCATTGGAGTGCTGATTGGTGTGACGTTGTCAAGGCCGAATTTCTTCAGCATGTCCTTTGTATACTTCGATTGACAGATGAAAGTTCCATTTGACATTTGTTTGACTTGCATTCCAAGAAAGTAGTTGAGCTCCCCCATCATGCTCATCTCAAACTCGGTCTGCATACACTTGGCAAAATCTTGACAGAGGATTTCATTAGTAGAACCAAATATAATATCATCTACGTATATTTGGACTAAGAGAATAGTGTCTTTAAAAGATTTTATGAAAAGTGTGGTGTCAATTTTCCATTTAGAAAAACCTTTCTCAAGTAAGAAATTGCGTAGCCGTTCATACCAAGCTCTAGGGGCTTGTTTGAGGCCATATAGCGCTTTCTTCAGCTTGAAAATATGGTCGAAAAATTTGTGATTTTCAAAGCCAGGAGGTTGTTTCACATAAACTTCCTCCTTAATAAATCCATTCAAGAAAGCACTTTTAACATCCATTTGAAATAATTTAAAATTTTGATAATTTGCAAATGCACAAAGCATCCGAATGGATTCCAATCTAGCAACAGGAGCATACGTCTCATCGTAGTCGATACCTTCCTCTTGGTTGTATCATTGGGCTACTAGACGAGCTTTGTTGCGTGTGACTGAACCATCTTTATTTACTTTGTTTCTAAAAATCCATTTGGTACCAATAATCGACTGATTAGCCGGTATAGGAACGAGTTACCATACTTGGCTTCTCTCGAATTGGTTGAGTTCCTCTTACATAGCAGAAATCCAAAATTCATCATTAAAAGCTTCTCAAATATTTTTTGGCTCAATTTGTGAAATAAAGGTAGTGCTAGCAATAGAGTCTCTTAATGATGATCTAGTAGTTACTCCATGTGAAACCTCACCTATTACCAAATTTTATGGATGTGACAGCTTGAAAGAGAATTTCTTTGGTAAGCCCTCCAGAGGATTGGTTTCGGTTGTGGTATTCATTAGAGTGGAAGTTGATGGCTCAACATCATCATCAATAGTAGCTGTTGTACTGTTATCTTCATCAAAAGTCACATTTGTAGACTCTTCCACAATTAATAAGCATTTGTTAAATACTCTATATTCCTTGCTCTTGGCAGCATAGCCAAGGAAAATACCATCGTCAGCTTTGGCATCAAATTTGCCTAAGTTGTCTTTGGTGTTAAGGATAAAACATCTACAACCAAAAATTCTAAAATAAGAAACATTTGGGGTTCTTTCAAACCAAAGCTCATAGGGTATTTTCTTCGTAATTGGACGAATAAGCACCCTATTTAAAATGTGGCATGCTGTACTGACAGCTTCAGCCCAAAAGTATTTCGGAAGTAAAAACTTGTTCAACATGACTCTAGCCATATCGCCAAGAGTCCTATTCTTCCGCTCCATAACACCATTTTGTTGAGGAGTTCTTGGACAAGAAAATTCATGATCAAAACCATTAGAATCACAAAACTTTTCAAAATCTGTATTTTGAATTCGCCTCCATGATCACTTCGGATTCGAGTAATCATGTAGCCATTTTTATTTTGAACTTTCTTTGCAAAAATCTTGAAAACCGAAATAGCATCACTTTTATTTGTAAGAAAGAAAACCCAAGTAAATCTAGAAAAAATCATCAACAATAACAAAGGCGTAGAGTTTTCCACCAAGACTGGCTACTCTACTAGGGCCAAATAAATCCATATGAAGAAGTTGTAAAGGTCTAGTAGTACTTACAGAGTTTATGGAATAAAATGAGGACTTAGTTGCCTTATTCAATTCACATTCGGCACATACCGTATCCTTTTTGAATGTGATGTTGGGCAAGCCTCTAACTAGCTTCTTAGTCGATAGCCTGGATATAGTATCCATGTTGGCATGACCAAGACGCTGGTGCCATAATAATCTTTCATCCTTATGAGCATATAGGCATCTACCTGCATTGTTAGTATCTATAGACAAATAAAAAATATAAATATCATCCTCTCTTACCCCTTCAAAAGTAATGTCTCCTGTTGACCTATCATAAATAAGGCATTTATTTTGTCCAAGTTAATGTCATATCCATGGTCAGCAATATGACTAATGCTGAGCAGGTTATGCTTTAACTCGGTCACTAGGCAGACATTCTTTATTACAGGAGAGGGAGGATAACCAATAATACCATTACCTATAATATATCCTTTTAGGTTGTTACCGAAGGATACATATCCTTCTCTCTTCATCGATAGTGATGCGAAAAGATTTGCGTCTCCCATCATATGCCGCGAGCATCCACTATCGAGAATCCACTTACTCTTAGTTGAGGAGGGAAGGTCCACCTACATCAAGAGTAGATGTGACCTTTGGTACCCAAGTTCTTGAGGGTCCTAAAAAGTTAGTTTTTGGAAACCATGCATATATCTTTCTATCTACTAATCTTCTAATTCTACATTATGGTGAAATGTGTCCAAGTAAACCACAATAAGTACATATAGTATTCCTATTTATGTTAGGAGCATGCATATGATGTCTATGAGTAGAGGAGTAGCATGATGATATGTAGAGTTAGCATGGTGATGATGTCTATATGTAGAGTGATGTAGAGCAGTATGGTGATAATGACTATAAGGAGTAGCATGGTGATGATGTCTATATGGAATAGCATGGTGATGATGTCTATGTATAGAGTGATGGTGATTTTTTGCAACATACTGATGGTTGTATCTATGTGTAGTATGATGATTATTTCTACGTGCATGTGGTTTGTGTGCATTATGAAAGTGTGTGTATATGTAAGCATGATTATGAGCTGCAGGTGGATGACGTGGTTGACTAGTATGAGTAGTGTCATGCTTTGTGTGTGTCTCATGTGATTGGGTTTGAGGTTGAGCAACCTGTTTTCTCAATTTAGTCTCTAATTTCTTGGAGACAGCATGCAGTTCAGTAACCTTAGCATTCAAACCATGTATCTTAGTAATAGAAATCTTATGTCTACTCTTTTCTTCTGCAAGCTCCGTGTTGAGTGTTGTGATTTCTTATGTTTGTTGTTCAATGCGTGCTTCGGCATCATGTAAGCTTATTTTAAGCTTAGATACCTCATTTGTGACATCTGTGGGTGAAGTGTCCCTAATGTTATCAAGCAGTAAAGAAAGCTTTGAATTTTGACTTCATGACTTTTGATCTTTTCCTTGGCATGTTTATATTTACCAATGACCTTTTTATGATCAACAAGTAAATCGGTAAAAGCATCACCAAGTTCATCAAAAGTGAAGTCATCAAGAGTTTCGTTTGATACCTTGTCGGACGTTGCCATTAGGCACACGTTTGCAGCGTCTTGAGGAGAGTCCTTTTCTTCCTCGGATTAACTAGCTTCGCTTTCATGACAAATGCTCATGTTGGCATATTTCTTTGAGGAAGTCTTATTGTATGGTTTCTCATAACGGTTGCTCTTCTTTAAGAATGGACAGTCTTTTCGGACGTGTCCCGTCTTCTTGCAACCGTAATTGGTTGGCTCTTCTTCGTCATCTTCTTGTGGTTCATTCTTTCTTCGGTTGAAGTGAAGGAATTTCTTAAAGTTACGGACAAGGAGAGCTTGATCATCACCTTCTGAGTTGTTGTCATCCGTCTCTTCGGGGTCAGCCCTCCGTCGGTGAGCTTTGAGTGCGATCTCCTTAGCCTTAGGAGCAGGCTCTTCGAAGTCCTTGAGGTCAAGCTCATGAGTCATCAGCTTTCCCATCAAGGTCTCCATGGACATGGTTGTGAGATCATTTCTTTCTATGATGGCTGTCACCTTAGGGTTCCAAATCTTTGGTAGCCCCCTAAGTAGCTTGCGAATCTTCTCGTGATTTGAATATTGTTTGCCGAGCAAAGATAGGGGATTGATGATGTCGAGGAATCTTATGAACATTTCCGTGATCGTCTCATTTGGCTTCATCTTGAAAGCCTCATATTCTTGAGTGAGACGGCTTATCTTCGATTCCTTGACTTGGGTGGTTCCTTCATGCGTCACTTCTAGAAGTCTCCATAATTCATGAGAGGTGGTGCATGTTGAGACCCTGTTGAACTCATTCCTGTCTATAGCACAGAACAAAGCATTAATAGCTCTCGCGTCGAGACTTGTCTGTTTCTTCTCCTCATCAGAATATTTGTCATGTGGTTTCTCAACGAGATCACCATTGACAACTATCCTGGCGGGCTTTTTATAACCATCGGTGACGATGGTCCACAGGTCGAAGTCTAGCGACTTTAGATAAAAACTCATCCTAGTTTTCCAATAGGTGTAGTTAGTTCCATCAAATAGGGGAGGCTTATGAGTGGACTGCCCTTCACCGTGATTGGAAATCAAGGATTGTGTGGTTGCCATGGATCAGCTCTAGGATGTTAGTCCTTGTTGAGAGAACCGAGCTTTGATACCAGTTGAAGAACAGATGGCAACTCTAGAGGAGGGGTGAATAGAGTTTATAGCGATAATAGCCAATTAAAAATTAAACTCTTTCACAAGTAAAACTAATCAGAGTAAATATGGAAATAAATAAGGAGCAAGAAAGCATACGCAAACACAACCGATTTTTAACCTGGTTTCCTTCGTGAAGGACTAGTCCAGGCCTGAGAACTCTAGCTCAGGATTAAATCCACTATTTGTGAAATAGTAGTTACACCTCGTGCCTTTTCTTCAGAAGAGCACGTCAACTTCTTACAAAGATCGCAGTGGCGATTCTTGGAATTTTTCAAGCGACTTCTTGAACTCTTGCACAAACTCCTAACTGAAAAATGCTGAGCACTTGGGGCTTAGGGAGCTTGTGGCTAGTAGATGAAGAAGGGTATGGCTTGTATTGAGCTTTAGAGACAAGAGAAGAGAAGAATGGATGATTGAAAATGAGAGAATTCATGGCCTATTTATAGGATACCAAGTAGGCAGAATTCAGCCAGAATTCTAGTTGGAATTTTCAAAAATTTGGCCGTTGGACAACTTGCAACCAGCCAACACTAAAAATTTGGGTGCTGATTTTTAGGGGACAGAGTTCAGCCCGAACTCTGTCTCCAGAGCACAGAATGGGTCTTTGGTCCAATGGGCTTATTTTGATGTATGTGGAGCTTTTGGATTTTGGGTAGGGTATAGGTTAAGTCACAGATGCTCAGCACAACTCAGCTTACATAAGTCTAGACGCAATAAAATTATAAAATACAGACTCAAAAATGACTTGTATTTGTAAAACTGAGCTGTCGTCTAACTTGAGCTGGATGTAGTCTTCATGTGTAGTATTGAATTATCACAAGTATTATTTAGTCAATTTTATTAATATTTGGTTGACTGTGACTTTGTGTCAACAGATTTATCTTCCCAGGACAAGTCGACAGCTGAGCGCTAAGCCAGGGACTGCTAGTGAGCCAACAACTCCACATCAAGCACCAAGCGCTAATCCAGGGATCGCTTGTGTGCCTACGACCCCACGTTCAGCACCACCAGTGGAGCCCCTGATGATCAAGCTGCCCAGGTCATCCTCCTAGTCTTCATTGATACAGGGGTTGGCTGAAGAGGAATTAGAGCTAGCCAAGCATGTGGCTGCCCACACTGATGTTCCTTTTGCTGACGATGTAATCCCACCTGAAAAGATACCTTACTTTATCAATAAAGGGCTATCTCTGAACTACCTCGAGATTAATAAGCTTTGTATAATGTATGCTATGGAACACGGTATAGGCACCAACCTACACACCCAAGTGACAAATGTCTATACCGCGAACCAACTCACTCCCGTGGAAGGCGCTTGCTTTATAGTCGAGGGAGAGGATCATCCAATCATCTTCGGCCGAAAGAATGATCCACAGCCCTTCACGATAGAAGAAGTTGATCTCGAACCCGATACCGGGAGACTGCCCCTTTATCTGTATAGCTCCCGATCTAAGTACCTCATGCAAAAACAGGGGTATGATATGGAGACTACGCTAGGCTTGAATTACATCACCGGCCGACGATTACCTTTGCAATTGCCGGTCCCAGCTGGAAAACTACGGGATTACTACAACAAAACCTGACGTGGTCTAGGCTATGTTACACCCGCAACAACTCCTGAAAGCTCGGATGAGGAATGTGAATGGCATTCACATTCAACTGGATCACCCACTTCCAATTCGGATGTCAGCATCAGGGATGTATTCAGGCAAGTTTGGTCTGTCAACATGGCATTTGCTGACGCCTATGAAGAAGACAAAGATGTACCCGAGCTTCTCGAGTTAGAGCCTTGGGTTCAACAGCTAGATGAGCAGTGGAAGAAGCATTTCGAACAAAGAGATCCTCCTACCGAAGATGAGGTCATGCAAGTTGACCTCGACGATGAATCCTCTCCAAAGCCAATCTTCGTCAGTAAAATCCTGGCAGACGAAGAGCGGGAGTCGCTTTTGCAACTCGTCAGAGAGTACATTTACGTGTTCGTCTGGTGCTATGAAGACATGCCAGGGCTAAACCCCGAGGTTTCTCTCCATAAACTCAACATTCATCCGGACACAAAACTGGTCAAGCAACAGCAACGACGGTTCCGCCCGGACATCATGAATCCTATCGAAGCTGAGGTCAACAAACTGATAGCCAGCGGCTTCATCCGGGAGGAATAACATCCAGACTGGGTCGCCAACATAGTTACGGTCCTCAAGAAGAATGGAAAGATCCAAATTTGCATCGACTTCCGGAATTTGAATGAAGCATGTCCTAAGGATGAGTTCCCTCTTCCTATTACGGACATAATGATTGACAACACATGTGGCTTTGAGCGCATGTCGTTCATGGATGGATTCTCAGGATACAACCAAATCAAGATATTTTCTGACGATGAAAAGCATACATTATTCCGAACGCCAATTGGTGTGTACTGCTACACAGTCATGTCCTTTAGTTTAAAGAATGTCGACGCCACATACCAACGAGCTATGAGCGTCATCTTCAGAGATCACCTGCATTAGACAGTGGAATGTTATGTCGATGACATCACTATCAAAAGCCACTCTAAGGAAGATCATCTGCACGATCTGAGGACAGTATTCGACCTGATGCGAGCGCACAAATTGAAGATGAACCCCACCAATCCTTCTTGGGCGTATCCAGTGGGAAATTCTTGGGTTTTATCATTACCACCCAGGAAATCCATATAGACCCTGAGAAGACGAAGGCAATCATGGAGATGGATCCCCCGAGAAATCTCTGAGAACTCAGAGGCCTGCAAGGGAGGCTAGCCTATATCAGGAGGTTTATTTCTAACCTCTTCGGGCGATGTTAACTATTCACACACCTCATAAAGAAAGACGTCACCTTCGTATGAAATAAAGAGTGCCAACGTGCCCTCGATAACATCAAAAAATATCTATCGAACCCTCCAGTCCTGGTGGCACCGGTTGCTGGAAAGTCATTCTTGCTTTATGTGCGAGCGATGGAGCATTCCCTCGGTGCTCTACTAGCACAGAATAATGATGCAGGGCATGAACAGGCTATCTACTACCTCAGTCGAATGATGATAGGACCTGAGCATAGATACACCGCTATGGAGAAGGAATGTCTTGCTTTGGTGTTTGCTATTCAGAAGACGCGGAACTATATTACAGGACAAACCATCCATGTTATATCACGAGTCAACCCTCTTAGGTTCCTCATGACCAAACCAGGTGCACTCAGCTCTCGCCTCGCTACCTGGGCGATATTATTGTCTCCCTACGACATGATCTTCGTTCCACAAAAGGCTGTTAAAGGTCAAGCACTGGCAGACTTTTTAGCGGCCCATCCAGGTTCGGAGTCAACCAGAATATATGAAGAGATCCCAGACGAGGTCGCCAACTCAAACATGGCTTCCAAAGATACCGTCTGGCGAATGTTCTTCGACGGTGCTTCAAGAACTGGGCCCAAGGGCAATATCATCGTTGGGGTCGGAGTGGTACTGATTTCTCCCTCTGGCTTGGTGATCAACAGGGCATATTCCCTTACAGAACCCTTCTCAAACAACATGGCCGAGTACAGCGCCTTGGTTATCGGCCTCTGACTTGTAAAGGAACTGGGGGTAGAGTACTTGGAAGCATATGGCGATTCATAGTTAATCGTCAATCAGATCCGGGGTTCATATGAAGTTCGCCATGAAGACATGATCCCTTATCATCAAATCACAATTGCCATCATTACGTTCCTAAAAGGGTTCTTCATAGAACATGTTCCCAGACTCCGGAACATTGAAGCCGACGCCTTAGCAGGACTGGCTGCTTCTCTAGCGGTCCCAAATTATAATCATCATTTGGTTGACGTAATAGGCCATGAATTGGTCTATCCTAAGAACAACGTCCAATTTGCTGAGAGTTATTTTCCCTTGACGGTCGACGAGACAGAGGACTGGAGGCTCCCCTTTATCGAATTTGCAGTCTATGGCATCTTGCCGGAAAACCCGAAAAAAGACACCTCTATTAGAAGACGTTCTCTCAGATTCTTCTACGATACAGAGACAAAGATGCTGTATCGGCGGTTGTCAAGACCCGCACCCGATTTTCGGATGCGAGCTCGTGAGCAAGCCAACTACGTATCGAGCGGACTCCAGCCCGACTCGAGTACATATAAGCTGTCCAGAGTAGGGTATCATGACTAATCTAAACTATATCTCAATCCACAGGAACCATATAAACAAGAATGAACAAGTATGAGTCATGGTCTGCATCCCATTAGCATATTGTCCGATTAGACTCCAAGAATGATATGAGTCTATAAAATAAGCAGAATATAACATGATACGGAATATAAAGCACGAGAGGATAATAAAGAAATATCACAAACAAATACCTGCATCATACATCGTAATCCTCTACCATCCCGCTCTGCTAACTAACTCCATGCGGTCGCTAACCCTGAAGAGATCATCAGGTCCTCAGAGGACTAGCAAGATACATAAAACATGCCTATCTAACAGTTTAATCATGCAATAATATAACCAGGGTATAAACAGGATCTAGACATGAGACTAACATGTGGCTACAGACAGGTAACTATGAACACGGATACGGGATCAACTATGCATAAATGAACTGCTGGAAGATCAATAGAATACCAACCCTCGCCCCGAATGTGGACTCGCAGGTCAGTTTCAAGAAAAGTCACCCTCGTCCCGTGTGTGGACTCGCAGGTGCAAACGGACAACCCTCGTCCCGTGCATGGACTCGCAGGTTGTGGGAAAGACAAAGGAATAACAGTTCACTCACACATACTTGCAGACACAACTCAGTCAAGATACAGGTACAGACATGGTACAACTCAGTCGTGACACAGGTAAGGACAACTCTAGCATGATCCATGACGTAAACAAGCCTGGTATAACTACACTATCAAGTCATGAAATACTGATATACAAGCAAGTTAATAAACTGGTAAACGCGTTATCATATAAATTTATAACAACTAAGGTAACTAAAGATAACATACTACAATAGGTGTACTATAAGCATGAAAATAAACTGTAGAGGGAGGCAATGTATACTTGCCTGGTGGTAGCGTGAAGAACCAATAAGATACCGTCAACTGGTACGCCATAAAGTCCAAAATCCACAAATGTCTCCGAAAGCTGAAACAGATATTACCAACATTCTTAGAATAGTCAAATTAGCTAGGATTGCCTGTCCTTAAGTCCAATTCTAGACACAAGGGCAAAATATAATTTCAGACAAAAACGATGTCCGTCGTTGGACCCGCTTCACACCGAAAAGTGTGCCAGAGTCAATGGTCTCTAAAGTCATCAAATTATATGTCTACAGATTCATTTTTCCGATACGAACCCAACCGTATGTTCAAAGTTGGATTTCGGTGGGCCGTGCACAAAATCTTCCGTTGAATCGGACCGTGGGGCCTACAAAACGGCGATCCGATTCAACTATCTCAGAATTGGACCAAATTAGGCATACAGGACCAGAAAAATGATACGGTCCTGATAGTCCAAGTTTTGTCTCGATCTGACAAGCGTGCAAAAACTAATTAGGAAATTTACACAGAGGCCGATACGGTAAATTTCGACGGATACGCATCAAATTCGTCGCGCACACGCGATCAATTTGAATTCTGTCAAAGCCCACACGTCTACGAGGCCGTTACGCACTTTCGATGCTTTTGGTTTACGACCAAGTCGCCCGGTTTGGCAGGACGTACGTGGTATCAAAGGGTTTTCGTGAATTCTACAGTTTTGTAAAATAGTTTTTTGACAGTTTTAGAATCTAGTTTCCTCGACCGATAGTCGATTAAATAAAAATCTATAAAAAGGGTACTCGAGTCCTATAGGTTGTCTATTCACAGGAATCGACGTCTCGTAAATTAGTTAAACACATAAAGAGAAAAACGGCTACGAAGATGTGCACCTTGCTGTGAACTACGACTGATTGCCCTGTTCAATCCGTGCTCGCGGCGGCGTTCAGGCGGTTGGTGGTGGCGCACAGCGACGGCGGGCTATCGCATGGGTGCTTCCCAGGGCTGGGGTCCGACGTAGCAGTTGCGGGGACTGTTGCCACTGTCGCTATGCTCGCTTGTACGACCTTTATTGGTGCACGCTGCTGCACTGTCGAATGTGTACGTGCGGCCACGTTTGGCCGACCTTGGGGCGGTGCTCCGGCGACGTCCGGCGTCGCGGGTGACCTCCAGGATGAGGGGCACTTCGAGCTGTCGTGGCAATGGGTTGGATTAGGGTTTTGATGTTCTTCTCTTTCTCGCTCTGGTTATATACTATGCGCGGCTGTGTTACAGGGATCGGCCTTGGAATTTTTCCCATAGGCTTGTTCTGGCTCGGTTGGGAGGGGAGTTCGGGCCTGTGGGTTCAAGAATGCTGGGCTGAGCTGATATTGGGCTCGGTTTAGGGAGGTTAGCAATGGGCTGGGATTCCATTTACTGATTTCTTTTTCTTTTTTTATTTATTTATTCCTATATATATAATATCTATATATATGTATATGTATAAACATATATACCTACCTTATGGGCATGTATACACATAGGTTCACATATATATCTATATTTGTATACACACATATATATTATACATTTATATATACATATATGTCTTGATGATAATAACTAATAATGATAAATAATTTATATTTAATAACCACATTAATAATATTAATATTATATAACTTCAATAAAAATAATAATAATAACAATATTCAATAAACCAATGATGGTGCATATACCATCATGCACAGCCTAATAATCGCAAAATGTACTAGGACCTATTTTATGCAAATATTATTGAATATCAACTAATAATGATATTTATAATATTTAAATAAGAATACTTAGAAATATTCATTAGGTCACTAAAATGGAATACGACACAATCGTACCAACGTACAACAACACGAATGTCATTGGACGTACCGCATGACTACATGGGCTTGGGCTCAGTTCGGGTCCAGTTTGACTAGTTTGGTACGACCGGGTCACTTAGACGTCAAATAATACTAATAGTGAATAATTAAACTATTTATAATTGTCGTGTCACAACTTGGCCTGGTTTTCCTAGTTAGGACATCTCTATGGCTCGGTCTTCCTTGGCATGACTAATACACTAGTCAAGGCACGTCACTGCACAATCCGTGCCATGATTTCTAGTCGTCTGGTACTTCAAAACTCAACTATGGCTAAAGTCATTTATCGTAATAATTAACTAAATAATTATTTATAAAATTCAA
Source organism: Iris pallida (assembly GCA_029216955.1). Lineage (NCBI taxonomy): Eukaryota > Viridiplantae > Streptophyta > Magnoliopsida > Asparagales > Iridaceae > Iris > Iris pallida. The sequence goes on along the minus strand of JANAVB010012998.1, from coordinate 3,202,559 downwards.
AAATACCATTTAAATCAATTAAATAAATAAAAATAATAATACAAAACTTTCGGGGAGGGGAGCTACATCGGTCCTATGATGGATTACTGCTCTAGTGTTTGGCAAATACGGAGGCCAAAGAAGCCGTATGTGAAGCTCACGATGGTGTTTGTGGGGTCCATCAACTTGGCTCGAAATTACAAGATCATCTTCGCCGGATGGGCTATTACTGGCCTACGATGGTGGCAGATGCGATAGACTATGCAAGAAAGTGCAAAGCTTGTCAGGTCCACGTAGATTTCATATACCAACCATCCGAGTTCCTACATCTGACGGTGGCATCCTGGCCATTTGAGGCGTGGAGAATGGATATCATTGGTCCAATCACCCTACCATCATCCAGAGGGCACCGTTTTATACTGGCAATTACGGATTACTTTTCCAAATAGGCAGAAGCTGTTCCGCTTGCAGAAGTAAAGACATCAAACCTGATCAGCTTCCTCAAGCATCACATCATCTATCACTTTGGACTGCCTCGAAGGAACATCCACGACAATGGTCCGCAGTTCGCAAGCCACGCCTTCTATCGATTTTGCGACAAATACCGAATCCAGAATGTTGCTTCAATACCATACAACTTGGCGGCTAATGGATTGGCAGAAGCGTTCAACAAAACTATAATCAAGCTTCTCAAAAAGTTCGTGCCCTCAAACAAATGTGACTGGAATAAAACGCTTGGCAAATGCTTATGGGCGTACCGTACTACCGTCCGGACGGCCACTGGGAACACACCATTCTCTCTGGTGTACGAAGTGAGGCAGTTCTCCCATTGGAGACTCAAATCCCCTCGCTTCGTGTCGTCCTCATTTACCGATTGACGATGGACGATAATTACTGTCACCGGCTACAAGAGTTGGAGGCCTTAGATGAGAAGCGCATGTTAGCTCAACAACGAATCGAGCTTTATCAAGCATGCACCTCTGGAGCCTTCAACAAGAAGGTTATACTCAGAACATTCCAAGTGGGCAATCTCGCTTTGGCAGTCCAGAGGCCAATGGTTATGACTCACAAAACTGCCGGCAAGTTCTAGCCAAAGTGGGAAGGCCCATTCATCATCGAGGCTGTATTCTCCAATAATGCATACCGTCTCGCAAAGCAAAACGGAGACTTGCTCATGATGTCCATCAACGACAAGTTCCCGAAGAAGTATTATGTCTAAATGACTTCCGCCGAACCAACCGGATTGTTGAGTTATGTACCCTTAGGTACCGCTGAACTTACACTCTGGTCACTCTAAATGAATCTATATCACATCTTCTGGGTAGTAAGTCATGTATGATCATACCTCTGAACTTTCTTTCTAAAAGAGCATTTTCCTCATAATCTATTACCCGTGCTTTCAGTGCATAAAAAAGGGTAACAGGTCCATAAAATTTCCGAAATAGCCACGTCGATGAGTTGTTTCACTTCCATCAAAAACAAACCACCCCTTACGTAGAACTTCCACGTCCATATTACCTCTGAGTTGTTCTATGTACCCTTCGTGGAGTCTACTCCTGCCACGTCCTTATTACCTCTGAGTAGGAGGACTCCATTGTAAAACCCTCAAGTTTACCACGTTCTCATTATCTCTGAGTAAGTATGTTGGTTTTCTCTTTACTTATCATACGTACCCAAAACTAGGGTACGCCAAGGATAAAAGCCTACAAATGTCCACAGTTGACCTCAAATGTCCACAGTTGACCTCAAATGTCCACAGTTGACCACAAAATGTTCACAGTTGACCACAAATGTCCCCAGCTGACCACAAATACTGTACTAGGTCCCCTAGTACATGTGTCTCTTTTTTCATCACCACATGCCTCTGGAACCCAACTGTTTCATGGCATTCTTTCACCCAATACCAAGAACTTCTAGGTCCGCCCTACCACGGAGTTGTTCTAGGTATCTCTATCGAACTTATTATCCATACCTAAAACCAAGGTATGCCAAGGGTAATAGGTCTACAAAAAATCCCCCCATTAGGGCAAAATACCATAAAACCATAAATACGGTACAAGCACGACAAATAAAAGATGATGAAAACAAAGTCATTCATTGAAAATCAAAAGTACTATATTTTTTGGGACCACGTCCCTGTCAAAAAATGAACGAACATAAATGAAAGAAAGAAAAGACCGATTATGGTTCGGCAACGTACAGCTCTCTGAGACGGTCCTTCAACAGGGCCGTCGACCGCTCAATCCTTTGCTTGGCCCGACGCTCAGCCTCCTGAGTCAACCTCTCTGTATCCTCCAAATGCGTATGTGCCTGCTAGCCGTCTTCAAGCTTCTTCTGTGCATGCTCCAAGGCAGTAGAGGTCCGGGTAACCCGATCGACGTCCTGGAGAATTAGCTCCTTGTCTTGGCGAGAAGCCTGGAGCTCAGATTCCAAAGTAGCCAATTGCCTCTGAAGCTGGAGGATCTGCTCCTTCGTATCGATTATCCCACGAGAGGCGGCCTCTTCCCGAGCAATGCAATCATCTCCCCTACGGCTTAATTGATCGTACTGCAGAGATAAATCTCGAAGGTCCTTCACTAGAACAGGCTCGAACGTCTCCCGTATCGTCCTTACCTTTTTCTACGGCTGTTATAAGGAAGGCACGCTCCTGATCTATTGTTGAAGACAGATCGACTTGCCACAGTACTTGAAACTGGGCCACGAGCTGATCGGCTTCTAGTAATTTGGGCTCCAAAAGCTCGACCATCCATGCCCCACCGGGGAGAGTTCTGAGGAGTTCAATCTGGCCGCAGGCACATTGACGGGCCAATGCAAAAGATGTCCACCTCTCCACAGCAGCTTCAACCCCTCGCTTCAAGTGGCGATAGAAACTGTCAACCACGTCCTTCGATAATTCATCCAGAACTTCCGAAGAAGACGGCGTCAAAGGAAGAGTAGCTGGCAGAGTTGAAGAAGATGCACCAGAACTTGACGTCCCTGCCACTAGGGAAACAAGTTCTGAGCGACAGGACGCTTGAATAGCGGCCATCTTCTCCTCCGCAGCCCGAAGGATCCGGAGACTTGGCAGGGCGAAAAGGTCGACCTCCGGAGCCACATGAACCAAGGAGGGTGTAGGGACCATTTCTCCCCATCCTGGCCGTTCCACTGCCTGTTCTCCCAAACTCGAACCAGCAGGAGGCCCCTCGATATGAGTTGAAGGAGGAGGAGGCATACTTTCTTCCACCAGATCTCCTCTGGTGACTTCTCCCCCGATGATGTTCGTCATTGGCAGCGAAGGAGTAGGACCTATATGTCTGGAGAAACCATCGATCAGCTTAACCCGAAAGATGTGAATATAGAGCAAATGAACCTCCCCACTAGTCAAGACTTGACTTAGCTTACCAGGGAAGGGTTGCTGAAGCTGAGGCTCGCTCACAGCCATTGTATCCTACTCACCAGCGACATCTGAGCCGAATATAGCTGGTTTCTCTGCCCCAGCCGCCCCGGCGGTAGACGCAATTGGGTCAGCATCACCCGGCTAGAATTCAGCAACCTTAAGGACGGGTTCAGTAGAGCCCACATCGCCCTGGGTTGAGATGTCAGCAACGGGAGGTACCTCAGCCATCGCCGGGAGAACCTTGGCAAAAATAAGCTCCGCACTCATATCACTAATTAAAGTGGCTAGAGCCGGGTCGACCTCAGAGACAGTAGCCGGCTCTCGAGAGTTCACTTCTCCTGACGCCTACAAAGAAAAGGAGAATAATCAGATCATAGTGCAGAAAAGAAGAGCTAAAAAAGATGGTTGTAATTCGATTTACCTCCGAAATGGCATAAACATCCTCGCCTCTCTCCCTAATGATTGGCCCGCGAGGCTTGACTGCAGCTCATTTCCGAGAGTAAGTTATGCCGCCAACAGCGGACCCATGTCTGCTTCGCTTTCGTGAAGGACTAGGCGCAGCAGGGGGCTGATCTGCCACCAAATCATCTGCAGGAGGAAGAGACAAGTTATCGGGGTCATCCTCTTCGTCCGTATTGGTAGACTCTGAGTCTGACACATCAACTGTATTCCCCTTCTTTGTCCTCTTCTTGGACCCTTTTGACTTCTCCTCTAAGCCAGTACCGACAATAAAACTGGTACTTGGGTCAAAATCATGAGGGGGCTTGTTCACCTTAACATGGTACAGAGCCGCCAAGTACAAAATTTGCCCTGACTCCCTAGCATCAGGTACATAGAAGCTGGTGCGGGTGTGAACCATTTTATAGTAGTGCCAAGCTCGGATGTCGTCAAGGACGCTACCCTAAAAACCCAGGCAGGAGCTGGGATTGCCCAGGAACATCTGACTGTACCCAAACTGTCGGAAGAACCGACTGGGTAAGTAAGGTTCCAAGAAGACGGAGTTGCGGTTGCGATATACTAGATGTGCAGGATAGATATTCTACAACCAGAGGAGCATTTTATCGGACAAGAGGTGAGGAGGCCCAGTACCATCAAGATGTACGCCGCTCACTTCTTCATCTGTAAAATGAGGAACAGATACAAAAAAAGGTGTATCTGTCCACTCTCACCAGCGCCATCCGACAGGCTGGCATAGTACTGTACTCCCAAGGCATACAGCAATACTGGAAGATGAAAGCATCATCAGCATTTACGTCGTCTTCTGGGCCAGGCCTCATCAAAGACTAACAATGCATCAACATCCACCCCCATCACATAATGATAGGGCAGCTCGATTCGTTCAAAGTCCTTTACCGTATCACGGGCAATAACCTTGGACGAGAAAGTATGGAGGCCACGATGTATACTACATACCATGGCAGGAAGAAGAGCTAGTCTGGTCCTAAAAACCAGCTTCACAACAGGGAGGATAAAGTTATGGCTGATCCTTCCAATAGAACCAGCCCCTCCCGAAACTACGCAGTTCTGCAGCCATACCATCAAAAATCCCGCAAGAAGAGCCTTATCAGACATCTGCTGGGTATCCTGATAAAAATAATTAAAGGAGTCAGTTTGACTCCCAAATCTGTCGCTCGTAGTCTTCACTCTCTTGGCAGTCGACACCTGGTTCTGTACTTCCTTCCGGGTTCGAGGACTTTGGAGAGAAACCCGGCCTGAGGTACCTAGCTTAAAAAGGTAACTGAGCCAGGTCTTGGTATGAGGAAGGTTCCCTTCCGAGCTGTCATCCTTCTTCTTGGACGTATGTTGGCATGTACTATGGTGACATAGTAATTCCCGGTAGACAGCAACAAAGCCCGGGAATCGCTGCTCCAACTTCTCAAACTATTCGTTCGTGGGGGTATACGCTTCGAAGACTTCATTTCTCCAGGTCAGCATGGAGACTTCCCGTATCTCATGGAGAGCGAGTCCCATCTCCCCTCCAGGTGTAAAGAAGGTCCCCGTACGACGATTGTACATCTCAAGAAGAGCCATGAACAACTTCTTGTTTATGGGCAGACCGTAACAGGTGCCCCGAATGGCATGATAGAGACCAATCTCGCGCAGGATATTCTCGTATGTCTACAAAATCCACGTGGTCAAGTTGGTCCACGAAGGGATGGGGTTCATCCAATTCAGCATCGCCAACCGACCAGTGGGATAGGACCCCTTCTGAGCAAGCTGGTTCATAAAAGTGTCTGCCTGAGAGAATTGGAAGTTGGGACCCTGCACATTTAAGAAGTTACCCGGGGCCAACCCCATCACGTAGCAGCTGATCGGTGTCTTGCTCGCGACCACCGACCCCAAGTTTCTGTTATAGTAAATATCACCCACAAACATCCCCTGCCGGCTCGGAGTCAAGAAGTCCACCATTTTTCTGTCTATTAGCAGCATGTTGAACCACGACAGCGGGAAGTGACGCTCCATCCGAGGAATATGGATCGCCATCCCGTTAGAAGAAAAACTCTAACTTTCAGATATATCTAAAATGTTTGGGTTCTTTACAGTCAGGGTATCCCCAAAGAGGAACGCAGGTTTCAGGTGTTTGCCTTCCAATTTCTCCGAGTTCATCATGTCCAAGAGAAAGTAGAAGGACTGGTTTTTGATATCTCTTAGCCTCTCCTCCGGTTCATCTTTGGGAAACTGGTCCGACACATAATCAACTAAATGATCGAACCTAACACCCACAGCAGATTGGGCTCGACCTACCAAGATTTCTCCCGCCGGATTGACTGGCAACTTCACTGAAAAAAGACAAAAGAAAGAAGTCAGAAGATAGCCAGAGAAAAACTACTTAATGTTTCTGAGCTTATGCGGCTCTGATTTGGTGGGACTTCATGCGGCCCAGTTTATAAGGAGCTTATACGGCTCTGTTTGGTGGGTTTTCATGCGGCCCAGTTTATAAGGAGCTTATGCGGCTCTGTTTGGTGGGTCTTCATGCGTCCCAGTTCATAAGAGCTTATGCGGCTCTGTTTAGTGGGTCTTCATGCGTCCCGGTTCATAAAGTGCTTATGCGGCCATGAAGCAACTCTCATGCGGTTCGGACGTGAGGCATACCCTATGCGGCTCGGACATGAGACGTTCATGCGGCCCACACAGCACAGCATATGCGGATTCATCACACTGAACTTAAGCAGTTCAATGAAGACAAAGAGAGCATTATATGCCAAAGGCCCATGCATAAAACATGCGACATAGCCATTATGGTTAGGGTTTGAATCCATGCAGTTCTTCTCAACGCTCTTACCGTCAATAGCAGGATGAACGTCAGGGTGAATTGAGACCGCCGACGAGGAGGCAACTCCTTTGTCCTTCTCCGCAGCACTGGAGGAAGCCTTGGGAGCCATTGATGATCGAAAGAGGAGAAGAGACGGAGAATAGGGCAAGAAAACTTAAAGAAAGAAGAGAGTAAAGAATCTCTCTCTTCAAAAATTGCTCGTATTTATAGGCTGGCGGGGCGTGTGAACCGATAGACGCTTCGAATTTCGTGCTGCCTAGAAGGTAAAGCCGACCCTTAGAATTCTGTCCCCTTTCATGCAAAAAATAATGCTCAGAATCATCAAATCAAATCTAAATATTCAATGCCGACTCTTGGGATCCTATCCAAAAGATGGCTTTAAAAATAAAAACAAATCAAAAGTAATTAATGAGACGCCTACGTGGCACGAAGACCATCATGCGGCCAAAAAAGACTATGCTGCCAGAAAAGACTATACGGCCAGAGAAGTCTATACGGCCAGAGAAGCCCATGCGGCCAGAGAAGCCTATGCGGCTCAAGAAACCTATGCGACATGAAGAGCTTATACGGACATGCCCATGCTTCTTATTCAAAGTATTTCAATTTTACAAATTAAAAACTTTGAAGGGGGTCTTGTAGAAGCATAAAAAAGAACAGTAATTCTTATGCGGCCCAGAATCAACATGAAACTCCATGCGGCTCAAAACTTAGGGAGTTTTTATACGGCTCAAAATTTTTGAGAGCTTCATACGGCTCAGAAAGCTTCATGTGGCTCAGAAAGCTTCATGAGGAGCCACGTGGCCTTATGCGGTTCGAAATATGCCTATACAGCTGGCCATAATTACTCCGTGTAGCTGGCCATTAATGCTCTGACACAAAGTGACAGCTCTGATAGAAATGATGGCTCTGACATAAAGAAGAGTCGCGACATGCTCATAAAAAGTCGAGAAAATCTTTATGATAGCTGGCACAGTTCACAAATTCTAAGAAAGTTCTTTATGCGGATCGCTTATGTGACCTTCATGCGGCTCGGTTATGAGACCATCCTCATGCGGCTCGGTTATGAGGCCATCCTCATGCGGCTCGGTTATGAGGCTACCCTCATGCGGCTCTGTTATGAGGTCACCATCTTGCGGCTCGGTCATGAGACCACTCTCATGCGGCTCAGCCATGGGGCCACCCTCATGCGGCTCAATCATGGGGACAATCCTTCATGCGGCTCAGCCAGGATGCACCATTCATACGGCTCGCAACATAACGGCAGTTGGGACGCATGGCAGAAGTTGACTAAGTCTTAAAACACTCAGATTTGTTGCAACCAACAGATCAAAATAGTTCAGATTTATTGCAACCAACATAACAGTCCAAATTTATTACAACAAACAGATCAAGATTAATCTTAACAAATCTCCAACTGCCCACTTCTCAAGGTACAGTTACAAGGATGTGGCCACGTGGCTGTACACCCCACTCATCATAAACTCCTATAAATAGTATATGATTATTCCTTTGCACACATACAGAGGGACACACATATACATAGAGAGAGCATTTCTTCGCCGGAGCCGAGGTTGCGTTCGATCGTCCAAGGAGTAAGCCAAAGTTTATAGCACTTTCCCGAGCCTCTAACGTCACCCCTCAGAATCCAAATTAAACAATTGTACTTAGATTGCTTTTTCTAATTTTTGTTCCTAGGCTTTCTTTTGTACAAGCGAGTTTGTAATTGTGAATTAAAGTTTATTCCTCCCATAAAACTGTTTTGTTCTTTGATAATCAATGGCAAACACAAACAGAAGGAAAGAAATAAGGATTTTACTTTTAAGCCCTTAGCAAAAAATCGATAATTACAAGTTTACCCAGAAGTTGTTAGAATCTGTTAGAAAGGTTGTTAGAAAAATAGGGACCACTCAAATTAGTTACTCCTTTCAACTCATTAATTAACTAACCATGATATAATAATTAACTTATAAAATCTAAGCATTACAATATACTAAACAACTTGAATAGCATTTTATTTAAATATTCCAAAATCCATAAAACTGGAAAAGTGGTGTTACAAATCTACCCTCCTAGAAAAATTTCGTCCTCAAAATTTCAAAGAGTACGGCACGATACCGAAAATGACAATAGGTTTTAAAGTTAATTAGGCACGAAGGTAAAACGCTCAATGACTAGGTACCGAAAATCATAACAATTTGAAATGGTTTTAAGACCAAGTACGATATTCACATACAAGGAGTTGGAATAACACGTTTTAACAATGATCTATAATCAAACAGGTACGAGGTGGGACGAATTTCAAGTACAACTTAGAGGGGTAAATCATGAGGGCACGATCTTCTAAGCACGATCAAAATTAAAAGTTTAGCACAATAGGAAATCACGGTTAGATAGACATGATCAAGATCGAAGTTTAGACAAAACACGATCAAAATATAAGTACGATTAAAATCAAGTGAAACAGAAGCTTCAGAATGATAATAATTTGAAGGAGATTTTAAGTAAAAAAATTGTGTAAGGAAGAAGAGGAAGAGGACTCAATATATAGGTAGAATTCCAACGGACGGAATAATGAACAATAAAGCCAGACGTTACAAATCAATGGTAATAAAACCTGTCACGACCCGTACCCTGTTTAGGGGCACGAGCACGTGGATATGTCCAGCCTACGCCACAGAGTCGGCGGTAGAACATTGTATAGGTCATCTGGAACATATAACATCTAAGACACAAATGAATATAGCCTGTCATCTTCGCATGTAGGAATATAATCACAACTCAATCATATAAAATCTAAGGAAGATAAGCACAAATATGATAAAGATACAGATGAAATAGATAGATTGAAATAGATGCAGAGTCACAGACACAAGTTCAGAATTTAAAGACATAATACAATCCCAAATAAGTTCTACAGACCCAAAGTATCAAGCTGGAATACAAATCCAGTCAAAGCCTAGCTAATCTAAGTCACTACAGGTGGTGCATCCTCTATGAGCACCGGCTCCACAGGCAAGTCCTGGTCAAAGTCTCCATCAATGCCAAATCCGTAGAAGGTCGAGCAATCTGCATCTAAGTCCTCAGAAAAATAGTTATCCAGTCAGGATTGGAGCAAAGTACAAATGCCAACAGCAGTTCCAATGAATTAACAAATACTATGAGAAACATTTATAATGAAATACAGGATAGAATATCAAGACTGGAAGAAAAAAAGTACAAAGTAGACTGAATATCATGTCATGGTGTGAGATATAAGGTAAAACTGGAATGTAAAGCTGTACAGGTAAATCTGATGAACAACATAAATATAAACGGTGCCTTGAGATATTAGAGTGTTATGTGATCGACTTGGGTCTAGATCAGGCTGTTCTATTTGACCAGCTATGCACAAGTAGTATAGAGGATCAGGCCAGCCAAAATGGAAAGCTATGCACAAGTAGTATCATGTCAGGCAATACCCTATGTATGGTGAGGGTGAATCTATGCACAAGTAGTTATAGGAGGGGTATTGATCACATAACCTCTAATAACTCTCCATCTTCGAATTGTATAATGGATCCAACCATGACACGTCATGACATAGGACTCAAAGAGCAGGGGGCCAGTCCACTTCCAAATTGGTAGCTATACTTGTACAGGAAACAAGATCGAACAATATACCCATATACCAGGTAAACCGAGAATAACATCTCATGACGGGATCCAAGGTATACTAGTCTGTGTATCCTTGTGTCGAGAATCAAGTAAAATACTGCAACTGAACATATATAGTAAATATCAAAGCAATAAAAACTATCAGAGAATGTACTCGTCTGCGGTCCTGAGCTGTCAATATGAATCGAGACTCAAAGTGGAGTTACGGACCTAAAGTTGAGATATACATATGTTAAATAGGGTTTAACAGTGTTAGACATAATTTTCTAGTGCGTGATATACAATCTAGGTCAAACTAGGCCATGTGTTGACTCACCGTTGACTTTTGGTCAACTAGTCAACTCCTAGTCCAATCTAGGTCAGATGTTGACTCAAAGTTGACTTCTAGTAAAAATAGTCAACCTTGGTCAACCATGGTCAATTCTAGGTCTAGTATCCTATATCAAGTCATCCTAC